>CAXARU010000072.1:42500-398116 GCA_963971365.1 Lasioglossum villosulum
CCTAAGAGAAATCCTATGTAGATGAGGTGTCCTAAGAGAGCGAGAGAGACCGAAAAAAAAATTTATTTTTTTTTACACAAATATACACACACCCATCGGGCGAAAGGGAATCCGGTTTCTATTCCGGAACCCGGCAGCGGAACCGTATACCAATCCGGGCCCTCGTGAGAGTGTTCGTCGGGGTAACCCAAAATGACCTGGAGACGCCGTCGGGAGATACGGGGAGAGTTTTCTTTTCTGTATAAGCGTTCGAGTTCCCTGGAAACCTCTAGCAGGGAGATAGGGTTTGGAACGCGAAGAGCACCGCAGTTGCGGCGGTGTCCGTATCTTCCCCTCGGACCTTGAAAATCCAGGAGAGGGCCACGTGGAGGTGTCGCGCCGGTTCGTACCCATATCCGCAGCAGGTCTCCAAGGTGAAGAGCCTCTAGTCGATAGATTAATGTAGGTAAGGGAAGTCGGCAAATTGGATCCGTAACTTCGGAATAAGGATTGGCTCTGAGGAGCGGGGCGTGTCGGACTTGGTCGGGAAGCGGGTCTGGCTAACGTGCCGGGCCTGGGCGAGGTGAACACATCATTAATGATGATGGGAATCCGAGCTCGGTCCCGTGCCTTGGCCTCCCGCGGATGGCAGAAACGTCCTCTTCGGCCGCCATTCAACGCTCAGCTCAGAACTGGCACGGACAAGGGGAATCCGACTGTCTAATTAAAACAAAGCATTGCGATGGCCCTCACGGGTGTTGACGCAATGTGATTTCTGCCCAGTGCTCTGAATGTCAACGTGAAGAAATTCAAAAAAGCGCGGGTAAACGGCGGGAGTAACTATGACTCTCTTAAGTCTATAGTTCTCCCAGGAGACGCGTAAATCGATTCTGTTGAGTTACGCTCTCCTGCCAAATGGGGGTGAGGGGTCAGAAAGAAGAATATACGACCAACCAATTTCTTCTTTGCTGGAAACCCACCCCAAGTCCACTTCCACGTCCAGTCCTTAGGCAAGACTACGTGGCGCCGGAGAAAGAGCCCTATTACGCCTGGCTCAAGCTAACGGAAGTGGTCGAACTTGGCCTTGTGCCATGTGGTTCACTTGGGCCTGCAACCCACTTGAATCACGCCTTCGGGCAAACTAAAACGCAGCGACTAATAAGAAAACAAGCCTCGGATGTTGCCGATCCCAAGCAGTGGCGGCAACAACACTGGTGGATCCCACCAACCAGGAAGATAATAATCCCCTGGTTTATCAAAAAAACAATGAACCATTCGATGGACTTCAGCGAAATATTCCTGAGCACTGTCCTTCGTGTAATGTCCGACTATCCGACAGAACGCTAACCAGCGCGAAACAACATCTGCGCAGATGCAATGCACCACCCATCCAGCAAAGTGGATATACATGCAGTATATGCCAAAAAACATTTGGAACGTATGCTGGACTCCGGCAACACCAGCGACGAACACATCCAGAGGAGTACAATAGATTAGATATAGAACTCATCCAAAAACGAGCCCCCACTTCAAGATCACAATATACTGACGGTGAAATACAAGCAATAGCCAACATTGAAGCACGCATAGAAAACAGAGAAAAACTTAAAGTAAAAGAAATAAACACCATTATATCTGAACAAACTGAAAGGTCAATTGAAGGAATCAGAAAATTAAGATTGAAAGAAATATACAAACTTTACTTAAATAATGAAATCGAAAATATTAGAAAACAAAAATACCGCGAACTCTGCCCACTCTCACCTAAATTAATACTAAACAGAATAGACCAAGAAGAAGAAACTACAACCGATGAATTAGAAACTGATATAAATATAAATATAAACGAAACTACATGCAAATTGATTCCTTCACCAGCCATATACCAATTGTTATGTGAACTGAAAACATTAACTTCTATCGATATAACGAATATAATAGATAAAATACTAGATGATAAGCCGGAAGATGAAATTATGGATGACATAGATAAATATATAAATAACATTGTATATAAAGTTTGTATGAAAGATAAAAAAATGAAAAGTAAGACGTGCAACATAAAAACTACATACAATAAAAATAAAACATGCAATGAAAATAAAACATGCAATAAAAATAAAACATGCAATAAAAATAATATTCACAAACAAAATAGTAAAAACAAAACAAATAGTAAAAAACCTAAATTGAAAGGAAACCGCTCTAAAAGACGTGCTAGCGAATACATGCATTTACAGAAACTTTACAATAGAAATCCTACACAAGCTGCCGAGCAAATCTTATCAGGAAACGACCTAAACGCTCTCGAACACCCAACTATAGAGACTTTCGCAGAATATTATACAAATCTCTTTGCAGAAAATAAATTAAATTGGAATCCAACACCTCATACAAATAACTCAATAGATCTTTTCCGTCCCATAGATTCAACTGAAATACATAAAGAGTTGTGTAACCTGAAAGAGTCCGCTCCTGGCAATGATGGAATTAAGCGAGAACACCTACGCAAAATGCCACGACAAGACCTAACTGCATTATTAAATATAATATGGGGTATGAAAAAACTTCCCAATGCCCTTAGAATAAATAGAACATCTTTAATACCAAAAACAGGCAATTTAAAAGATCCGAAGCAATGGCGCCCCATTACAATTTCAAGCAGAATTTTAAGGCTCCTAAATAAAATAATAACTAACCGGTTAGAAAACGAAATAAAATTAGAACATAGTCAAAGAGGTTTTGTAAAAACCGATGGAATTATGGCCAATAGTATTACTGTACAGACGATAATCAGAACCATGAGAAGTAAAGCCAAACCTTTCATAATGTTAGCAATAGATCTTGCCAAAGCATTTGATCGGGTATCTACAAAATCAATAGTTGATGCACTTAGACGACGTGGAGTCGATGAACACACGATCGAATACATTGAAGACACATACCGCAATAACACAACAAAATTAGAATGTCGTGGAGAAAGATCTGATCCAATTAGTATAAAACGTGGCGTAAAACAAGGAGATCCCATGTCAGGATTCCTTTTTAACCTCATAATGGACGACCTCATTAAAAAATTAAACCCGCGAGAAGGTGTTCAAATAGGAAAAGCGAACATAACCTCACTAGCCTTTGCTGATGATCTCCTTATACTTGCACCATCACCAACCGTCATGAAAAGTCATATTAGGATAATAGAGGCCTTCTTTAAAAAACACGGTTTTGAAGTAAATGTTGAAAAGTGTGTAGCCTTTCAATTTATGTCTGTTCCTGGCACTAAAAGAATTGCTGTTATAACCGAACCGAAATTAAAAATTACAAACACAAAAGTCCCAACAATATCAACAGCTTCCCAATTAAAATATTTAGGTCATCAATATAAATACACTGGTGTAACATCTCCGTCCCCTTCCAAAGTACAAGATATGCTCAATAGACTCCAAGCCTGTCCGCTGAAACCATGGCAAAAAATAAATGTTCTTCAGAGATACTTGATCCCCCGATTACACCATGGTATGCAAACCATGGATGTAACACGAAAAAAACTTCATTTTATTGACAGTAAAATAATAAAATTTGTAAAAAACACACTCCACCTACCCATTACAACCCCTACTTGCTTCATACATGCACCGATGAGATGTGGTGGCCTGGGAATTCCATCCTTACGACTACACATCGCGTCGGTGTATCTACGGCGATTGGAGCGACTTGATGTTCGTGGTGACGATGAAATTCAGGAAATTCTTAAAACTAGTCCAGTACAGCAGTTAATACAAAAATTAAAAAGAATAACTAAAGATTTAAACAATAATAAAAAGGAAACTGTTCAAAACTATTGGTCCGAACAATTACACTCATCGGCACTCGGTGCTGGGCTCAAAAACATTACACCCGGTACCTCCTCATGGATATATAATCCTCCAAAATATTGGAAAGGGAGGGACTACATTGGAGCCATAAACCTTAGAATTGGCCTTCTGCCGACTAAGGGAGCTCCCTATATGTCCGACACCGATTGCCGAAATCCCTCATGTGAAGGGACTCGTGAATCACTATACCATGTCCTGCAAAGATGTCCAATCAGCCACCACATTAGAATAAATAGACACGATAACTTAAATAAGATAATAAAACAAACCATAATAAAAAATAAAATAAAATGCGAGGATGTCCCTAAAATCGTAACTACAAATGGCACGTATATACCGGACCTAATAGCAGTACATGATAAAATAGCCTACATCATTGAAACAACAGTAGCCTACGAGTCCAAAACCACATCTTTAGACAAATCACACGCAATAAAAAAAGAAAAATACAATAGACTAGATTTAAAACAGAAAATAAAACGGATGTATTCAGTAAACGACGTTAAAATAATGCCATTTGTAGTCGGCGCACGCGGAGGATGGCATACAGGCAATGACAAAGTCATGACATCTTTAAACCTTCCACGACACCTAAAGGAGGTATTAGTTACAAATTCTTTGCAATGGGGTGTAAGCATACATCGATCATTCATGCGCACTGCATGGCGCATAAATCGACCACGCATCGAACCTGGTTAACGAACACAATTTCTATCCTTACAATTTCTTACACTTTCTCCCTTTTCTTTTTCTATTTTCCTTTTCTTTTTTTCTCTTTCTTTCTTTTCTTTTCTCTTCCTTTTCTTTTCTCTTCCTTTTCTTTTTCTTTTCTTTTCCCATTAGTTTTCCCCTGCTCCTTCCCTATCCCATCCTAATCCTTGAATCTCGTTAGGGCCACTTGAAGGGTATCATGCATACTTAAAGTGCCTACCAGCGGGCACAGTCATCATAATACACTGGAAAAATTGTACAAATACAATCTGTCCTAGCCAAATGCCTCGTCATCTAATTAGTGACGCGCATGAATGGATTAACGAGATTCCCTCCTGTCCCTATCTACTCAGTCTCGCCTGAACGCTCGAAGCGAACGGACGTGCTTCGCCCCTGCTCCGTGCCTCAGGTACACGACTACCTGCCGCCGCCATCTTAGACGACGCCGCTCAGCCTACGTGGCGTCTTCGCTGACGTGGCCCTTACGAGTTTTCCCGTGTTTAGCCAGAACTCCCGTGAATTCGCGCGGTTTTCATTGTTAACTAGTGCTGATTGGGACTAAAAATAGCGAGAATCAGTGCAGTGATCAATTAATATACAAACTGACTCAATCTGTCGCGACGTGTCCGCGAATCGCGCCGTTCTTTTCCCTGCCCGTCTGAAACTGCTGCTTCCTCGCAGCAGCATAAACTTAGTGTTATTTACCAACGAGTGCATAAACAATTTCGTGCATGCAAACATTTTTAACAAACAATTTTGTCGTATATCCGGGTTTGCCGCTTGCCGCTTCGCCGTTGCCTGCTCCGCGCGTGGGTTTTTCCGCGTGACGTGGCCGCCGCGAACAAAGGACCTTAGCCGCTACGCCGAACACAATGGACAATATCGTAAACACCAGCCCCAAACCCCAGGTTGAACGCACAAAGAAAAAGAAGAGCAAGAAGAAAAAGAAGGTGGAACCTCCAGCAGGCGCAGGAGCACCGGACGCACCAGGATCACCACCATCCGACGCTGACGAGTCTTCGTGCAGCGTGATGGAGATCGATCCCGCCTTGGTGCGAGATCTTCCCACCATCAACAGGAAACGATCCCGCTCCCAAGCCCCCACCACGGCGTCCGATGGCTCCGACGAGGAAGACCTCCAACCGCGAGTACACCTCGTCAAGCTGGAGCCCCTGGAAAAGGAGAAGGTGAGTACCGATAATTCGGTATTTAACTTCACCGTCCCCGCTCCCGTTCCCCCCACCCCAAAACCGGCCCCCGCGAACTCCTCCGCGTCCCCTGCGAACTCATCCGCGTCCCCCACGTCTTTCGCTCCCCCCCCGCTGCGGTCCACTGCTGAGCTCGTCTCGCTGTCCGAGCTCACGATGGACCGCCTCACCTCCGTTTGCCTCGACGAGGCAAACAAAATCTCCAAGGCGAGTGCAGAACAAATTCTGCAACTCGCTGGCCAATTCCGCCGTATCGTCGGGGAATTGGCCCAAAATAACAGCTACATCGCGGGCAGATTGTCCGCGATGCCTGCTGCCCCCCGCGCCTCCGCGCCCACCCGGTCATCGGCCCCAGCCGCTTCCCCGGCTCCCCACCACGCCGCCGCTTCCCCGGCCCCCCACCTCCCCGCCGCTGGTTCGTACGCCAGCGCCGCCGACCGTCGCCAGCCGCCCCGCCGCGCTGCCGCGCCAGCGCAGTTCCCCCCGCTCCCCCCCAGCGCTCGCCTAAACCCACTCGCGACCGCCCTCCCCACCGCGCAGCCGCTTCTCGCGCCGAACGGCGCTCTCCCCCGACCCCGATTAGCCAGCCAAGTGATTTCGGCCGCGAAATCTACCCCCGCCCGCCACCTCCTCCGCGTCACCCCCGCGGAACCCGTCACCGGCGACGGCGCCGCCCTCAAACGCGCCGTATTCTCCCACGTGGACCTCCGTAAGGCCAACGTGGGATTCAAGTCAATTCGCGCTACCCGCGACGGTGCCCTCTTGGTCGAGGCGGCCAATGCCAAAGACCTGAGGGTCTTTACAGAGAACCAGGCCCTCCGCAAGGCCGGTTTCACAGCCTCCGCGCCCTCCCCCCAGCTCCCCCGAATTATCATCTACGATATTCCGAAGGAGCTGGAAGCCCAAGATATCGCTGAGCACATCCGTGCTCAGAATATCACGTCCTCCCCGGCCACCGATAAAGCCACCCTCCGCCCACTCTTTAAAGTGGGCCGCAAAGACAAGGAGGGCAACGACTGGGTTGTCGAGGCTTCATCTGTCATCCGCGAGTCCCTTCTGCCGAAAGGAAAGATCTACGTTTCCTACGCCTACTGCCGAGTAGACGACTACCTCGTCGCGACCCGATGCTTCAAGTGCCAGAAGTATGGGCACGTGGACAAACACTGCAAAAGCAGTGAAGCCACGTGCTCCTTCTGCGCACAAACCGGGCATACCAACAAGGAATGCCCGAATCGCGAAGCGTCCCCGTCGTGCGCGAACTGCCGCGCGCGCAAACTCCCACACGCGCATGCCGCGGGCAATCGTAACTGCCCCTCGCGCTCGTCTGCCTTGATCCTCAAGGCCTCCCGGATTAACTATTCAATATGAATAGACAAACACTACAGAGGACTGTTCCCGCGTGGAGAGTTCAATGCGCGACCTGTATTTCGCGCGTACTAGTTTGTTTATCAGCGAGTTTATATTTTCAATTGGAAAAGAAAATTTTTAAATTCACCTTAAGGGTGGTTTCTCGTGATGCGAATTTATACTGTGATCGCTATGCTAATAATTGATTTGTATTTCAACGCGCGAGACTACGAGTTCTAATTGTTATAAACATTCATGCAACGTTATTTCATATTGTTTACAACTTTTTCTATAACCGCGAGCTCGCGAAGCGAGCGAGCGGACTACAGAGGACTGTTCACGCGTATAGAGTTCGGTGCGCAACCTATATTTCGCGCGTGCTAGTTTATTTATCAGCGAGTTTATATTTTCAATTGGAAAAGAAAATTTTTAAATTCACCTTAAGGGTGGTTTCTCGTGATGCGAGTTTATACTGTGATCGTTATGCTAATAATTGATTTGTATTTCAACGCGCGAGACTACAAGTTCTAATTGTTATAAACATTCGTGTAACGTTACTCGGTATTGTTTACAACTTTTTCTGTAACCGCGAGCTCGCGAAGCGAGCGAGCGGACTACAGAGGACTGTTCACGCGTGGAGAGTTCAATGCGCGACCTGTATTTCGCGCGTACTAGTTTGTTTATCAGCGAGTTTATACTTTTCAATTGGAAAAGAAAATTTTTAAATTCACCTTAAGGGTGGTTTCTGTGACGAGAATTTATACTGTGATCGCTGTGCTAATAATTGATTTGTATTTCAACGCGCGAGACTACGAGTTCTAATTGTTATAAACATTTGTGCAACGCTACTCGATATTGTTTACAACTTTTTCTGTAACCGCGAGCTCGCGAAGCGAGCGAGCGGACTACAGAGGACTGTTCACGCGTGGAGAGTTCAATGCGCGACCTATATTTCGCGCGTGCTAGTTTATTTATCAGCGAGTTTATATTTTCAATTGGAAAAGAAAATTTTTTGAATTCACCTTAAGGGTGGTTTCTCGTGACGCGAATTTATACTGTGATCGCTATGCTAGTAATTGATTTGTATTTCAACGCGCGAGACTACGAGTTCTAATTGTTATAAACATTCGTGCAACGCTACTCGATATTGTTTACAACTTTTTCTGTAACCGCGAGCTCGCGAAGCGAGCGAGCGGACTACAGAGGACTGTTCACGCGTGTAGAGTTCAATGCGCAACTTGTATTTCGCGCGTACTAGTTTGTTTAACAGCGATTTTATAATTTTCAATTGGAAAAGAAAATTTTTAAATTCACCTTAAGGGTGGTTTCTCGTGATGCGAGTTTATACTGTGATCGTTATGCTAATAATTGATTTGTATTTCAACGCGCGAGACTACAAGTTCTAATTGTTATAAACATTCGTGTAACGTTACTCGGTATTGTTTACAACTTTTTCTGTAACCGCGAGCTCGCGAAGCGAGCGAGCGGACTACAGAGGACTGTTCACGCGTGTAGAGTTCAATGCGCAACTTGTATTTCGCGCGTACTAGTTTGTTTAACAGCGATTTTATAATTTTCAATTGGAAAAGAAAATTTTTAAATTCACCTTAAGGGTGGTTTCTCGTGATGCGAGTTTATACTGTGATCGTTATGCTAATAATTGATTTGTATTTCAACGCGCGAGACTACAAGTTCTAATTGTTATAAACATTCGTGTAACGTTACTCGGTATTGTTTACAACTTTTTCTGTAACCGCGAGCTCGCGAAGCGAGCGAGCGGACTACAGAGGACTGTTCACGCGTGGAGAGTTCAATGCGCGACCTGTATTTCGCGCGTACTAGTTTGTTTATCAGCGAGTTTATACTTTTCAATTGGAAAAGAAAATTTTTAAATTCACCTTAAGGGTGGTTTCTGTGACGAGAATTTATACTGTGATCGCTGTGCTAATAATTGATTTGTATTTCAACGCGCGAGACTACGAGTTCTAATTGTTATAAACATTTGTGCAACGCTACTCGATATTGTTTACAACTTTTTCTGTAACCGCGAGCTCGCGAAGCGAGCGAGCGGACTACAGAGGACTGTTCACGCGTGGAGAGTTCAATGCGCGACCTATATTTCGCGCGTGCTAGTTTATTTATCAGCGAGTTTATATTTTCAATTGGAAAAGAAAATTTTTAAATTCACCTTAAGGGTGGTTTCTCGTGATGCGAGTTTATACTGTGATCGCTATGCTAATAATTGATTTGTATTTCAACGCGTGAGACTACAAGTTCTGATTGTTATAAACATTCGTGCAACGTTATTCGATATTGTTTATAACTTTTCTATAACCGCGAGCTCGCGAAGCGAGCGAGCGGACTACAGAGGACTGTTCACGCGTGGAGAGTTCAATGCGCGACCTGTATTTCGCGCGTATCTATGAGATTATTGATTTCGACGTGCAGGTAATTCCTATCTTGTGGGCTTATGTTATGCGAAACTACCTTGGATTGTTTGTTTATTCGCGATCGCTGTTCTAACTCGTGGGTTCGAGAGGTCAACGAGTCACTCACGCTGGTCCGCTTTAGTTGTGGTTTTCAACTCGCGTCCAGCCTGCGTGCACTCTTTCCTTCCTTCGCTGTGGAAGTTTCCTACGTTAATCGTCCTATTGTTTCCACTGCTTTACGGATTTGTTTTCCGTTGGGCAGCGCGTGCATTGAGCGCGGGTTACGTTGCTATGGTCGTCGGTTTATCTGTCCCTGATCGCGATCGCGGCCGATGCTTTATACTTTCTCTGTCGTGGGTGGAACTGCGCGTGAAAAAGATTGGCGGATTTTTCCGCTTTTGATGCTATTGTTGCTAATAGTGGTTTCGATAGCTATTCGTATCTATTGTGCGCGTGTCCACCCTCTCGGACTTGTATTCCGCTCGGGTGAGGCCCTGTTGGACGTCCGCCATTTTGCGTTCGCCTCTTCTTGAGTTTCGAAATCAAGTTGACGCGCGCGCGATTTCAAACTGTGCCTTTCGTGGCTTCTTTGCACGCCCGCACGTGTTCCTGCGTCCTTTCACTTTTTCGGCCATCGCGTTTTTTGCGCTGTTTCTCGTTTCGCGGCGGGATTTTTCTCTCGATTCTCCGGCACGTTTCTACGTTTTCGCGTTTCTAATTCTTTACTTAACCATTTGAACGTTGCTCGCTTGAATTTATTCTACCGGGGCCTCGTACACGTCGAGGTTTTTCCTCGCCTTTTCCCTGTCTTCGCGTTCGCGTTTTGTCTACCTAATGGTCTTTGGATTGTCCTACCTTTCGCTGTTTTCTTTCTGCTTTCCGGTTTCTCGCTCGTTTGGCTGAAACGCTGCCTGTGTTCTCGCTGTGGTGGCGATTTCCCTGCTGTTTTCAATGGGCCTCGTCTCGCGTTTGAACAGGACACACGCGTGTTTTCGTTCGTAGTGTTTGTTTCGCGAAACTGTTTGCGCGATGGCTCTATTGTATGCTACGCTGTTGCGGAACTGCTCGCGACTTGTGTGCGATTGTAGGGAATACCGCGCGATATGCAGAGAGACACTTGAGAAGTTTATGCGAAATGCGAAAGCTAGCTTGGTTAAGATCGACCGTACTTAGTGGCTCTTGGCTACAGACTACCTAACCCTATCCTAACCCTATCCTTTTTTTTTTTTTTTTTTTGCCAGGGGGGGAACACACGCAGAATATGCGGGACAGAGGTGTTATTGTCCGTTAAACCCCTCCTCTACTGCATGTTCTAGGTAGATGGTCAACCTAATATGGCGGCTTGCCGGATAGCATTACTTCGCCTAGGGTGCCATTATAATTTGCAGTCAGTGGATATTCATTCCATCATTGGTGCCTATGCCTATTTAAGCTAAGTATAATAACATAGTACACGGTAAGATATTTATTTCAATACTCTTTATAACAATTATATTTACAGGGACAACAAAACAAACATATATGGTATATACACGGGCCTGGTAAGGAATAGGGTAAGTATTTTTTTTTTTTTTTTTTCAGGGAATAAAGGGGGCTACAAAGCAGGTAAGTATGAAAACATAAACATAAGCGTAATGGACTAGAAATAAGGTAAGTAGAATATATATATAATTTAGAAATACATAAATAAGGTCGGTAAAATATATATAAAATTAAGAAATAAATAAATAAATAAATATATATTACATTAAATTAAGATGAAAGCTACCATATATGTATGTACATTTCTATGCAAGATTTGTTGCAATTAACTTAGCGTTTTCTGACTCTTTTCCTATTTCTATTTATTATTTCACGCCGGGCATCTCTATCCTCGCGTTGGGCTATTCTTTCAATTTCTTCTTTCCTAGAAAGAATCTCCTGTATGTATTTTCTAATAATTTTTGATTTTACAGGGTCTTGTAACGCCGGCATCAAACCACTCCAAGAGATGGTGCCAATTACTGAGAATAACTCCTTTCTAAGGTCCTTCCAGGTAACGCAGTCCAGAAGGGTATGTTGAGGGCTGTCTCTCTCAGTATTACATGCCAAACAAATATCATTTTCTCTTTTACCTATTTTTTTAAGGTGATTTGAGAAGCAGCCGTGTCCAGAGATCATTTGGGACAGATGGAAGTCAAGTATCGGAGGGCCCCATTGTAGCCAATCTGCAATATCAGGGATTAACGTGTAAGTATATCGGCCATATGTAGCCTGATCCCAACAATCCTGCCATCTCTCCATGGTTACAATCCTTTCTTCTGATTTAATATCTTCAATTGCAGCTTTATACTCCTTTCCATTCAAACTAGCGTGTAGCTTAACTGTCCTGAGAAAGACTCTCTTCCTCTCCTCAATGATCAGAGTGAGAGGGGGAAATCCCGCCATTACACACATTGCCTCGAGCGATGTTGATCTGTAAGTTCTGGCAACCTTACAGAGGGCCAATTTCTGCACTGTATTCAATTTTTTACGGTTGGAGTCTTTAGTGGCTGCATACGCCCAAACAGGTGCAGCATAGAGGATCACGGATTGAACGACCCTGTAATACATGCACCTCGCCATGTAATCACCACCACCAATATTCGGCATGATCCTAGCCAGCGCGCCCGCTACCTTGGCTGCCTTATTGGTGGAGTACGTGACATGGTTACCAAAAAGCTGGTTACCTTCCATGATCAGCCCTAGGTATTTTAGCTGGCTCGTGAGAGTCAGTTCCGTATCGCCCGTTTTAAGGGTAATACCTTTTGGAGTTTTCCTTCCAGTTAGCAGGAGCACTTCCGTTTTCTCATGGGCAAGGACCAGCTTATTAGCTTTGAACCACTGGCTAATCTTTTCCATAGCATCATTCGTTCTTTTACACAGTTTGTCTAAGTCAGTTGCGGTAACTATCAGAGCAACATCGTCAGCAAAGCCGAACAGTGATGCTCCAACAGGTAGTCTCGTCTTCAAGAGATCGTCGTACTGGACGTTCCAGAGGAGCGGTCCCAAAACGGAACCCTGTGGAACTCCAGCAAACACCCCGACTTCACACTGAACGCCCTCACAATTCGTGTACACCACTGTGCGGCCGTGTATGTAACTATTCACAAGGTTGAACAGTTTTCTAGGCAACTTTCTCTTAGTTAGTGCAACCATAATATTCCGCCATCTGAGGGTATTGAATGCATTACGCACATCGAGGGTAACCATAATGCAATGGTGACCCTTACGCTTGGCGTCATTCCATTTGGAGATTACCTCGGATATAGCAAGGACCGTACTTTTACGCTGGCAGAAGCCGTACTGGTTCGGTTCAAATTTTATACTATTTAATAGTCGGCTTTTTAAACAGTACTCAAAAATTTTCGATAGGTTCGACAGAATGCAGAGGGGTCTCCAGCCCATCCTGCCATCGCTCCCTGGTTTTTTAGGGATAAGTATGAGTTTTCCTCTCTTCCATTCACTAGGGAAATACCCAGCCATATAGCACGTGTTGAACACATGGGTCAGGTGTGGGATAGCAATCTCGCCCAATAGTTTGGCCAGGGCGGATGGTAAGCCATCCAAGCCGGGCGCCTTCTTTTTCACGCATTTAATCGCCTGGGCTACTTCAAGCTCATTAAACGGCGAATCATGCAGGTCATAAAAACCTTCCCAAGGGTTGGGTATCGGGATGTGGTCCTCTGGATCAGGGGTGGTCGTAAACAGTGAACTAATAATGTCATTTCTTTCTGCATCAGCCATAACTGTCGGAGGGGGCTTGCCCGAAAGCATGTTCATAACCCACTTATAGGGCTTACCCCACACATCAGCATCAATACCCTTAATCATATTCTTCCAAGCATCATTTTTCGCTCTGATGATCTCATATTTTAATGCTTTCTTGGCCTCCCTATAGGCCGATACCTTAGCATCTATTATTGTGGCATTATTTTTCTTCGTGCGCGCCCTCTGGAGGCCGCGTCTGGCTTTTATCGCATTGTGGCGTAATACACCTAGGTTGGTGTTCCACCACCATGCAGCTTTTTTATTTTTCAGTGGCGAACATAGTCTATAGCATGTATCCTCATACATATCCGCTAAGAGGGAGATATAGGAGTTTACATCCTCCACCGTAGAGATGCAAAAAGGATCGGCAATCCGGGACATAAGTAAGTATCTTTCTCTGTACTTTTCACTATTAATTTTCTTATTTTTTGCAGGTTCTAGCCGGTCGCTTATGTTACCGTCCACGGAGAACACGTGCAATAGGTATTTGTGGTCTGATGCAGTGTATGCGTCGACAATCCTGTTGCTAACCATTTTACTTAATATTTCTCTTCCACACAGTAAGCAGTCGATAAGCGATTTACGTCCGTTCTTTTCAAAGGTATGATTACCTTTACTGATGACCGGCACAATATCGCACGTATTGCACATTTGCATAATCAGATTGCCATGGGAGTCTAATATTTTAGACCCCCACGCTGGAGATTTCGCGTTGAAATCACCAGCAACAATGCACTGGTTTCTGTCAACACTTCTAATGAGATCTTCGAGGTCCTGTATCCTATCCTCGTACTCAGCAGCCGGTAAGTTGGGAGAGAAGTAACAGCTAACGATTGTGAGATCGCTAGCCGTTATCGCGACTATTCCTTTACTACTAAAAATCTTTTTAATACCGTCAAATTTATTTGTAGATGCCCAAGGGATCCAAATCGCCGCATCGTTGAAACCATCGCAGAACCAGAAAGACTGGGGCCGCCATGGTTCAGAGATGAGCACCACATCCGCTTTGAATTCTAAAGCGGACTGTGACATTATGTCTTGAGCATCCCTGCATCTATTTAGATTGATCTGCAATATGCTGATATTCTCTGAACGACTACTAATCTTTTTCTTTTTTGTTACAGGTTTACCGGTCGGACCCGAGGTACCAGGAAGACCAGGACCAGCAGAGACGCCAGGATGACCAGTCGAAGAATCAGGACGACCAGGAGCACCAGGACACACCGGAGGACCAGGACCCCCAGAAGCACCAACACTCTGTTTACTACGTATTGTCTTTTTTGTTGCAGGTTTACCAGACGGACCAAGGGCACCAGAAAAACTAGGACCAGCAGGGACGCCAGGATGACCAGTGGAGGGATCAGGACGACCAGGAGTACCAGGACACCCCGGAAGACCAGGACCACTAGGATCTCTACGGCAACCCGTAGTACCAGGTCCCCCAGAAGTACTAATAGTAATCTCTTTATTAATCCTTTTCTTTTTTGTTACAGGTTTACCGGACGGACCAAAGGCACCAGAAAAACCAGGACCAGCAGAGGCGCCAGGATGACCAGTAGAAGAATCAGGGCGACCAGGAGTACCAGGGCCCCCAGGAAAATAAATTGTACCTTTACCATTAATATCTTTTTTCTTTTTTAATCCAGGTTTACCGGGCAAGCTATAGGTGCCAGCACATCCAGGACCACAGAGGGTAATCGGACGATTAGGATCATCATGGACCACCGGCTCATTCAGCAGACCAACATTAGGGTAAGTATTTGTTTCATCGTATAGGTAAGTGTTTATAGTTTCCTTGTATTGGTAATAAAACTTAGGGTTAGTCTTCACTTTATTTACAGGATATTTATCTTTATTTACATTATTTACATTATTATTAATATATACATTAATATTTTTATTTACAGATTGAGTACCTCCCTTCCCCGTATCAATAGATATAGGGGAGACTGTGGGAATCAGCATGCCGGTAGTAAGTACAAATAATTTTGTTTTATCCATTATCTGGTGTTATATTTTCCTTGACCGGTTTGCTAGTCATTTTTTGTTTTTCCAGGTTCCTGGCTCTATGCGGTGAACTGTCGACCATAGGAGCAGGTTTTTCTTTAAGGTTACGACCTCTATTCTTTGATAGTTCAACGGCCCGTCTGTACGCAGGGCACCTGTAGCCTCCGTCTCTGTGTCCTTCTATATTACATATAATGCATTTTTCAACACCATGACAATCCTGGGTCTGGTGATCATCGCTCCCACAGCGTCGGCAGAATTTGGATCTGTCCACACCTTTACATACTCTAGCCAAGTGACCAAACTCTCGGCATCTAAAACATTGGATAACGTCCTCTCTCTCAACGACCCTACACGGACCCCATCCAACCCGGAAGGATTGGCGCGCTATCAGCTTGTCGGCTATCAGCGTCGGCGCGATGACGGTAGCGTTTAGTCTGCCCGCATAGGCCGGTCGAATAGCCTTGATCACGATCTCATCTAAATTTGCCTCAGGTATTATTTTTAGGATCGCCGTGCCAATATCCTCAGCAACAACATCACCATCAAGTTGGCGGAGGTGCAATACCTTTTTAGGTGCCGATCTGCCGCTCACCACCGCCTTTGCTCCAGTTACTCTAGAGTTAATCATGGATGAAAGACTCCTAGCCTGGGTAGGGTCACCTTTGATGGACACAAGAACACCACCTTGTTTAGCAGCTTTGACGCTTGCTATCGTGAAGCCTTCCATATCAACATTAATTTCCTCTTTTAAGGATTTTAATGTCTCAGCGTAGGATTTGGAACCATTATTTACGAGAATGGTCTCTACATCCTTGCGCGGTATTTTTTCCAGATTTTTGAAACTACTGCTGTGTATTTTTATGTTAACTTCAGTATTATAGAAGATAACCTCTATCATCTTCCTCAGGGTCTCGGAGTCCATTGATTCATGGCAACATAAGGATATGTTGCTCCTCCTGGTCTCCACAACAGTGTCCCTGAGTTCCTTGAGGGTCTCGAAAACACATTCCTGGGACACAGGACTATCCCCGCTGGGTCGATCAATCAAATGAAAGACAAATCTTTCTTTAAGCAGTCGTCCGGAATTGACGCTGTCCTTCTTACCAGCGAGGCACGTGGCTACAACCAGGTAAGTAACCGATCCGGGCACCGGGTCTTGTGCCTTCATATCTTCAGCACCGTTGAACCTGTCAACAATGCTCTTACATGGGCCCTTATCAACGTTGAAATCGGCAGGCACAAAACAGGCAAGATCACAATCCTTAACATTAAGGATATTGATCTTTGTAAATGAAGTCCTACGGTAAGTATCATTATTCCACTTCTTATCCTGTATATTAACAAAATTAGAGTAATTAATATTTTCTTTACTGTACCAGGTCAACATTTGATCCAAGTCAAACATCTCGGGACTACTGGTTTGGGTGCCAATCGAGCGTGTGACCACGCGTTTTCCACTGGTTTCCATTTTGTCCTCAGCAGCAGCGTAAGTAGCAGTGTCACTTATAGGTGCGGTCTGAGTTTCTGCGCACTTAACGTTACTCTGTTTATTTTCTTTAGGCGGGCTCACAATACTGTCCCTGGTCGGAGTGGATGATCGACTGGTACTGCTGTCACGACTAGAGGGACTATTCCTCACGGAGACACTTTTCAGTGACCTCTGCAGATCATTAAAGGTGCCTATAGTCCTGGTAATTGCAGATTTAACACTCAGTTTAACCTCACCGCGGCCCTTCGTCAGCGCATGGAGACTTTTAAGAGCCCCTGCCAGATTACTGATGGCGGTTTCAATTTCCGCGTGTTGTATTAGCGCGTCCTTGCCAGTCGTCCGCTTTCTCTTTCTTTCCCTGGCTTGTTCAGGGGATTTTTGAACCTGCTCGAAATCGAAATCGAAATCGAACTCCAAGACCTCAAGGTTATCCTGCGACACGCCCGTATCGGAGGCTGAGCGAGACACGCTCGCATCAGAGGCTGAGCGAGATCGGGGCCTTAGACTAACACCGTCTTTTCCGGTGCTCGGGATAACATCATTCTTTTTCTTCACCACAAGGGTGTCCATCTTCCTATTTTTCTCACTGATGCCCGCCATCATCTTCTGTAAGTTCCACTCGGTAATATTTATAACCGTGGGCTTGCCTTGCGGCACATTACCCTTCTCAGTCGTAACAGCAGAGCCAAGCGTAGTTGGCTTACTTACGGGAGTTGAGCATCCCGGCGGAGATCGAGTCAGAGTTTTCTTCGGAGTAAACACCATGTCCTTCTCTACGAGGGGGTATCTTATCGGGGTTGATGTACGAGGCATCATCCCCGAATCCCTGAGACCCATCGGGCTAGGAATCCCAAGCTCAGGTATCAGGGTGGAATCTCCCTCCTGGGAGTCCGATAGCAAAACAGTGCTATCCCCCGGTTTCACTCTAGCAGAGTCAGTATATTGTTCCGTTTCCAGATTCGTTTCCATTTTGTTAGCCATAGTTGTCAGCCCTAGCTGCTCACTTGTAGCTCTTACTTCTGACGGGGCCAAGTGGTCCACCCCCGTCAGCTCGCGGTCACCGGATGACGACCCAGGAAGCGCCCGCTCGCCCACGCTTCCTGTGCCGGTACTAGGGGATCCTCCCCTTGCACCGTAAACTTTATTTTTATTAATGTTGTCCAGATTCAGTACTCAGTAGATTTGCGGCTCACCACACCTATAAAAACTCCAATCTTGCCACGATCCCATAATGAACGAAAGTTCCCACCCGACGGAGGGGGAATGAGCCACGCGAAGAAAGAACAAGGACGGGCACAGGAGAAGAAGATGCTGAGGTCAGGGTAAGTAGCGGTAAATATATGCAAAATAGGATAGAATAGGGTAAATATACATAGAATGGTTTAAGAGATATAGAGTAAGTCTCGTAGAGCAGGTAAGTGATTTTTTTTTTTTTTTTTTTTTTTAGGTGCCAACGGGAAAATAGGTAAGCAAGGAGATAAGGTCCGGTACGTACACTATAATAACAGCAGCAGCAGTAAGTACAGAAGGTAAGTAGAACAGAAGAAGGTAAGTAAAACGGTAAGTAAAAACGGTAAGTAGAGACGGTAAGTAAAACGGTAAGTATATAAGTAGTAGACACTAAATAGAGAAAGAAGAAGGTAAGTAGAGAAGAAGAAGGTAAGTGGAGAAGAAGAAGGTGAGCAAGACGGTAAATATATATGTATTACTTAGTAAATGTAGTAGAAATAGAATCAGAGAAGAATAACAGCGCAAACAAAAGGTAAGTAGAAAACAGCATAACCGAGACATCTTTCTCCCACCCCCCCGTACCCTCCCGTCCCCCACGCGGACCCACCTCCCACGTACCTCATCCCACCTCCTCTGAGCGGTATCTGTGCCAAAGCACCGGCACCGCCCAGGGAGAAAAAAGAGAGGGACAAGGCGACTCCCCCTGCACCACTCACTCCGTTGGCCACCCACAGAAGTGGGTGCCCAGGGCCCACCACGAGGAGGTGGAGTGAGAGGATTTTTAGTCGTGAAGCACACCACAAATAGTGATGACGTACTCCACAGTGGATTAGAGTCACCACTGTGAAGGCCGCACGACCTCGAGCCCCATCCTAACCCTATCCTAACCCTATCCTTTTTTTTATAAGGAGTTCTTCCCACTGTATATTCTATTCAAACATGGTCAAAATTTACACTATTTACAATATCTAACTATAACGTTGTCGTACATATAATTACTAATCTCGCTGTCTACATTATTGACCGCAACGCACCGCAAATCACAACAAAATTTATAAAAAATATAAAATCTATATAGAGTAGAAGCGCACGTCTGCGCGTATTCCCTATTGCAAGGACGCACCTCCCGCACGCTTCTAACACCTAAATCGGCTCTCAGAGGCCGAAAAACGAATTTCGGCGAACCGGACCTGCTCTATTCTATTCGATTTGAAAATCCCTATTAAATGATACCCCACACGGGGGGGTCAGATGAACTTTAAAAATTTTCAAAAGTGGAGGCGCCTGTAGCCAGAATCGAGATACGAGGCTGTAACTTGGCACAGACCAAGATCTCGACCTCCGCTACAATATTGCTCCTCTGCACTTTCGTCCTAGACTAGCCGTTTGGCCGGGAAAACGATTTAAAAAAATTTTCCCTCCACCAAAAAATCGAAAAGGCTGGAAAAAGATTTCCAAGACCTTTGGCCTACTCGGATTTTCTAAATTCGCGAATTCTAAGGGTTTGACCTTGGATTCGGGGTCCAGAGGTCAAGCCTAAACCAATGATACCTCACTCGGGGGGGGTCAAGCAACAACCGAAACTTCGTTCCTCCACCCTGGGGGGGGGGTGAAGGGGGTACAAGTTTCGCCCGAAAACCTGGTTAGGCTTGGACAGCCCTGAGTCGATTCCCCCCTCTCGGCGGGGGGGTAAAGAGGAAACCTCAATATAAAAAATAAATTTTTTCAACTTATGATCGGGTTAGACTTCCCTCTATGGGAACTCTCTCTCGCACCTATCCCGAACCGCGTAAGTGCGTCCTTGTCGCACTCGCATAAAACCGATTTTCGCCTTAGAAAAATCCGGATTTTTTCTATCCTAGCCGCTCACGCGTGGACGAAGAAAACAATCCTAACCGGATTTTCGCGACTGTGACGGGGGGGGACCCCTCTACCCTCCTGCCTAACCAAAAATCCGAATATCCCTCCCCCGACCCTCGCACGGTCCGCGAATGCCTGGAGCAGCACGATCAGCCCGCTGGAGTGTTGGGTAAGAACGACAATCGGAACTCTCGGAAAATAAAACTAACTCGACAGAATTTACACCTGGACACAAAACCACTAAATTGGACCACACAAGCTCTAAAAACTATCTAAAAATAATTTAACCTAATAAAAATTTACAAACTAATTTTTTAACTATTTTACAGAGTGTTCCCGGCAGCCTACGAGCAACCGCAAAACACACAAAAAAGCCAAAAAACTGCTCCACAGGGGTATTCTAAACTAACAGAAAAATTTTCCCGATCACTCCCGAGCAACTTCCCCGAGCAATAAATTTTTATTCCCCGAAGGCTAAGCCCCCCGGGACTGTATCAAAACTACTAGATAACTCGCTTCCCACACTCGGATTGCGAAAAAGCCGAACTATTAAACAAAAACGCGCACTGTTCGCGGTAACACACCCACCTGTTTCACTAAAAGTAGCAAACTGGGGACATATACCACTAATATAATCTAACTAAACTAAACGAAAACTCAAAAACTGAAAAACTAACTGAAAACTCAAAGAGACTGAACTCGCTATCGAAAACCGTAATAACTACTCAACTCGACAACCTAAATCGCTCTCATCCTAACCCTATCCTAACCCTATCCTTTTTTTTTTTTTTTTTTTTTTTTTTTGTTTAAGGGCAGTGGGGAAATGCTATTACGCACACCCCCTCTCCGATGGTGGTTGAGGGGGTAGTGACGGGCTCGGCTTCCCCCAAAGATGTAATTTGGGGGAATTATTTAAGACCTATTAGTATACTCGCCATACCGTCTAAAACCCCACTGCCCAGGGCCCCGCAGGTCCCTTCCGCGCACCTGTTATCGTTTCGAATTTTCCTTCCCCGCTGGCCCGCTATCCGCATTCAGCGGGGAAAATTCGAAATAAGGCCACGAGCCTGTTCTTAGCTTACTATGAATTTTCTATATACAACTATGTACATCTCAACCTATATATATTAGCAATGAAGAACTAAGGATAAACTATAATCAAATGAATAAACACTATAAATATTTACAAACCATAATCAAAAGAATGAACTCTATAACTATTTACAAACTATATAATAATACGTTTATCATTATCAGCTATCTTAATATTTTATTTATAATCGCAATTGCCGTTTTACCATCGCTGGAGGTTATCCAGCTTTTTTCTTTTTTATAAGGTTCCTGTAAACAGAGGATATCTATTTTATGAGTAACACAAGTTTGATAGCTTAGTTCCTGTGCTAGCTTACAATGATTTAGGTTTAGTTATAATAGATGCATTATTGAATTTAATAAATTGATCCTTTAGTTCTCTAATTTTATTGCGGAATGCCGGGCACGCCATCGAGCCAATTAAGTGGCCCGAGGGTAAGTCGTGCCCATGGCATTCAGCACAGAAAATTTTGTTTTTACATTCTTTTTGACTGTGACCATCTTGGTCACACTGACGGCATCTCAAACCTCCAGCGATGTCAACACGGCAATTAGTGCTATAGTGCCCTAACCGATGACATCTGTAGCACTTGATAATCTTCGGTGCTGCCGTGCACCTAACGTAAGTCATACCGATACGCAATTTATCCTTATCCATTATTAATTTTAATATTTTTGTAGGCGCCTCAACTACGGCAAGTTGGGTACCTATCTTAGTTAATCTGATAACTTTAAGTTTTAAATCATCTTCTGAAATATTTAAGTGTTTACTGAGTTCACTAATTATAGTTTTATCATCAACTAAAGGATCGAGATCTCGGATCTCGATATCAAACATTTTCTTAAGAACACGTATATCGTCATCTTTACCAGTAGCGATCCTTAAAGACTCGGTAACCTTTTTCGCATCACCGGAGTCGTTTAGTTCTAACAACATCTGCCCAGTTCTGGTCTTCCGAACTCTTTTAATGTTCTCCATATTATCAACTCTACAAACTTTATTATAAATTTCTTTAAAATCGTTATCATCTTTTGTTTTAATTACAACCGCGTCAGTTTTCTGAGTAACCCATTTAGGTTTAGTTATAATTTTCTTCTTAACCGTTTCGCTTTCGCTTTTAACTTCCTTCTTTCTTTCGGTCATCTCTGCCTTCTCTACGTTCTTTCTCTTTCCCTTTCTCTTAGTTATCGTTTTCCACTCCTTCTCCTGTCTGCTATCCTCCTCTCTTTCTCTCTCTGTATCCTCTGTCCCTAGCTCTTTCTCTATCCTTCTTTTAACTTTTCTATCTTCCTTCTCTTTCCTTTCCTTCTTCTTAGTTTTAGTTTTTTCAATTAATAATTCTAAAATTTTCTTATAGGTATCCTCGGACGAATCCTCCAATGAGGACCCCTCGGAGGACACATCTCTAGACGACATCGGAAGCGGTAAAGGTAAGTTATTACTTTCTTTAATTTTACTTTTCTTAGGAACAATATTATCTTCGTCTAATTTTCTTTTAATTTTTATTTTCGGACCCTCTACAACGTTCGCGTATAATCTCGCTGCTGGAGAAAAGCCTCTTCTGCTAGAGCTCCTGCCCGACACATCCGACTCCTCAGTCCTAGGGGAAGCCGGCCATGGAAGGTAAGTATTTGTTGCTACTTCTTTAGTTTCTTTTTTATTTATCAATTTTGCATGTTCTTTTTGACTATCTATTTTTATTTGTTCCATTTTTGCATGTTCTACTTCTTTTGCATGTTCTACTTCTTTAAATGTTTCTTTTCTTATCTCGTTTACTCTAATATTTTTAATAGCGTCTTTATGTACTATCAGATTTTTAATTTTCTTTGGTAATTCGTAACAGAAAGCTTTATACACTCCTTTAATATTTTTATTACCGTCCATGTATGTGGCAAGAGCCTCAGCCTTGGTTAATAGCTCTTCTAGTTGATTATTCATTTTTTTACACAATTTTAATGTTTTATCATCTTTTTTGGCTTCAATATTTGTAATTTTTATGATTTTAACCTTAGGATTAATTTTTTCTTTTACTATTTCTTTAGGATTTTTATTTATCACATCTTTTGTTTTTTCAGGAACTACATGAGAGGAAGACGTACCAGGATTCTGGTCCTTGGTTTGCCAAGAGACGCCAGTACCCGGCAGCACAGGCCAATCTTTATCCTTCGCAGGAGAAGGAGAATCCTCAATCATCTCGATGACCTCGATTATATCCATTTTCTCGGTCGGTACCATTGGACGCGCCAAGTCGTTTATATCGCTGGTAATTATTACTTTCTGTGAGGCCCAGTTCGCCACCTCCACAGACTCGCAGTCGCCGGATGACGACCCAGGGGGGGCCTGCTCGCCCACCCCCCCTGTGCCGGCCCTGGGGTATCCAGCCCCTGAAGCATTAAACGTTTTATCTGTTGGCGTATCCAGAGAGAAATCTCACCACTTGCGGCTGGCCGATACCTGTTTCCGCCTAGACACACCCTGGTCCGTATAAAAGGCGCAACCCGTCAGAGGAAGAGGACCGCGCGCACAACCCACCCAGAAGAAGACACCCACAAAAGGAAACGAAGAGGACAGGACAGAAGAGGAAAGGTAGGTAAACAAAAGGTAAGTATAAACTAAATAAGGAAACAGGAAAACAAGGTAAGTTAAGGTAAACGAAAAGGTAAACAAAACAAAATAAAATAAAAAACAAAATAAAATTGGTAACCGAAGAAAAGAAAAAGAAAAAGAAGAAACAGAACAGAAGACTAAGAAAACACAAGAAGAAGAAGGAAAAACATCAAAATAAAACCCACCCGCATCACGCGACCCATCCCGGCTCCACCGGACCGCCGCAAAGAACGGCCCAGGGAGGAAAAAGAAAAGGACCGGCTCACCGCAAAACAAAACAGAAAAACAGAAGGAGAAGAAGGAGAAACAAGGAAGAAGAAGGTAAACAGAAGGTAAGTAAAATAAACAGGTAAGTAATAAAGATAATAGAAATAAGGTAATAATAAACTTAAGAAAATAATAAGAGAAAAAACGAAAGGTAAGTAAAAATAAATATAAATAACTAATAAATAGAATAGAGAGATAGAGAAAGAGAATAGAACCCCAAAAATAATAGAAAAAAAGCCCCAAAAGCACGCGACCCCCTCCCCCCTGCACCCCTCACTCCGTTAGCCACCCTCCGCAGAGGGTGCCCGGGGACCACCACGAGGAGGTGGAGTGAGAGGAATTTTAGCCATGTGACTCTCTCACACCGAGAGACCGAAATCGACAGTGGATCAGAGTCACCACTGTAGACGCCACATGACCTCAGTCCCCATCCTAACCCTATCCTAACCCTATCCTCTTCTTATCAGGTAAGTTGCCCACAGTTTAATACTTAACGTATTTTTATACAAACTTTACAATAAATAAATAACTTCGTCCTCTTATATTTACAGAAAAAATTCCGCACGCAGGTGGGTGTTGCCTCGCGAAAGGACACCCTCGCCGCACGCTTCCGTCAAGAAAAAACGCTCTAGTTGGTCGAAAAGTGAATTTCGGCGAACCGGGCCTACTCTATCTTACAGCCCTTGACGGGCCCTATCCGACGATACCCCACACGGGGGGGTCAGAACAAATTTAAAAATTTTGAAAAGTGGAGGCGCCGGGGGCTAAAGTCGAGCTACGTGGCTGAAACTCGGCACACATATAGAGCTCGACTCGGCCTCTCGAAAAGCTCCTCTCGACTTTTCTCTAAAACGCACCGTCTGGCCGCTAGAGCGATTTAAAGGGAATTTCCCTCCACCAAAATTTCGAATATTTCAGAAAAATATTTCCAAGCACTGTAGCGTGCTCGGAATTTCTAAATTCCCTCTAAAACTACTTTTGACCTTGGGAAAATATTCTCGAGGTCGAACCGAAACTAATGATACCCCACTCGGGGGGGGGGGTCGTACACCAAAAAATTTTCGGTCCTCCACCCTGGGCGGGGTGAAGGGGGTACAGAACTCTACTTAACTCCTAGGTTAGGCTTGGACAAGCCTCTCTCGATTCCCCCCTCTCGGCGGGGGGGTGAAGAGGGAACGCGAAATAAAAAAATTAATTTTTTTTGACTAGGGTTAGAAGTAAGTCTGATGGATGGACTTCCCTATGTCCTAGCCTCTCTTTCTAATTTATACACACTCACATAAGAGTGTCTCTCTCGCACTCGCACAAAACCGAAAGTGACGGTAGAAAAATCCGGATTTTAACTACCCGGACCTCCCACGCGTCCGCGAGAGATCCAATCTTAACCCGCTTTTGAGGGTGCACCCGGGGGGGGACCCCTCTACAATCCTATCGACACAGACCCCAAGAATTTCACCCCCTCGCCCCTCAGGAGAACTACGAATGCGCAACGGAGCACCGTCAGGACCCCGGAGCACTGGGTAAGTGAAACACTCGAGAGTGAACAACACTAAAATCTATTAATAAACTATACTACCTTACTATAATAACTAAAAAACTAACGAAAAACCGTCTAAGCTAATATTTACAACACTAATATTACTCCTATAAAAAGCTAATAATTTCTTAACTAATTCTAGGGGTGATCCCGATCGCCTACGAGCAACCGCGGGAACCCGAAAAAAAGAAAATCAAAAAATGATGCTTCACAGGGGTATATAAACTATTCATAAAAGACCAGCTAATCACTCCCGAACAACATTTATCCAATGATAAATAATTTACCCGGAAAAAATGCCCCCCGGGACCGTATTTAAACTACTTGAAAATTTGTGAAACTCACTCGCGACAAGTATTAAATTAGAAAAATCGCGCACAAAAATCCCGACGCCGAACCCTCCTGCTTCACAAGGGTGTTCGGCAGGGAACACTCGCCACGTTTACTCCCTACAGATAATAAAATTAGTAAGAACTAATTTTATTTATCTCTAAAGTCTATTCTAATGTTTAAAGAAAACTTTTGAAACCTCAACTAGAAGAACCTCTCTACTCTAAAAACGAAATCGCTCTGAGGGGTCGCCGTGTGAGCTAACCCAGCTCAGCTCGGTTCCCCCTCTCCAGGAGCGGTCGTTGGGGGACTTTTTCAAATCTAAAATTAGCATTGACGAAGCCTGCCAACGACTTCCACCTCTACCACGACCTTATTGTTCGCAGTTAGAGTCCCCTGGGGCGACCTACTCGATCAATACACAACAATTATTAATAATATAGCGGGGATCCCCCGGTCGCGCCTCGCAAAAGAAATTCTAACGCTATTACCCTTGACAGAATAAAAACTGCGAGAACCGACACGAAAACCGTTTTCGAGCAGCTCGACAAAGTCGAGGTATATCCTGTATACCTTGCCTGGCATCGTTCGACAACGAGATATCTCGAACTATGTTGCGTCCTTGTCTGGCGCATGGCAACACATAGCAGCTCTAGTGCTTTCTCTGTCTTACACACGTGCCGCGAGTGCACGTGTACCGGACTACTGAACTGAGAAATTCGTCGATTTCTCCAAAACCATGAGAGAAATCGACGAACTTTATCTAAACAATATTGCTTAAAATTGCAACTACAACAATATACAACTAAAAATTTCTGTGAGTGCCCAGCCCCACAAAAAACTCTTAAACGGAGGCGCCTGGAGGGCCGATAGCACTCCCAGAATCACCGGCATGCTCGAAAACGGCTTCAGTTTACATCTCGGCTCGCTCCGACGACTCTAAAATGTTTAATTTAACAAAAATCTACCTCTAACACGCGACCGCCATCTTGTGCGCGCTCCGTCCTTTTCCCGCACACGGTTCGCGCTCGCGGGATGGTCGCACGCGCCTAAAGACTGCGACCGTTTACACATCGCTGTACATACTCATCCGCTCGCACGGCGTCTTCACACTGCATCTGACTGTTTCACCGCTTCTCGCACTCTCCCTCCGCTCGCCGTTTCAGCTTCCCCGCTGGATCTGGAACGTCGTTTGGAGGGGAAAGGAGAGTCAGAGGTTTCGTCCTGGTCCCGGCTTCGCTCTTGAGGTCGTACCGACAGGCAGATTTCGCGATTTTCCCCGGGAATCACTCATCTCGAACATACGCCGTGGAACACTCCGTCCTCCACCTCGTCCTCCAGCCTCTCCAGCTCCCCCGTTGCAATCCTCGTCTCCTCCTCTCCTCCCCCTCGCCTGACGCTCCTCCCCCGCGGTTCCGCTGAAAACAGAAAGACAGAGACAAGAGAGAAAAAGCAAATACAACTGTCAGTCGACTTATAATGTTCACAATATTTTATACATAACTTTTTCAAGTTGTAAAGATGTCTACCGGTGTGCAGCTGCAGTCTCGCTCTCCTTTGTTTGCCTCCTGTATCTCCAGAGCTCCGGGCATTTGGCGGAACCCGTAACATGTTCCGCTTTCCCGGCTGGCACCCCTCGTCTGGTACAGAGTACGCACTTTTCCTTCTCAGCCTTGCAGTCCTCAATCTTGTGGCCTGCTACTCCACACTTTCTGCAGAGGTCCTTGTCCTCCGCTTTCGCCTTACAAGTGTAGGACATGTGCCCGAATTCGTGACACCTGAAACATCTCACTAGGTGGACTGTCTTGCTCACCTTGCAGTATCCTAACCCTATCCTAACCCTATCCTAACCCTATCCTTTTTTTTTTAGGGGCTGTGGGGAAATGCTCTTACGCACACCTTCTCCCCAGGTGACGTCTGGAGAAGGTAGTGAGGGACTCGGCACTCCTAAGATCTTGTGTGGAGAAACGAGGCTATAAGAAACTCTTATACCTCTACCCATACCCTCTAAAACCCCACAGCCCAAAGGTCATTGGCCTTTCGTCTCAAAATGGTCCGATGCTAACGTAACTCACGAGACCCGCTTTTCGCATAACGTCGTGGTCACTACACCGGATGATTACTTCTCATGTTCTTATCTTAAAATGTACCTATCTATAATGGATATTTTCACACCCAAAAGCTCATTGTCAGGAACCCGAAGATGACGAAACGTCCATTCGAGATTGCCTTTCCAAATCCCTCTCATACTTCTCTTTAAGTGTCATGATTTCATTGATAAAATTATCAATTTTCCTCCAATTATCATGACTACTTAACATCAGCCTCTGGAAGTGTTCGACGGTGAAATTCGCATCTAAATCAATCTCTAGCCGAAGTCTTTTCTCTGCAAATCTGTCACAGTAAAACACAGTATGCTCCGGATTATCCCTAACATCGCATCCGAACCAGCAGATAGCATCGTTGGCACGACGAATGCGATGTCTATACGTACCGAACACTCCATGACCCGTAAGTACTTGAGTGAGTCGAAAATTCAAATCACCAAATTTCCTCTCGCTCCAACTCTTAACCAATGGAATCAACCTTTTCGTCCACAATCCCTTCTTAAAGGCGTTCCAAGTTTCCTGCCATTCCTGCCAAGATTGTTCATGTAATAACTCGCTTTCGGTCTTCATAATATCCAATTTAATTTCGATCTGACCATCTGTATCTTCGTCCAAAACCTTGTAATCTTGTTTTATCCGGTATAATTTGGCTCGTTCTCGCATAGTGATCTCCAATGGGAGAATCCCCGTAATCACGCATAAGGCATTTCGAGAGACCGTACAATAGGCACGCGCGACTCTGCTGAGTCCCATTCTCTGACAGCGTTCCACCAATGTTCTATTTTTCCTGAACGACAGAGCAGAATCTGCCCATACCGGACATCCATAGCACATAATGGATTCAATTATATTGTAATATAATTTCCTACCCGATGTAGATGGTCCACCGATATTTGCCGTCAATCTAGATAGTTCCCCAGCAACTCTAGTAGCCTTCACTGTAGTCTTCTCCATATGCATAACATAGTTGTTGAATTTGTTTACATAAATTCCAAGATACTTGATTGAATCCTTTGCTTTTAACTGATTATCTAATACGTCTAAATAAAACGTAGATGGGATAACCTTTCTATTGAAAAATATGTATTCTGTTTTCTTCGGGGATAACTCGAGACCTCTATTTTCCAACCAGGGAGCAATAATTTTGTTAATTGTTTCCTCCAGATCTCTTTTAACCTTTACCAGATTACTCGCCGCGGTATAAACCGCAACGTCATCTGCATAAGCTATAACATGGACATTTTTCCTGAATTGAAGAGCCAGAAGTCCATCGTAAACCATGTTCCACAATATAGGGGATATCACGGAGCCCTGAGGAACCCCCTTCTCCATCTTGAGTTCAACTACCCCATTAGCTGATTTGTACAGAATAGACCTATCTTTGAAATAATCTTGTAATAATGCCTGAAGTTCAGGAGCAAAATTCCGATTTTTAAAAGCTTGGAAGATATTTTTCCAAGATAAACTGTTGAACGCGTTTTTAATGTCTAAACTGACCAAGATGCCATAACGATTTTTAGAATTATTTTCCCTAATGTATGTAGTTAACTTATCAAGGGCCTCAATGGTTGACCTCCCCTTGCAAAAACCAAATTGGTTTTCATGAAAGGGTGGACTCCCCAATTGCTCCAAAATGCAATCCTCCATAATCTTTTCCAAGATCTTGTTGAAACAATCCCCCACACAAATAGGACGAAAGTCCGAAGGCAACATACTCTTCTCCTTATTTTTTCTCAATAAAATAACTCTAGATTTTTTCCAGGGACCTGGAACCTTCCTCATCAACAGACAAGCATTGATAACAGCCGTAAAATTGACTGTATCATTCAGGATAATACATCTAACGATGCTCGGAGGGATCTTATCCAAACCAACAGCTTTCTTTAGGTTCAAATTTTTAGCCAGTCTCACGAGTTCCGGACCGAAGGTAAGTATATCATTATTTTTTAATTTAAACGTATCAAAATAAGCCTTTTGGTTTTCTCTAAGAAATAATGTGGATAAAATCCTCTTCGCATCCTTCGCATCAATTAAGGGAGCAGATTTTCTACCCTTGATTTTATTCCTGATAGCAAGAAAAGGTCGACCCCAGATATCCTTTTTTAATGTGTCTATGAAGTTAAGCCAAATATTGCGTTTACTGTCATTTATTTTGTACTGTAATTTTTTACGGAGATCTGAATAAACATCATGCTCCCTGTCAGAGTATTCTTTTCTTGATGCCTTCCTTTGGTATTTTCGTCGAGCTTTGATGATTTGAGATTTTAAAACCGTCATCTCATCCGTCCACCATGGTTTGGATTTAAGCCTAAATCTATCAGTTTTCTTTCGCATGGTCAATTTACACGCTGATTTGACATTAGCAAAATACTGCGAAATAGCTTTGGAGTCGATGTTAGTCCAATCTATATTACTATTTAATCTCTTAAAACTACACAAGAATAAATCTTGATCAAAAGTTTTGAGATTCCAGGACCAATTGATCCTGTATCTCATACTGTTAATAAATTCTGTGTTGTCTCCAAGATTAATAACGTGTAAACAATTTCTATGATCCGAGCCATTATACGAATGATCAACTCGACTATTAATTTTCCCATAAATACCAGGAGAGGCACATATAATGTCAATTTTGGACTTCCTTTTCCGTTTAAAGAAAGTAAATCCTCCTTTCGTTACAATCGGTATCAAATCAATATCTTGAAGGTATCGCTCGAAAATGACACCCCTTCTATTAGACATGACATCTCCGAACAACACCGAACGTGCATTAGGATCACCCATAAGGATAACTTGACCCTTCCAGAGCCTCTTCGAGTATCTAAGCTCTTCAAGATACTGGTAAAACTCCTGTATCGTGCAATTCGGCGAAATATAAACGTTAATTAAAGTAAAAGCATCTGTGATGATGCCTATGTAAAAATTCCCAACAATAATATGGTTATCTGGAACCATCAATTTCCTATTACGAATATAAATCGCCGAATGCCCGTCAGTAGAACCCATCCATCCTTCTCGAATTCTATGGGGCTCCTGAATGCACACAATGTCTATCCGGTGGGTTTCGCAGGTCTTATCTATAAGATCCTGCGCCAATCTACTATGGTTGCAATTAATTTGCAGGATTGTCACGGCAATATCTGAAGTACTGCTCCCTGAGGTCCCCGTATCGTCTACGAAACGCAGGGCACCCCATGGAGCCTATTAAATGATTGGTGGGGAGACGATCCCTAGCACAATCCACACAGAATGGTTCCGTCTCCTTACAGTCTTTCATTTCGTGGCCGTCGGCATGACATCTTCGGCAACGAACCTGTTTTTCACCCTCGATAATTGCCGGGCAATTTGTACTATAATGTCCAATACTATGGCACCTAAAGCATTTAATTACTTTTGGTGCCGGATTCAACTGTACATAGGTCATGCCTATCCGGATCTTATTTCCTCCAGTGACCTTCTTTAAGAATTTCACCGGAGTCTCGACCACAGCAACTCTAGTACCGACCTTCGTCATACGATACACCCGAACTTTTAAATCCTGAGGAGAGGTTTCCAAATATTCGGCCAACTTATTGACCACTTCGGAGCTCTCCACCATAGGATCCAGGTCTCTTACTTCTAGGTCGAAAGTTTTCTGAAGAACATGGATCTCAGTATCCACGATCTTCCGAATTTCCTTACTCAGATCCCTAGAATCTCCCGTTTCATTCATCTCTAGCAAAATCTGGCCAGTACGGGTCTTTCTGACCCTCTTAATCATGTCCAGATTTGCCGAACTACTGCTGATCTTATTACAAACTTCCTTGAATTCCTCCGCACCCTTAGTCTTGATAACCAAAGCATCCGGTCTGGTGACCGTCCACCTTGGTCTAAGTAAAGGCTTTTCAGGAAGTTTTTCCTTCCTCTCCTTCTTTTCCTCTACTTTCTTAACCCCTTTAGATTCTTGCTTTTTCACTCTTCCTTTCTTTTTCTTCGTCTGAATCTTCCATCCTTCGTTATTCCGAGGAACCTCTTCTCCCTCCGACGTTTCCATAGGAACAGGGACAGGGTTACTCGGCCTAACTACTTCTTTTCTTTCAGGTTTTAGACCCTTAGACTTCTTGATATATTCAAGCTCCCTCACTAGTTTCCTAGCAACTACCAAGAGCCCACTAACACGGTCATCAGTGGACTCCTCCGAGGAACTGATATCAGATGAGTCTTTTTGTGGTGTAACTTCCATATCTCTTCGTGGAACCTCATCTCCCGGTCGACCAAACACCATAGTTCCCCCCGACCGAGATGATGAGGGCCCACCCTTACTCTTCTTCTCTTTTTCTAATTTATTTTTCTTTTCTTTTTTAGGTATCATCGTGGAAGCCGGAGCCAACATCAACCCAGAAGCAGCACCAGCCGCCACAGCATAAGAGACACCAGGTAAGTTGTGACTCTTAGACGTTCCAGGTAAGTTATGACTTTTAGACGTTCCAGGTAAGTTACGATCGGAAGCCGAAATATCACCGTCATAAGCATCCGTCTTGAGATGTTTGCTAACTACAGGAGTAGGCACCGTCATCGTCCCCACATCCTGTGTCTGAGTCATCGGCATCTCAAGTATCTGAACCTCAGGTATGTACTTCTCTTTCCTTTTCTCATTCAGGAATTTGTGATAAAATCGATCCTTCTTTTTGGTTACTTTCTTCACCATATCGGGTAACTTGTTAGCCATTTTCTTAATTTCTGCACTAACACTTTTGTTACCACTTATGTACTTCTCTATTTTCACTATCGTATCATAAACTCTATTTAGGTCTTGCGTAATAGATTTATGTAACAACGTGTATTGATCTTTTTCCTGTATGATCTGAAGCCCTCCCGGACCCTGCTTAACCGTAGTAATACTACGTACAATGGGACCAGTTCCCCTCAGGACACCAACCTCACCCGAGTAAACAGGGACCCCATCGTCAGAGGGACCGGGAACTACCACATCCCCACCATCAGATGTACCGGGGACAACAACATCATCCACGGGAATCATAAGATCCCCACCAACAGAAGGACCGGGAGCACCAATATCGTCACAAACATTCTGAACAGAGGTATTAACCCATGTCTCTATCTTTTCACTCCTTATCACAGGCCAATCAACATCGATAACCCAACTTGTTCCAGGACTCGGACAACCCATACTTCGAGGGCTCGTAAGAGGATCCTCCTCGCTGAATATCCTCCTCCTGGTAGATCCAACCTTTGACCTATGGATGAGATCGTCATCTGATGACGAACTCTTCTTGTCAAGTCTCTTCCTTTTCTGAGAATCCGGCGTGGTAACCATCTTCTCAAGTTCGGAAACTCTCGACCTCCTGTCAATGGATCTATTATCCTCTGATCTCTGATCAACAGACTTGCCGTCATCCGATTTCTCGGTAACGGATCCCCTGTTGACAGATCTAATCTCTTCCTCTTCTAGGGTAAGGTCAACCTCAGGAACAACACTAGGCAAAACTATTGTTTCCTTCATGATGACATCCTCCATTTCAAACTTTTCCAGTTCAACCACAGGATTCATCGCGAGTTTGGAGTCAGGGCCCGAAGGACCCCCCCCACCTCGGACAACTCCTCCATGAGGCTCTTACTCTCAATCTTAGTTACGGTAATTTCCGGTAATAATCCGACGAAGGCAGTCGCCGAGATCATCCCCGGAGCCCCCGTAACAGGGCCTTCACCCGTAGCTGTTACTTCTTGGGTTGCCGGGTGGACGACAATCCCAAGCTCGCGGTCATAGGATGACGACGCCAAAGAAGCCCGCTCGCCCACTTCCTCACCGCCGGTACTGGGGTATCCCCCCCTGCACCGTAAACGTCTTTCTTTGAATTGTCCAGCCCAGAAAAAAAGAGTACCAAGCTCTCCAGCTATCTCCCAACTTGCACAGTCGTCTACAATAGTCCCGTCCCTGGAGGCAACCAACCTCTGCCTAGATTAGCACCCCGCGCACCTGCCTACTCCGTTCGCACTCTGTTTCAGCCGAAGCCTCCACAGAGTCCCGGGGCCACCACGAGGAGGTGGAGTAGGAGGATTTTGACCAAAGAGGACCCTCAACTTCACCGAAATTCTCAACCCTGGACCTCTCTCCCGAGAACTCACCGAAGGTAAGTAAACAGGTAAGTATCCAGTTCAGGAGAACATCAGTTCCATCGAAGTTTCATCATGGATGTGGGGGATTTCCAAGAGGCACACGAGGTCCTCGAGGTCATTCCCACACCCACTCCGAATCCTCTCCGGCCTTCAGACCCCATCCTAACCCTATCCTAACCCTATCCTAACCCTATCCTAACCCTATCCTTTTTTTCCATTTAGGATGGTGGGGAAATGCATTTACGCACACCCTCTCCCATAGATGACAGCTGGAGAGGGTAGTGTGGGACTCGGCACCCCCTGAGATGTTGTGCGGGGGAAACGGGACTATATAGCAAACCAGGCTATATATCCCTGCCCATACCCACTAAAACCCCACCATACAAGGTCGATGACCTATCGCCTCGTATGGTTTATGGCTAGCGAAGGACACGCGATCTACTTTTCGCATTCCTACGTGTCCTTCTGCCATAAATAAAACTACGCCTGTTCTTGTCTCGTCATGTCCGGTATTTGTACCGTATTACAATTCAAGGTACTGTCACGCCCACATTCACGTTGTTAAGTGAATGTGCTCATAGGTAAGTTGTCTATCCGAGCCATTCTTTCAAGATACCTTTCGTACTTTTCTTTCTGGACCATAATCTTGTTGATATAATTGTCGATCTTCTTCCAGTTATCCGAGCTTTTCAGCATAAGATCCTGAAAGTTATCGACAGCGAGGTCCTCACCTAAATCGAGATCCAAACCAAGCTTTTCCTCAGCCCAACGGTTACAATGGAAAATTGTGTGCTCAGGAGTATCCCGAACACCACAGTCGAACCAGCAACGATCGCTGTTTGAACGACGTATCCTGTGTCTATAGGAGTTAAAGACACCATGACCTGTAAGAGCTTGAGTAAGCCGGAAGTTGAGCTCTCCGAACTTCCTAGAGCTCCACTCTTCTAAGCGAGGAATCAATCGTTTGGTCCACCTAGCTTTCCGAAAGGCATTCCATCTAGCCTGCCAATCCACCCAGGATTGCTTTTGAAGGATGGCCTTTTCATCTTTGAAAAGGTCCATCTTCATGTATATAATATCCTCGGTGTCATTGTCCAAGATCTTAAACGTTTGTTTAACGAAATACAACCTAGCACGCTCTCTGATGGTAATGTCGAGAGGTAAAATGCCAGTGATTGCACAAAGCGCGTTGCGCGACACTGTACAATAGGATCTCGCGACCCGACTCAGGCTAATACGTTGTATTCGTTCAATGAGTATACAGTTCCGGGTGTAGGATAATGCCTTATCAGCCCATATAGGGCACCCATAGCACATGATGGATTCAACTATACCATAGTATAGCTTACGTCCCGCAGTGGAGGGGCCACCAATGTTATTCATTAGACGAGACAACTCGCTCATAACCCGCGTAGCATTAGCGATAGCCTTCTCTATATGAAGAAAATAGTTACAGTATCTATTTAAATGTATGCCCAAGTATTTCAAAGAATCCTTGGCAGTCAAATTACTACCAAGAATGTTCAAATAGAAAGTCGATGGAATTACTTTCCTATTGAAGAATATAAACTCGGACTTTCTAGGGGATAATTCAAGTCCACGATCCTCCAGCCATGGCGCAATGACATCATTGATAGTCCTCTCGAGATCACGCTTGGCAGTAACCAAACGTCTAGCAGAAGTATAAACTGCAATATCATCGGCATAAGCGATGACATGCACATCACTACCAAACGGAAGCGCCAAGAGTTCGTCGTATATCAAATTCCAGAGAATTGGCGAGATAACAGAACCCTGTGGGACCCCCTTCTCCATACGAAAGTCAACGAAACCAGATGAGGATTTGTATGATACATATCTGTCTCTCAGATAATTCTGGAGAACAGCTTGCAATTGAGGGCTAAAATTTCGATTCTTGAAGCAACGGAAGATATTTCTCCAAGAAAGACTATTAAATGCGTTCTTGATGTCCAAACTAACCAAAATACAGAATTTACCTTTTCTATTGTTGTCGATCATAAATTTTGTAAGTTTATCTAGAGCATCAATGGTTGATCTGCCTCTAGTAAACCCAAATTGATTTTCGTGGAAAGGAGGGGTACCCAGTTGACTAAGAATGCGCTCTTCGAGAATCTTCTCAAAGATTTTATTGAAACAGTCGCCAATACAGATAGGTCGGAAATCAGAAGGTAAGACGGTCTTCTCCTTATTTTTTCTAATTAATATCACCCTAGATTTTTTCCAGGAACTTGGGACACACCGCAGATCCAGACAAACATTCATAATATTAGTAAAATGCGAGGTATCATTATTAATAATGAACCTCACAATACTAGGAGGAATCTTGTCCAGCCCAACGGCCTTCTTCAAATTGAGACGCTTCGCAAACTCTACCAATTCAGTATTATAAGTACGCAACCCCGAATCAGACGTCCCAAAGACATCATATCGGGGCTTACGTAACTCTCGCGGAAACAAGCCAGATAGAACAGCTCTAGCATCATCAGCTCCAATGAGCGGAGCGGGTTGTCTGTTTTTAATCCTATTACGGATTGTTAAGAAAGGTCGGCCCCAAATATCCTTCCTCAGCAAATCAATAAAATTCAACCATAACCTGCGCTTACTATCGTTAATTTTAAATTGAAGTTTTTTACGCAGCTCACGATAAAGTTCAAGTTCCCTGTCGGAATAACGGCCACGAGACAACTTACGCAAATACTTGCGTTTGGCTCTGATGACATCGAGCTTAAGTGCCTCCAACTCATCATTCCACCAAGGATTAGCCTTGGATCTAAATCGGTCAGTCTTCTTCTTCATCGTGAGCTTGCATGCCAACTTCACATTTTTGATATATTGATACACAGAATCAAGATCCAGATTGTTCCAGTCAATACGACTGTTTAACAACTGTAGGTTGCTTAAGAATACCTCAGGATCAAAGGTCTTAAGATTCCATGACCAATTAACTTTATTATTGAAACAATTTAGAGATAAAATGGAGCTCGTCAGATTAATACTATGAATACAGTTACGATGATCCGATCCATTATAGGAAGGATCAACAATACTATTAATCTTATGGTAAAAATCTTGAGAAGCGCAGATAATGTCGATCTTCGATTTGCGTTTGGGTCGAATAAAAGTAAAACCACCACGAGTAATAATGGGAACCATATCGATGTCATGTATATATTGTTCAAAAATGGAGCCCCTCTTATTTGTCAGAGTGTCCCCGAATAGGACGGACCTTGCATTCGGGTCACCCAACAACACAACGGGATTCTTCCACGACCGCCTGGCACAACGGAGTTCCTTAAGGTGTTGGTAAAACTCCTGTACAGAACAATTCGGAGACACATAAAAAGTCACCAAGGTAAAGACCTCAGTAACGATACCAACATAGAAATGACCCACAATCAAACGATTGCTGGGCACCCTCCACATCGCATTTCTAATGTAAATCGCCGAACGTCCATCAGATGAACCAATCCAGGCCGGTGGAATTTTAAATGGCTCCTGTATACACATAACATCGATACCATGGGCGGCACATGTCTGTTCTAATAAATCGTGAGCAAGCCTGCTGTGATTACAGTTTATCTGCAGGATTTTCACCGCAGAATCTGTAAAATTGCGCCCTGAGGTCCCTGAATTTACTACGAAACGTAGGGCACCCCATGGAGCCGATTAAATGGTTGGAAGGCAGGTGATCCTTCGCGCAATCCAAGCAGCGGCTCTCTTTCGAAGGACAATCCTTCATGTCATGACCATCTCGGTTACACTTACGACATCTGACCTTGCCCGATAGCTCAACCTTGCAGTTGGTGCTAAAGTGGCCGGTGCCATGACACCTAAAGCATTTAATAACTTTAGGCGCAGGACTCAGATGCACGTAAGTCATCCCGATTCTCACTCTCGAATCCGTAATGACCTTCTTGAGGTACTTCACAGGGGTCTCAATGACCGCCAACTTCGTACCTATCTTTGTAGGACGGAACACGCGAGACTTCAGCTCGAGAGGATCAGCCCCCAGATGTTCTGCCAACTTCAACAGCACCTCAGAGCTCTCGATCAAGGGGTCTAAATCCCGAACCTCCAGGTCAAACATCTTCTGTAAGACCCTGATGTCCGTATCACCCTCGATGACGCTCTGCAGATTCTCCCGGAAAGCACGTGTATCACCGGCCTCGCTCATCTCAAGGAGCACTTGACCAGTCCGAGTCTTTCTAACCCGTTTGATTTTTTCCAGGTTAATGGGAGCCTTACTGATTTTCTCACAGACCGCCTTAAACTGACCATCATCCTTGACATCAATGATCAAGGCATCTGGTCTAGTAACGGTCCATCTGGGCCGCAACAAAGGTTTAGGAGTCTCAGACGCTGATTCCTCTCCTGATTTCCTTGTCTCCCTATTCCTTTTCCTAGCCTCATCCTTGGTTTCCTCCACCTTTTTCACCTTCCCCTTCTTCCTTTTGGTCACCACAGACCACTCCTCCTTCTTCCGAGCCACAAGCCCCTCCTCCGAGTGTTCCTCTTTGAAGGAGACCTCCTTCCTCGGAATATCCCCAGCAGGTAAGGAAGCTTTCCCCGTCCTGTCACTCCTTAATTTCCGATCCTTTTTGATAGCCTCTAGTTCCTTAACCAGTTTCCTAGCTACTTCCAAGAGAGCATCCACCCTGTCGTCCGAGGACTCAGCATCGGATGGACTACTCTGAGGGCTCTCAATGTGCTTTCTCTTGGAAGTCCTTTTACCGGAAGGTTTCACTGGCTCAGGCTTCCCAGCCTTAGCCATTGGAACCTTAGGAATCTTAAATATCCTCTCTTCCTTTATATTAGCATCTACTAATTTTCTCTTTTTTCTTCCAGGTACCCCAGACCCCGACGCAGCAGGAGGACCCACCACCGAGGCATATGAAGGACCCGGACGTACCGACTCCGCATCACTCGTTCCGGGAACAGCCGAGGCCGAAACGTCGCCATCATACTCCTCCGTCCGAAGGAATTTACAAACTGTAGAGGAAGGCAACGTCATAGTACCGACCTCTTGTTTAGAACCAGGTAAGTTCGATCCAGGTAAGTTAGTGTCACAATCAGGTAGATATCTTTCTTGTCTATGTATGTTTATGTAATTATTACGGATCAAATCCTTCTTTCTGGAAATCCTCTTTAAGGTGTTAGGTAACCCAAGAATCATTTCCCGAAATTCAGCTCGAATATTGGTGTTTTTGCTGGTGTATTCCACCAGCCTAACCATATCCGAGTGGACTTTTCTCAGATCTTTGGTCAAGGATTTGTCCAATAACCGGATCTGATCCGTTTCTTTCGTCACGTTGACCTTAGGATTGGCTCCACCAGATTGCGGACCAACCGGAACAATGTCCGTAATGCTTCTCACAACCGGGAATCCTCGAGGAGAAGGCAAGGTGGGAGAAGTGCCCAAACCAACCACGCGAACAGCTCCAGAACCGGAACTAACCTTTGGACTAACCCCAGGAAGAATCCCAGAACCAGACCTCGGGGTAGTCGTCACACTCACAAGAGCGTCCGCGTTTAGGCTCGTGTTGACAGGAGTGCTACACTGAGCAGGAGGTCCAGGTCCCCCAACATCGTCTCCCACAGAGGTGTTCCATCTCCATGCCGTGCCAGGATCAACCGGCCAATCATCGAGCTCAACAGGATTCTCCGGTACATCCGGATCCTCCCGATCGCTCGAGATCCTGCGAGGAACAGGCCTAGGCCTCACCAACGCTTCATCCTCATCTTCGGACAACGTGATGATGTCCGAAATCAAAGGAGCAGGAGCCGGTAAGTTCGACTCCGTCTCCGTGTCCACTTCCATCATCTCTAGGACCTCGACTGCCACTTCCTTATCCGGTTGAACCGGAAAAGGGAGATCCAGTCTCTCCAGCTTCACTATAGGAAGGGAAGTACTTAATCTTTCCGCAACCTCTTTCTTCTGAGCTTCTGCAAGCTCTTCCTTTAAACTTCTATTGAAGTTGTCTGTTCTGATAAGACTGATTTCCGGCAGCAGTCCGACGATGGCAGTCGCCGGATCCACTACCGAAGCCCCAGTCCAAAGGCCTTCACCTGTAGCTATTACATCCTGAGGGGCCAGGCGGTCTACCTCCTCAGGCTCGCATTCGTGGGATAACGATCCGGGTGCCGCATGCGCGACCACGTCACCCGTACCGGCACTAGGGTTTCCCTCCCTTGCACCGTAAACGTTGCTTTCGTGCTTGGACTCCAGAATAACTCCGAGTATCAAGCTCTCCAGCTGGATCGCCTACTTGCCCGCTCGTCGCCAAAGAAACAATCCCTGGAGCGGACCTGGTTCGTATTCTTGCTGCCACAAGGAGATCCCAAGGCCCGCCCACACACCTGCCTACTCCGTTCGCACTCTGTTTCAGCCGAAGCTTCCACAGAGTCCCGGGGCCACCACGAGGAGGTGGAGTAGGAGGATTTTGACCAGAGAGGACCCTCAACTTCACCGAAATTCTCCACCCTGGACCTCTCTCCCGAGAACTCACCGAAGGTAAGTAAACAGGTAAGTATCCAGTTCAGGAGAACATCAGTTCCATCGAAGTTTCATCATGGATGTGGGGGATTTCCAAGAGGCACACGAGGTCCTCGAGGTCATTCCCACACCCACTCCGAATCCTCTCCGGCCTTCAGACCCCATCCTAGTAGTAGTAGTAGTAGTAAAGTTTGACCGGGGAGTAGGTGATCGGCACCATCTCCTTGTTCCATTGAGGAGAGGGCTGGTGCCGCAAGGCACCAGCCCATCTCCGAAACGCACACCAACAGCAATGTCGGTTTCATGTGGCGACCGGTCCTCGGCCCCGTAGGGTTGCAGTTTCCCCTGCTTTCAACCGCCCCCCTGCTTTTTAAAGCCCGGGCAACTTGCAGGGCGACGATCTACTCATCAGGGAGCGATCATCATCAGTGAGAGGCCATTCTACCTAACCCATTTGAGTGTTTGAGCGTTTTACGGCTCGTAGCGTACGTCGGGCCTTGCTCACCTTCAGATCATGCAGGTTTGCCATACCTGCCCATTTGGCCCCACCCTCTTCACCATAGAACCATATTGTGCACCTTTGAGTATTACATCCCTTAACCTATTCTATCCCGGCTGTCCAGGATTCACCCACACCCTCCCCAGGATTAGGATAGTCTATTCTATGACTCTACAAGTTACTCAAAACAAGGGACCGCGCCTTCATGAACGTTGGGAAGAAGTTGTATACTTATGTGTCCGGCCCATTGAGTTTGATCCAACTTCGGCGAAATTCCGGTTATCAACCTGAATATCACTTTCATATGGTCTTCACCCTCCGGGACCTTCCACCCTATCTAACACGTATACATCAACTTGGGGTCCGATCCGACTTCCGCGAAATTCCAGAATAAACTAGAATATCACTTTCATTCGGTCTTTCCTTGCCGAGCCTACCACGTGTTGGGGTGTTGGAGGGCTCAAAGCCACACTAGGTTCTATGGCTGATAAAATGGACGTGACCATCGTCCCCAGGTTACGGTTAAAAATGCATCTTAAATTCGCACTCAACCGTCCCCCATTCAGGTTTGTCTCCCTTTTGTTTAATTCTCTTTTTTCTCTCCCTTACTATCACCTTACTTACGAGGTCTTTATTTACATTCCAACCTGACCATCCCTTATTTATCGACCATATATTTATTAACTAGATCTATCCTTACTGATTACTCTATTGCTTTCCCTTTCCTCCATCTTATTGTCATCCTTACTGCTATAATGGTTTTGTCTATGTATGCTTACTATCTGATCCGTACTTACTTATTTCCACCCTTTAACCTCATACATTATTAACTTGTTTGTTATTTCCCCTTTTTTTTTTTTTTTAAATTTTTATTCACTTTATTATAATCCTTACCTCTCCTTGACTTCATACCTTACTAACTTATTTGTTATTTCATCTTTTTTAAACTTCTTATTTATTTTGTTATAGTCCTGACTTCTCCTTGATTTCGTCTTTAGTATATCCTATATTATTATTTGTCGTAGTACCACCTTGTCTCCCTTACTATTTTCACTAGTGTTTCTATTTGTTGTTAGTGATTAATACCTTATTTATCTCCCTCCGTTTATTACCTTACAACATCTGCTCCTCATCTTTCTCTCTTTTTTTTTTTATACTATTGCACTTCTATTTATTTGATCTTTATTGCATAACGCACCATCCTTCTCCCTGAGTTTGTTTTTAAAAACTGTGTAACTTCTTTCTAACAATATATGATTAGATCTCCTCTATATATCCCCTCCTCCTATTAATCAGTCATTGTGTCATAGTTTCCCATATTGTTTTACCTTACTCTATTTGAACACTATCATCGTATAACAATGTTCATTATCGGCACTCAAAGATTTGCACACAATATTAGTTTTAGCGGGCGAGATCCATCATTGGTTACCAAAGTAACCTCAGAGCATTGCCCAAACAATGCCTTAACTAATCTTGCCCTCTTTGTGTACCTTATTTCCTTTCAGTTTGCACCTTGTTCATAATTTATTTATTTACTTATTTGTACCATGTTGTCCATGTCTATCGTTCTCTGCTTACTTAATACTTTAATTCCTATTCCTATTCCTGGATTCAATATCTAATATTTCCATAGATCCACTTCGTCCATAAAACGTTTAACTTTTTTCCATTTAAAGCCTCTTAAAATCGCTCCATCAACGAAATTTGTTTCTAATATCAATCTTCTTTTATGCACTAGAGCTGCACAATTCCTGACCAGATGCTCCGGTGTTTCTTCCTCTTCATTGCATAATGTGCACATACTCGTATCTGCTCTTCCTATTTTTGCCAAATGCTTGTTTAACGGCGCTATACCCGTTATCGTTTCTACCATTCTTCTTAACTCCTTCTTTTCTAGTTGTAATATACCTTGGACACGCTTGGCTGGCCAACGGTCCACTCCCAGGAAGCTTTTACTGTGTGCCAGTCCATTGGAATCTCTCCATCTTTTCGTCGCTTGATCTACTGCCCAGTTCCTGATTGCTAGATTATAATTCGCATTGGATAGCCCTATCCAATTTTGAGGTTCATCCGGAGGTAAATCCGACCCTCTATTTGCAAGTTCATCTGCTTTTTCATTCCCTTCTAAGCCAGAATGACCTGGTATCCAAGTTATTACAACCTTCTTCCCCATTTTCCCCAATTCATTTAGGGCAATATGAGTTTCCCATATTAAATTTGATCTGCATTCCATCTTCCTTAAGCTTTTTATAGCTGCCTGACTGTCTGAACAGAACGTTATCTGATTCCTTTGCTCCCCTTGATTCTTTACTTCCTTAGCGCATAATTGTATGGCTAGGAGTTCTGCTTGGTATACAGTAGGGTGCTCCCCTAGTTTTATATAATAATGTTTGTCTCTGTTATTAGTCCATGCCGCTCCCGTTAGTTCATTCTTTCTGGACCCATCCGTGTACCATAGTGCCGTATTCCTTAAGTCCTCTGGGATACCATTTTCCCAGTCTTCCCTTGCTCTTATTTCCGTTTTGTACAGTTTATGATCTATGTACTTCCTCTCGTCACTATCTTTCCGCATTTCGCTCAGCTCAATGATATCCGGGTTCCCATTCCTACCAATAAGGTATATTAAATTTGAGTGCCCATAACCAAGGTTGTCCCATTTGCCCCAGCTTATTAGTCTGTATATTGTCTTTAATGCTAATTCCTTAACTATTATGTCAAGTGGTAACATATCTGTTAACACTTCCATAGTTTTATTGGGGGTGTTGTTAGTACAGCCCAAAATTCTTCTGTTGGCCATTCCTTGTAGTCTATCAAACCATCCTTTTACTGTAGCCATGTCTGACGCTTGCCACCATATGGCTGCACCATATGTTACCCTTGGCACTATAATTGCCCTATATATCCATCTCATTATGTATGGTTTCATTCCCCATGTTGCTCCTATCGCTCTGCTCAGCATAGCGATATTGCCCTTTGCTGCGTCCGCTTTATTTTTAGCGTGTGGTCTCCATAATAGTTTCCTTGTTAGTGTAATCCCTAGATATTTCACTTTTTGTTTTAACGGTACTGGTGTGCCCATATACAAAAGACCACTCTCAACTGGGTAAAGCGTGGTCTTAGTAAATTCCATTACTTCTATTTTCTCTGGGTTTACGGATAAACCCACTGACTCACACCAAATCTCTGTTATGTTCAATGCCGTTTGTATCACTTCCAAGCATTTTACTTTATTTCTGTTTCTACTGATCACCGCTATGTCGTCCGCATAAGCCACTACCGTTGCTCCTGTCTCTTCTAATTCCCAGAGTAGGGAGTCCAGTGCCATGCACCATAACAATGGTGATAGAATGCCCCCTTGTGGTGTACCTCTTTGAACCCTTCCTTCTACTTCAGCATCTCCTCTGCAAGCTTTTACTCTTCTATTCCTTAACATATTCATTATCCAATGTTTTATATTCTCTTCGACACTAAAGTCTTCTAATGCTTGCTCTATGGTATCAATCGGAGTCATATTGAAAGCCCCCTCTATATCCATAAAGCAAGCTATAGCACATTCCTTTTTCCTAAACGCTGTTTCGACTTCCCTTACTACCCTATGTAGTGCCACTTCCGTTGAGTGTCCCGTCCTAAAAGCATGTTGTCCTGGGAACAGCTCCTTTGCCCTTAGCGTCGTGCTTTTTAAATGTCTATCAATCAGTTTCTCCGCTGTTTTTAGAAGAAACGATGTTAGACATATTGGCCGGTAGGCCTTTGGTTCTGTAAAATCCGTCTTGCCTGGTTTGGGTAGAAATACCACCTTCGTACCCGTCCAAGCAGACCCCATCCTAACCCTATCCTAACCCTATCCTTTTTTTTTTTTTTTTTAACGAGGGGGAACCGAGAAAACCCACCTCCTTCCAAAACTAGGTATCAATCAACACCACGCGGCCGCCTATTCAGCATTTCTTCGCGCGGTGATGGTTTGGAGTATTCAATCAAAACAAAACACCAAGTATTGGTTTTGATTATTACTATATACAGGTATTATACAAATCTTCACGCATTTACATGCAGGTATTTACACTAATATTTACAATAAAATTTCTATTTTCCTTTACACTTTATATACAGGTATATACAGGTATATACTACTAAATAAAACAAAGAATTATAAAATATATATACACATAACAAACTTTAATATAACTACTGTGACGTGGCGTTTTAGCCACCGTCCTCCGTTACCAAATAACGGAAGGCCGGGTCACCTTCCGCTGCCGGAAAGCGGAGCGAATAATGGCGAGCGCTCTCCCTGGGCACGAGCGGGACCCATGGGCGATTGTTTCATGTTTGTGAGCGTCGCGCCAATTTGCGCGACGCACATTTTGCAGGACCGTCACCGGGTCCCAAGGGGGACCCGGAATACGTTTCCCTGCGGAGGAACAGAACGCGAGAGGCGCCGGCGAAAGAACGAGTTGCGGAAAGATCGACATGGCTCAGGACGAACAACCTGGAGGCGCCGCCAAAGAGCAGAACTGGCCAAGAAGATATCTCAGCTGCTTTGGCGTCGCCTCAACCGGGAAGCAGCCTGGCGCGCTACCGGATTGGCCAACGCCGATCGCCTCAGGAAGAAGCGGCGAATCAACGTCACCGCTGCCGGAGCAACCGCCAATCGCCGGACGCCAGGGACCGTCGCGAAGAGCGAGGCCCGTGCCGAAATTCGGGCCGAGATAGGCCAAAGCGCTCCGCGAGGAAACGCGTGCGGAAAGGGGGGGACGCCTCACTTCCGCGTGCCCGAGCCAGCGCGTAAGAGATCACTCTCTCGTTAGCGATAGGAACAGGCGAACGTCAATTGATTATAAAGGATTTTGCGACGCACGCTGCCGGTAGTAGAGGAGAAGCGCTCATCCGACTCGAGCGAAGTGCCGGTGGTAAGTTTCCGTCGGATTTTCTTTTCGTCCGGGAGTGATTTGATATCGCGTTGGCTCGGTGTGCGTGACGGGTTCGCGATCGCGTCGCGGAACTTCGACGTTGCTTTGCGGCTGCCGGCTGCAGCCAGTCCGCGAGCGAAAACATCGGTCGAGCGGTAGACGCGTGGGGAATATTATTTAGCGAAGTGCGGGGCACTATTTTGTAATTTAGCGAGGATCCGCGCGTCTCCGTAAAGTTCACGACAACCTCGTGTCGTCCCACGGTGGGACGTCGCCACGTGCTCGCGTCGTATTCGCATTCCTAGTGCCGGTCGAGAGGAGTCAACTGTTACGCGTTTTCCATCTGAATCCGGGCGTGAAACGTGTGAAACGCGTACGCTCACGCTTCCATCGCGTATTGCCGGGTTCGACGCGATCTTGAAGAAGTCCAGAAGGACAAGGCGCGCGGGCGAATATCATCCGTCGTCGAGAGTTGTTACGCGCCGGTTAACCTCCTCAACGTTGCCGGTGCCGACCGGCAGCGCGATTATAACACCAAATCGGAATAAATTGTGGTTAACCAGAGTTCACTGGCTATTCATTTCGTGAGAAACCTTCCCGCCGCGGGGAATGCCTCGTGGTCGTCCTGCGTGGTATCCTGGACCCGTTCGCGTTAGATCCGCGTGTTTTGCCGGTTGTCGCAGGCTCGGCAAAAACGTCGTTTGAGTGAAACTGAGACCGAGTATTTCGCGTGGCACCTTTCGTGCCCGGCGCCCGAAAATCTGTGAGATTCACGATAACTTTACGAGCCTGCGAGCAGCTTTTGTCCCGGGTGGACCGCGTTTCGCGCGGCCGAACGCGGCCCGGCTTCCGAGCTTATAAATACCCGGTGTCGTCAAAGTTTTCGCCCTTCTGGCGCTGACTTTTGCTAGACGACGTGACACTACATTTATTTCTTCCTATTCTTGCCGCGTTTTGCAGCGTTGGCACATTTTTTCTGGGTCCGTTTTAGTCTATTTACTTCATCTATTCTCTCCTTTCTTTCCTTTTTTTGTTTTTCGCTTTCGAAACTTTCTTTTTCTTTCATTATGTCGTTTATGAAACCAATAATTTTGCTCCTAGAATTTTCTTCCTTTAGGAGTTTAATTAGGTTATCCCAGCGTATGTCACCTAAACTATCGGAGAGATTTTTCCTACTATCTTCCCATCTGGTACATTCATTCAGCATATGCTCAACTCCGTCTTGGGTCTCCGAGCAAGCCAGGCAGATGTCTGTGCTAGATTTTTTCCTTTTGTAAAGGTAATCCCCAAAGCAACCATGCCCAGTAAGAAATTGGGTAACTCGATAATTTAGAATGGGCGGTCCCCATTCAACCCAGTCCTTTATATTTGGGATAAGTTTGTACGTAGTTCTGCCGTACATTGCATTATCCCACCGGGTTTGCCATTTTTCCAAGGTTATACACCTTTCCTCTTTTTTAACTTCAGCCATTTTGCTGCGGAAATTATCGTCTTCCCTATCAAGGTCTAAGGATCTCCTGAAGATTTTTATCCTTTCCTCAATAATAAGCGTCCACGGAGGAAACCCGGTTAGTACGCATAAAGCGTCTAGGGACACCGTTCTATACGCCCTGCAGATTCTTGTTAGCGCAATCTTCTGTAACTTATTAATTTTTTTCTTATTACTGCTATTGGAGACCGCAACGGACCAAACCGGCGCTGCGTAGAGGAGAACCGATTCGACGACCCGGTAATATAAGGCCCTGGTCTGGTGTGAGCCACCACCAACATTGGTCATTATTCTAGACAAAGTACCAGCTACCTTGGCCGCTTTCTTGAACGCATATTCTATGTGTCGGCCAAAGGTTTGGTTGCCCTCAAATATCATGCCCAAATATTTAGCACATATCACTGGCTGCAAAACATATCCATCCAAGGAAATATTAAGTCCTGGAGTCTTTTTACGCCCGGTAAGTAAAATCATCTCAGTCTTTTCGCTAGCCAATTCTAGCTCGTTTTCGTCAAACCATTTCTTTATTATTCTCAATGACTCATTCGCAGTGTCTGACACTTTATTTATGCTGGAACCGGTGACCACTAGGGCAACATCATCGGCAAAGCCGAAGAGCGCAGAACATCGGGGAAGACTGATTTTCAGAAGGCCGTCGTACTGTAAATTCCACAATAGTGGGCCCAGCACTGATCCCTGAGGAACCCCGGCATAAACAGAAAAAGATCTATCATCTACGTTAATACATCTATCACGTAGGTACGATCCAATAATGTTGAAAAGTCTAGTGGGCACCTTTCTTTTTCCTAATGCCTTAAGGATATTATTCCATTTTAAGGCATTGAATGCATTTCTGACATCTAAGCAGACCATCACACAATGAGCATTCTTTTTCTTAGCTCTATTCCACATGCCAATCACTCCATCCATTGCGTGTATCGTGCACCTGCCTTTACTAAAACCAAATTGATTTTGCTCGAACTTAATGTACTCTAATAGTCTTACCTTCAGACAATATTCGAAGGCTTTTGCCAAGTTCGACAAGATACACAGGGGCCTCCAGCCAGTAATCCCGTCAGCACCCGGTTTTTTGGGGATTAACACGAGTCTTCCTATTTTCCACATATCGGGGAAATAACCTAAATTATAGCAAACGTTGAATACATGCGTAAGATGCCTGGACGCTGTTTGGCCCAGGATCCATACAACCTCTGACGGTAAGCCATCAACACCAGCTGCTTTTCTTTTAACGCACTTGATCGCCTCTCCAATTTCTTCTTGAGTGATAGGATGATCATTAGTATCATAAAATCCAGCCCACATATATTTAGTTGGCTTAGACGGAACCGATGGAGTTGTTTGAAACAATTTAGTAACTAATGCATCTACCTCATCATTGTCTAATTTCACCGGAGGATGATTCCCTGCAATTGTTTTAAGGACCATTTTATATGGTCTACCCCATATATCTTCATCAACTTGATCGACTAGCTTCTTCCAAGAGTTCTGTTTAGCTCTTATAATTGCGTATTTTAAACTCCTTTTAGCTTCTCTGCAATCGTAAATTCTCTTATTGATCTCGCAAGTCCTACCTGCTACTCTAGCGCGCTGTAACTTTCTTCTAGCATAATGAGATTTTTTCCTTAGAGCCGTTAACTCCTCGCTCCACCAGTAGACTTCTCTTTTATTTCCTATTGAAGGAGGAAGAGTTTTGCAAGAGTTTTCGTAAATAAATTCCACCAACCTGATGAAAGCATCCACGTCCTCGCGATCATTGATTTTCATTGGGTCAATCTGATATGTAAATCTTTTATAAGTCCGTATAAATTTATTTTCATCTAGCTTCTTAGCTCTTTTTATTTTCAGGGGTTTATTTTGCCCGAGGACGTGCAGAACATATAGGTGGTCAGAGGCTGAGAAGACACCATGCAGAACCCTACTATCGATCAAGTGACGGGCACATTCCTCCCCGCATGCCATGACGTCAATCAAGGAATAGCGATTATTTTTCATGTAAGTATACTTCCCCTTACTTCTTGTGGGGACAAGGCCAATCCTATTAAACATTTCCATCAGGCAGACACCTCTGGAATCGAGACGATCAGATCCCCATGCAGGCGATTTGGCATTAAAGTCACCTATTACTATATAACTTTTAGTGTTAAGGGATCCTATCTCCCTCTCAATCTCCATAATCTTGTCTTCATAGTCTTGGAATGAAATGTTTGGGGACAGGTAACACTTAATACAACTATAGTACCCAATTTAACCGCAATAAAACCCTCACCACGCGTTACCTGTTTTAGGCCATCATTTCCCTGGGGGATTTTCCTCACCCATATTGCAGCATCACCACGTTCATCCGAAAACCAAGTGTCCGGTGGACGCCATGGTTCGGAGATGGCTACCACGTCTGCATCTGATTCAGCCGCCATTTGATACATTAAGTCTTGGGCATTTCTGCACCTATTAAGATTGATTTGCAGTAGTTTAAACTTCCTATCATTTACAGGCTCAGACCGAGACTCCACCACCGCCGGAACCGTATTAGGCCCAGGATCGTTTTCATCAGCAGAGGGCAGCACCAATGGAACAACCCGGTAAGTATCTACCTCCACATCAATTTTTCTAAGATTGGTTGGATCATTGTTTTTGCTTTCAACCTCGAGCTTTTTTTCACTTTCCTTTTTCTTTTGTCTTTATTATTTACAGGTTCAAGATAAGCGGACTGAGGATCTACCACAACGGCGGATAGCAGCGGTAACTCTTCCGGGTAAGTACTAATCGTTTTCTTCTCTTTTCTTATGTCTTTTTTATTTACAGGTTCAGGATGAGCGGACTGAGGATCTACCACAACGGCGGATAGCAGCGGTAACTCTTCCGGGTAAGTACTAATCGTTTTCTTCTCTTTTCTTATGTCTTTTTTATTTACAGGTTCAGGATGAGCGGGCTGAGGATCTACCACAACGGCGGATAGCAGCGGTAACTCTTCCGGGTAAGTACTAATCTTTTTCTTCTCTTTTCTTATGTCTTTTTTATTTACAGGTTCAGGATGAGCGGACTGAGGATCTACCACAACGGCGGATAGCAGCGGTAACTCTTCCGGGTAAGTACTAATCGTTTTCTTCTCTTTTCTTATGTCTTTTTTATTTACAGGTTCAGGATGAGCGGACAGCGAATCTACCAGAACGGCGGACAGCGGCGATAACTCTTCCAGGTAAGTACTACTCCTTTTATTTTCAGGCTCAACATCATCAAACATAGGTTTTGGATTAAGCGGTGGTACCGCATCCAGGTAGGTATTAGTTTCTTTTTTCTTCCACTTTCTAATTGTATTAATATTGACCTTTATATTTTCCAGCGAAGCATGTCCTGAAGGGCCCGCCACTCCGGTAATTACTTCAGGTAAGTGTGATTTATCCATTATCAGTTTTTTCAATATAAGTCTTCTTAACCTCATGTCGATTTAATTTTTTATCATCACCTAAGGGGACCACGTTTTTTCTACAGTCTTTGTACTTTAGGGACTCAAGAGCTTTACGATATACCGGGCAACGATACCCCCCATCTCTATGGCCCTCTTGATAGCAGATTATACATCTCTCTTTTTCTTCTTTACAGTCTTGGATTCGATGGTCTTCCTTTCCACACTTACGACACAATTTTGACCTGTCTGTTCCCTTACAATCTCTGGCTACGTGTCCGAAATCCCTGCACCTGAAACATTGTACTATGTCTTCTCTCTCCACGATACGACAGGGTCCCCATCCTACCCTGAGAGATCGACACTCCAGTAACTTTCTAGCCACCTCCGGAGTAGTAATGACCGTCGCATTAAGTCTTCCAGAAAAAGCCGGACGTAAAGCTTTAATCAAGACTTCATCCGCATTGATATCGGGTAAGTATTTACGTATCGCATTTTGGATATCATCCACCGTGACATCACCATACAATTGTTTAAGATGCAGGACCTTCTTCTGGGAAGCTCTACCTCCTACAGACGCTTTGGCTCCCGTAATTCTCTCGTTGACCATAGAGCTGAAACTAGCAGCCTTTTTTCCATCACCTTTAAGTGAAACGAGTACTTCGCCATTTCTACCGGATCTAACTCCTGCAATGGAGAAGCCCTCCTCTTCTACATCAATCTTGCACTTAAGAGATTTTAATGTTTCGGCATAAGATGTCGTACCGTTATTTATGGCAACAGTCTCAACGTCAAAATTTCGCTTTTTAATTTCTTTCTTGAAGTTACCATGGACACTAACCATGATGTCGGTTCCGAGGAAGATGGCTTCAACCATTTTCCTAAATAAGGTAGGTTCCATATCGTTTTGTAGGTTTATAGCAATATTTTTCCTATTATTCTCTACTGCTACGTCTTTTAATTCTTTAATGGAGTTATACACCACTTCCACATTTACAGTGTCTTCGCTTTTATTTCTATCTATTAAATGAAAAATATGCTTTTCTTTAATTAGCCTACCAGTGTTTGAGTCGTTCTTCCTTCCGGCAAGACAGGTGGCAACCACCAGGCAGAGTACCGACCCTAAAGCCGGATTTTGAGCCTTCAAGTCCTCTAGTCCATGGTAATTATCCATAATGACCTTATCTGGTCCTTTAATATCTTTAAAATCGGCCGGTATGAAGCACGCGATATCCATGTCTTTGGTTTTTAACACGCTATCATATGAAATAGTGGTTCTCTGGTAGGTATTCTTATTCCAAACTCTGTCTTGGAAGCTGGTAAAAGTTTTATAATCAATTTCTTTATTGTTCCAGGAACTCAACTCGTCAGAATCCAGAAATTCTGGATTTCCAGTTTGCGTGCCTATACTACGGGTCACCAAAGTCTTTTTATCTATCTCCATGGCATTATCGTCTTTTTCGTCAGTCTGAACATACGCATCGTAAGTACCTTTCTTCTTTTTCTCCTCTGTCTGGGTATTCGCATCACACTTGATAACGTTCTGCTTTATCTCTTTCAGTGTTTCCCTCTCCACCCTATCCCTAGACGGAGATGGAGAGCAACTAGCGTTTCTTCCACGACTTGTAGATCTATTTCTCATGCTAACACCCTTGAGAGTCCTCTGTAAATCATTGAACGTGCAAATGGATCTAGTAACCGCAGACTTGACACTCAACTTGACGTCTTCACGGCCCTTAATTATCTCAAAAAGGCTTTTAAGGGCCTCTGCCATGTTTTTGACGGACGTGTTGACATTCGCCTGTTTATACAACGCATCCTTATTTGAGGTTCGCTTTCTTTTCCTCTCCTGTTCTGGGGACTCCTGCTCTTGTTCGCACTCAAATTCGAATTCAAGCACCTCCAACTTATCCTGCGTCACATTTGCATCAGAAGCCGAATGCGAACGAGGCCTAATTTGTTTCGTAGCTTTACCCATTTCCTTAGTTTTAGATTTTTCATTTACGGCAGCCATTACCTTCTGAAAGTTAAACTCAGTGATATTTATGATTTTTGGTTTGACCTGAGATGTTTTATCTTCTGTAGATACTTCTACCGAAGCAGTTTCTTTCAATGGAACTGATCCATGAGGTGGACTTCTTACTAATGTTTTACTCGGGGTAAAAACATTTTCCTCTCTATCTTCCAAATTCTTAATTGGTGTTGACGCCCAAGGCATCAACCTCGAGTCTCTAGGAACCATAGGACTATAAATCCCCACCTCAGGTTTTATAGTTGAGTCCCCTTCTTGTGAATCTGAAAGTACGAGAGCAATACTATCGCCTAACTCATCAGCATCCTTTCGTATCTTTTGTTCTATTTGTTCCGTATCCAGAATCATGTCATTTTTCATTGCCGTGTTGGTCGACCCTAGTCGCTCACTTGTCATACTTACTTCTGACGGGGCCAAGTGGTCCGCACCCGTCAGCTCGCGGTCGTAGGATGACGACCCAGAGAGGGGCCGCTCGCCCCCCTCCCTGTGCCGGAGCTGGGGGATCCACCCCCTGACTCAGTAATCGTTATTTTCTTAGGTCGTGGCATCAAGGAACTCAGGCCCATTTGCGGCTGGGCCAGACCAAGAACTCCCTAACTGTCCAAAACCCGTACCATAAATCCGTCCCGAAGAGGAGAGAGGATCACGTGCTGCCCACCCAGAAAAGGACCCCCACAGAAGAGGACCGAAAAACAGAAAGGAGGAAGGAAGGTAAGTATAACAAGGTAAAAGTAAAAATGAAAATTTAAGTAGCATAAAAATAAAATTAGGTAAGTAAAAATAAAGAACCCACCCGCATTTTGTGGCCCATCCCGGCTCCACTGGACCACCTCACGGATAGCCCAGGGAGGACAAAGAAGGGGACCGGCTCACCGCAAACAACAACTGAGAACACAAGGTAAGTAAGACAGGTAAGTAAACAAAAGGTAAACAAGAAGGTAGACAAAAAGGTAAACAGAAAGGTGTATAAGAAGGGAGAAAAACAATAAGGTAAGTAAAGCAAAAAAAGGTAAGTATAGGAAAAAAAGGTGAGTAACACAAAAAGGTAGACAAAAAAGGTAGACATAAAGGTAAGTATAGCAAAAAAGGTAAGTGTAACAAAAGAGGTAAACAAAATGGTAAGTAGAAAAAAAGGAAAGTAAAAACTGAAGGGACAGTAAAAGAAAGAAGGAATCCTAGTAAATAGAACAATAGAAGCCCCGAAAATACACCCCAAAAACACGCGACCCCCTCCCCCCGCACCCCTCACTCCGTTAGCCACCCTCCGCAGAGGGTGCCCGGGGACCACCACGAGGAGGTGGAGTGAGAGGATTTTAGTCATGTGACTCTCTCACACCGAGAGACCGAGATCGACAGTGGATCAGAGTCACCACTGTAGACGCCGCATGACCTCAGTCCCCATCCTAACCCTATCCTAACCCTATCCTAACCCTATCCTAGTAGTAGTAGTAGTAGTAGTAGTAGTAGTAGTAAATTTTGACCGGGGAGTAGGTGATCGGCACCATCTCCTTGTTCCATTGAGGAGAGGGCTGGTGCCGCAAGGCCCAACCAGCCCATCTCCGAAACGCACACCAACAGCAATGTCGGTTTCATGTGGCGACCGGTCCTCGGCCCCGTAGGGTTGCAGTTTCCCCTGCTTTCAACCGCCACCCTGCTTTTTATAGCCCGGGCAACTTGCAGGGTAACGGTCTACTAATCAGGGAGCGATCATCATCAGTGAGAGGCCATTCTACCTAACCCAGTTGAGTGTTTGAGCGTTTTACGGCTCGGAGCGTACGTCGGACCTTGCTCACCTTCAGATCATGCAGGTTTGCCATACCTGCCCATTTGGCCCCACCCTCTTCACCATAGAACCATATTGTGCACCTATGAGTATTACATCCCTTAACCTATTCTATCCCGGCTGCCCAGGATTCACCCATTCCCACCCCAGGATTAGGATAGTCTATTCTGTGATTCTACAGGTTGCATAAGATACAAGGGGCCGCGCCTTCATAAACGTTGGGAAGAAGTTGTATACTTATGTGTCCAGCCCCATTGAGTTTGATCCAACTTCGGCGAAATTCCGGTTATCAACCCGAATATCGCTTTCATATGGTCTTCACCCTCCGGGACCTTCCACCCTATCTAACACGTATACATCAACTTGGGGTCCGATCCGACTTCCGCGAAATTCCAGTATGTACTGAAATATCACTTCCATTCGGTCTTTCCTTGCCGAGCCTACCACGTGTTGGGGTGATGGAGGGCTCAAAGCCACACTAGGTTCTATGGCTGATATGATGGACGTGACCAACGTCCCCAGGTTCCGGCAAAAAATGCATCTTAAATTCGCATTCCGCCGTCCCCCATTCAGGTTTGTCTCCCGTGTGTAAAATTCCTCTTTTCCTCCCTTATTGTCACCTTACTTACAGGGTCTTTATTTATATTCCAACCTGACCATTCCTTATTTATCAACCATGTCTCTGTTAACTAGTTCTATCCTTACTGATTACTTTGTTGCTTTCTCTTTCATACACCTTATTGTCATCCTTACTGCTATAATGGCTTCGTCTATATATACTTTACTATCTGATCTGTACTTACTTATTTTTTTACTACCTTCCAATGATACTGAACCTTTAACCTCATACCTTACTAACTTATTTGTTATTTCACCTTTTTTTTATCTTTTATTCACTTTATTATAGTCCTTACTTCTCCTTGAATTAGTCTTTAATATATCCTTTATTATTATTTATCGTAATACCACCTTGTCTCCCTTACCATTTTCCATTGGTACTTCTATTTGTTGTTAGCGTTTAATACCTTATTTTAACTCCCTTCGTTTATTACCTTACAGCATCTGTTCCCCATCTTCTTAAACTATTGCACTGCTATTTTATTTTGATCTTTATTGCACAAAGCATCGTCCATCTCCATGAGCTTGCTTTAGTCTTTGTAATTTCTTTCTTCACATTCCTAACAATATAGGATTTGATCTCCTCTATATGTCCCCTCCTCCTATCATTTCAATCTTTGTGCCATAGTTTCCCATATTGTTCTATCCTTACTCTATTTGAACGATATCACTGAGTGACTATGTTCATTATCAACATTCAAGGATTTTGGCAAAGAATTAGTTTTTGGCGGGCGAGATCCATCATTGATTACCAAGGTAATCTCAGAGCATTGCCCAAACAGTGCCTATACTAATCTTGCCCCCTTTTGTGTACCCTATTACCTTTGGTTTACACCTTGTTCATAATTTACCTATTTACTTATTTGTACCATGTTGTTTTTAGTTCCAACATTCTCTTAATTATTTCTACTTAGATCCCTGTTCCTTGTCCTGAAATAGTTCCTAGTATTTCCATAAATCCACTTCGTCCATAAAACGTTTAACTTTTTTCCATTTAAAGCCTCTTAAAATCGCTCCGTCAACGAAATTTGTTTCTAATATCGTTCTCCTTTTATGCACTAGAGCTGCACAATTCCTAACCAGGTGCTCCGGTGTTTCTTCTTCTTCATTACATAATGTGCACATACTCGTATCTGCTTTTCCTATTTTTGCCAAATACTTATTTAACGGTGCTATACCCGTTATCGTTTCCACCATTCTTCTTAATTCCTTCTTTTCCAATTGTAATATACCTTGGACACGCTTGGCTGGCCAACAGTCCACTCCCAGAAAGCTTTTACTGTGTGTTAGTCCACTGGAATCTCTCCATCTTTTCGCCGCTTGACCTACTGCCCAGTTCCTGATTGCTAGATTATAGTTCGCATTGGATAGCCCTATCCAATTTTGCGGTTCATCCGGAGGTAAATCCGATCCTCTATTTGCAAGTTCATCTGCTTTTTCGTTCCCTTCTAAACCAGAGTGACCTGGTATCCAAGTTATTACAACCTTCTTCCCCATTTTCCCCAATTCGTTTAGGGCAATATGAGTTTCCCATATTAAATTCGATCTGCATTCCATCTTCCTTAAGCTTTTTATAGCTGCCTGGCTGTCTGAACAGAACGTTATCTGATTTCTATGTTCTCCCTGATTCCTTACTTCCTTAGCACATAATTGTATGGCCAGGAGTTCCGCTTGGTATACCGTTGGGTGCTCCCCTAACTTTATGTAATAATGTTTATCTCTATTGTTTGTCCATGCCGCTCCCGTTAGCCCATTTTTCCTGGACCCATCCGTGTACCATAATGCCGTATTCCTTAGATCCTCTGGAATTCCATTATCCCAGTCTTCCCTTGTTCTTATTTCTGTTTTGTATAGTTTATAATCTATATATTTCCTTTCGTCGCTATCTTTCCGCATTTCGCTCAATTCAATAATATCCGGATTACCATTCCTACCAATAAGGTATATTAAATTTGAGTGCCCGTAACCAAGGTTGTCCCATTTGCCCCAGCTTATTAATCTGTATATTGTCTTTAGTGCTAATTCCTTAACTATTATGTCAAGCGGTAACATATCTGTTAACACTTCCATAGTTTTATTGGGGGTGTTGTTAGTACAGCCCAAAATTCTTCTGTTGGCCATTCCTTGTAATCTATCAAACCATCCTTTTACTGTAGCCATATCTGACGCTTGCCACCATATGACTGCACCATATGTTACCCTTGGTACTAGAATGGCCAACAGAAGAATTTTGGGCTGTGCTAACAACACCCCCAATAAAACTATGGAAGTGTTAACAGACATGTTACCGCTGGACATAATAGTCAAGGAATTAGCACTAAAGACAATATACAGATTAATAAGCTGGGGCAAATGGGACAACCTTGGTTACGGGCACTCAAATTTAATATACCTTATTGGTAGGAATGGTAATCCGGATATTATTGAATTGAGCGAAATGCGGAAAGATAGCGACGAAAGGAAATATATAGATTATAAACTATACAAAACAGAAATAAGAACAAGGGAAGACTGGGATAATGGAATTCCAGAGGATCTAAGGAATACGGCATTATGGTACACGGATGGGTCCAGGAAAAATGGGCTAACGGGTGCGGCATGGACGAACAATAGAGATAAACATTATTACATAAAGTTAGGGGAGCACCCAACGGTATACCAAGCGGAACTCCTGGCCATACAATTATGTGCTAAGGAAGTAAGGAATCAGGGAGAACATAGAAATCAGATAACGTTCTGTTCAGACAGCCAGGCAGCTATAAAAAGCTTAAGGAAGATGGAATGCAGATCGAATTTAATATGGGAAACTCATATTGCCCTAAACGAATTGGGGAAAATGGGGAAGAAGGTTGTAATAACTTGGATACCAGGTCACTCTGGTTTAGAAGGGAACGAAAAAGCAGATGAACTTGCAAATAGAGGATCGGATTTACCTCCGGATGAACCGCAAAATTGGATAGGGCTATCCAATGCGAACTATAATCTAGCAATCAGGAACTGGGCAGTAGGTCAAGCGGCGAAAAGATGGAGAGATTCCAGTGGACTAACACACAGTAAAAGCTTTCTGGGAGTGGACCGTTGGCCAGCCAAGCGTGTCCAAGGTATATTACAATTAGAAAAGAAGGAGTTAAGAAGAATGGTGGAAACAATAACGGGTATAGCACCGTTAAACAAGCATTTGGCAAAAATAGGAAAAGCAGATACGAGTATGTGCACATTATGTAATGAAGAGGAAGAAACACCGGAGCACCTGGTTAGGAATTGTGCAGCTCTAGTGCACAAAAGGAGAACGATATTAGAAACAAATTTCGTTGATGGAGCGATCTTGAGAGGCTTTAAATGGAAAAAAGTTAAACGTTTCATGGACGAAGTGGATTTATGGAAATATTAGATATTGAGTCCAGGAATAGGAATAGGAATTATAGTATTAATTAAGCAGAGAATGATAGAAATGGACAAAATGGTACAAATAAGTAAATAGATAAATTATGAACAAGATGCAAACTGGAAGGAAATAAGGTACACAAAGAGGGCAAGATTAGCTAAGGCATTGTCTGGGCAATGCTCTGAGGTTACTTTGGTAACCAATGATGGATCTCGCCCGCCAAAACTAATACTTTGCCCAAATCTTTGAGTGTTGATAATGAACATAGTTATCCGTTGATAGTATTCAAATAGAGTAAGGATAGAACAATATGGGAAACTGGGACATAAAGACTGATTGATAGGAGGAGGGGTATATGGAGGAGATCATATCCTATATTGTTAGGAATATGAAGAAAGAAGTTACAAAGATTAAAGTAAACCCATGAAAAGGAATGGTGCTTTGTGCAATAAAGACCAAATAAAATAGAAGTGCTATAGTTTAAAAGGATGGGGGGCAGATGCTGTAAGGTAATAAACGAAGGGAGATAAATAAGGTACTCAACACTAGCAACAAATAGAAGCACTAATGGAAATAGTAAGGGAGATAAGGTGATATTACGACAAACAATAATAAAGACGGAATCAAGGAGAAGTAAGGATTATAATAAAATGAATAGTAAGTTTTAAAAAGATGAATCAACAAATAAGTTAGTAAGGTATGAGATCAATGTAAATAGAAGTAATGGAAATAGTAAGGGTGACAAGGTGGTATTATGGTAAATAATAATAAAGGATATACTAAAGACGAAATCAAGGAGAAGTAGGGACTATAATAATATGAATAAAAAGTTTTAAAAAAAGGTGAAATAACAGATAAGTTAGTAAGGTATGAGGTCAGTATAAATAGAAGTAATAATGGAAATAGTAAGGGAGACATGGTGGTATTACGATAAATAATAATAAAGGATACATAAAAGATGAAATCAAGGAGAAGTAAGGACTATAATAAAGTGAATAAAAGTTTTAAAAAAAGGGTGAAATAACAAACAAGTTAGTAATGTATGAGGTTAAAAGGTTCAGTATTATTGGAAGGTGGAAAATTAAGTAAGCACAGATCAGATAGTAAAGCATATATAGACGAAATCACTATAGCAATAAGGATGACAATAAGATGTAGGAAAGAGAAAGCAATAGAGTGATCAGTAAGGATAGATCTAGTTAAACAAATATATGGTCGATAAATAAGGGATGGTCAGGTTGGAATAAAAATAAAGACCCCGTAAGTAAGGTGATAGTAAAGGAGGAAAAAGGGAATTAAACAAAAGGGAGACAAACCTGAATGGGGGACGGTGGAGTGCGAATTTAAGAGGCATTTTTAACCGAAACCTGGGGACGATGGTCACGTCCATTTTATCAGCCATAGAACCTAGTGTGGCTTTGAGCCCTCCAACACCCCAACACGCGGTAGGCTCGGCAAGGAAAGACCGAATGAAAGTGATATTCTAGTATATTCTGGAATTTCGCGGAAGTCGGATCGGACCCCAAGTTGATGTATACATGTTAGATAGGGTGGAAGGCCTCGGAGGGTGTTGACAATATGAAAGCGATATTCGGGTTTGATAACCGGAATTTCGCCGAAGTTGGATCAAACTCAATGAGGCTGGACACATAAGTATACAACTTCTTCCCAACGTTCATGAAGGCGCGGCCCCTTGTTTTGAGTAATTTGTAGATTCATAGCGTAGACTATCCTAATCCTGGGGAGGGAGTGGGTGAATCCTGGACAGCCGGGATAGAATAGGTTAAGGGATGTAATACTCAAAGGTGCACAATATGGTTCTATGGTGAAGAGGGTGGGGCCAAATGGGCAGGTGTGGCAAACCTGCATGATCTGAAGGTGAGCAAGGCCCGACGTACGCTCCGAGCCGTAAAACGCTCAAACACTCAAATGGGTTAGGTAGAATGGCCTCTCACTGATGATGATCGCTCCCTGATTAGTAGATCGTCGCCCTGCAAGTTGCCCGGGCTTTAAAAAGCAGGGGGGCGATTGAAAGCAGGGGAAACTGCAACCCTACGGGGCCGAGGACCGGTCGCCACATGAAACCGACATTGCTGTTGGTGTGCGTTTCGGAGATGGGCTGGTGCCTTGCGGCACCAGCCCTCTCCTCAATGGAACAAGGAGATGGTGCCGATCACCTACTCCCCGGTCAAACTTTACTACTACTACTACTACTACTACCCTTGGTACTATAATTGCTCTGTATATCCATCTCATTATGTATGGTTTCATTCCCCATGTTGCTCCTATTGCTCTACTCAGCATAGCAATATTACCATTTGCTGCATCCGCTTTAATTTTAGCGTGCGGTCTCCATAATAATTTCCTTGTTAATGTAATCCCTAGATATTTCACTTTTTGCTTTAACGGTACTGGTGTACCCATATACATTAGACCACTCTCAACTGGGTAAAGCGTGGTTTTAGTAAATTCCATTACTTCCATTTTCTCTGGGTTTACGGATAAACCCACTGAATCACACCAAACCTCTGTTATATTCAATGCCGTTTGTATCACTTCCAAGCATTTTACTTTATTTCTGTTTCTACTAATCACTGCTATATCGTCTGCATACGCCACTACCACAGCTCCTGTTTCTTCTAACTCCCAAAGTAGGGAGTCCAATGCCATGCACCATAACAGTGGTGAGAGAATGCCCCCTTGTGGTGTACCTCTTTGAACCCTTCCTTCTACTTCAGCATCTCCCCTACAAGCTCTTACTCTTCTATTCCTTAACATGTTCATAATCCAGTGTTTAATATTATCTTCGACACTAAAGTCTTCTAATGCTTGTTCTATGGTATCGATTGGAGTCATATTAAAGGCCCCCTCTATATCCATAAAACAAGCTATAGCACATTCCTTTCTCCTAAACGCTGTCTCAACTTCCCTCACTACCCTGTGTAGTGCCACTTCTGTTGAGTGTCCCGTCCTAAAAGCATGTTGTCCTGGGAACAGCTCCTTTACCCTTAGCGTCGTGCTTTTTAAATGCCTGTCAATCAGTTTCTCCGCAGTTTTTAGTAGAAACGATGTTAAACATATTGGCCGATAGGCCTTCGGTTCTGTAAAGTCCGTTTTGCCTGGTTTGGGTAAAAATACCACTTTTGTACCCGTCCAGGCTTTCGGAATATGTCCCGTTGCTATACTAGCTTTAATTAGATTGGTTATGGCTTGTCCATAATGATCCTGTGCCCTTTTTAATATCCTTGGACTATGTCCATCCAATCCGGGGGCCTTGTCTGGATTGAATGAACCCAGGGCCCACCTTATTCTGCTAGGATTTGCAATTTGATTAGCTAGTCCCCAGTTGGGTTGTGTAACCCTGTCTTCCTCTATATCCATGTCTTGATTTTTATCAAAACCTGGAAAGTGAGTCTCTAATAGTTGTTCTATAATATCCTCGTTTTTGTGCACTAATGCATTTCCTCTCCTAATGGCTCCCATATCCGATCCTTGACATTTCAATAACACTTGCGTTATCCTGGCTGCCACTGAAGTTCTTTCAATTGATTTTGTAAATTTCCTCCAGCTACCTTGTCTACTTTTCATAATTTCTTTCCGTAATTTGGCTGATTCTTTTTTAAATATTTCCCATTTCCTTCCTTTTGCCCATGGCTTTGCTACTCTCCACCTGCGTTTACATTCCTTTACTATCTCTCTTCTTCTTTCCAATTTCTTATTCCACCATTCCGTTTTACTTTGTCCTACCGTTTCTGTCACCTCTGTTGCTTCCTCCCAATTCTGACGAAGCATTGAGGCTATCTGTTCCGTATACGCATCAATCTCTTCCTTGTTCCCATATCTCCCTACCAAGTTTTTAATCGTTACCCTATTTAGTTCGTCAAATATTTCCCATTCTGTGTTTTTCTTGTTCCTTGTTGTTTCATTTTCCGTTTGATGTCCCCATTCCACTTTGTATTCTATATATTTATGATCCGATAAGCTTACATCTTCCATTACATACCAGTTATTGAATTTTCCTATTATTGTTTCAGAACATAATGTAATGTCCAATACTTCTTGTCTATCCCTTGTGACAAAAGTAGGTCTACTCCCGTAATTAGCTACACACAGGCCTTCACTTATAATGTATTCCATAAGTTTTCTTCCCCTTTCATTCGTGTCAGTGCTCCCCCAGCTTCTATGTCTGGCATTCGCATCCGCTCCTATTATTATTGGTATATTATTTCTATTGGCCCATTCTACCATTTCCATGCATTTCCGTCCCATAATTTCTCTACTGCTATGTTTAAGGTACAAAGATACCAGTAGAATTTCCTTGTAATTGTTTCCCTTTCCTGTCTGAATCGATATTGTCGTTATATTCTCAGCTAACCCTATCCTAGTAGTAGTAGTAGTAGTAGTAGTAATTACATTGCCGGGGAGGAGTAGCGGATCGTCCGCCCCTCACTTCCTTAAGGCACACCGGTATACACCAGTATCATAATCGGCGCTGCCGGCAGCTCGACCCACTAGGGGTTGCAGTTTTCCCATCGTTCCGCCGTTCCTCCGTTTTATTCGGCCCGGGCCATTTTCGGAGTCTGCGACTTACTATGATGGGTCCGGTCGTCATCGATGAGAAGGGCCATGCTACCTAGTTTTCGGATTTTTGAGCGGTTTTAAGGCTCGGAGTGAACGTCGGACCCTCTCACCTTCGGACCTGCAGGGTGCCTCGCCTGCCCGTGTTTTGGCTCCCCCCACCTTCGCCATATTCCTTGGTTGAATGTGTCAAGTTCGAATCCCGTCCCTACTCTGTCGCTGCTATCCAGCGACTTACCCACTCCCTCCCCAAGGTTAGGATAGGCTAAGCTGTGACTCTACGGGCTTTGCAAAGAACAATGGACGCGATCGCGAGAGTTTCGTGGGGGTGATTCTAGTATATGTCTGTACATATATTGCAAACTTGGGATCCGATCCGACTTCGGCGAAATTCCCGCTCGCGCGGGAACATCACCTCCATTCGGTCATCACTTGCCGTCCTACTAAACGCGATGGAGTGACGGAGGTCGGTCGCTCCAACTTCGCCGAAATCTTTCTCCTTCGGAGCATAGATATCAGTTCCATCGTGCTCCCGCCTCATTGGGTGGGCTTGACACATTCTCGGAATAATGACTGATTGTTTGGATGTGACCATCATCCCCGGGTCCGGTCGATGTTCAGCAAATAGCTCCGTCCATCTGACCTTTCCCTTAGAGGTTTGTTGTTCCGTTTTTTTTTTTTTTTTTTTTTTTTTTTTACGTCGCATCGCAACGGGACCTACAGTTTTTATAAAGGTGGGTTCCGAACCACCTGGGGGCACCACAGTTTATAGAGCACATGGAGTATTTCCAGAGGTGCCGCGTCGGGGATCGAACCCGCGACCACGGGGTCCGTAGGCGCGCGCTCTACCCACTGAGCCACTGCGCCCCTCTAACCCTATCCTAGTAGTAGTAGTAGTAGTAGTAAAGTTTGACCGGGGAGTAGGTGATCGGCACCATCTCCTTGTTCCATTGAGGAGAGGGCTGGTGCCGCAAGGCACCAGCCCATCTCCGAAACGCACACCAACAGCAATGTCGGTTTCATGTGGCGACCGGTCCTCGGCCCCGTAGGGTTGCAGTTTCCCCTGCTTTCAACCGCCCCCCTGCTTTTTAAAGCCCGGGCAACTTGCAGGGCGACGATCTACTCATCAGGGAGCGATCATCATCAGTGAGAGGCCATTCTACCTAACCCATTTGAGTGTTTGAGCGTTTTACGGCTCGTAGCGTACGTCGGGCCTTGCTCACCTTCAGATCATGCAGGTTTGCCATACCTGCCCATTTGGCCCCACCCTCTTCACCATAGAACCATATTGTGCACCTTTGAGTATTACATCCCTTAACCTATTCTATCCCGGCTGTCCAGGATTCACCCACACCCTCCCCAGGATTAGGATAGTCTATTCTATGACTCTACAAGTTACTCAAAACAAGGGACCGCGCCTTCATGAACGTTGGGAAGAAGTTGTATACTTATGTGTCCGGCCCATTGAGTTTGATCCAACTTCGGCGAAATTCCGGTTATCAACCTGAATATCACTTTCATATGGTCTTCACCCTCCGGGACCTTCCACCCTATCTAACACGTATACATCAACTTGGGGTCCGATCCGACTTCCGCGAAATTCCAGAATAAACTAGAATATCACTTTCATTCGGTCTTTCCTTGCCGAGCCTACCACGTGTTGGGGTGTTGGAGGGCTCAAAGCCACACTAGGTTCTATGGCTGATAAAATGGACGTGACCATCGTCCCCAGGTTACGGTTAAAAATGCATCTTAAATTCGCACTCAACCGTCCCCCATTCAGGTTTGTCTCCCTTTTGTTTAATTCTCTTTTTTCTCTCCCTTACTATCACCTTACTTACGAGGTCTTTATTTACATTCCAACCTGACCATCCCTTATTTATCGACCATATATTTATTAACTAGATCTATCCTTACTGATTACTCTATTGCTTTCCCTTTCCTCCATCTTATTGTCATCCTTACTGCTATAATGGTTTTGTCTATGTATGCTTACTATCTGATCCGTACTTACTTATTTCCACCCTTTAACCTCATACATTATTAACTTGTTTGTTATTTCCCCTTTTTTTTTTTTTTTAAATTTTTATTCACTTTATTATAATCCTTACCTCTCCTTGACTTCATACCTTACTAACTTATTTGTTATTTCATCTTTTTTAAACTTCTTATTTATTTTGTTATAGTCCTGACTTCTCCTTGATTTCGTCTTTAGTATATCCTATATTATTATTTGTCGTAGTACCACCTTGTCTCCCTTACTATTTTCACTAGTGTTTCTATTTGTTGTTAGTGATTAATACCTTATTTATCTCCCTCCGTTTATTACCTTACAACATCTGCTCCTCATCTTTCTCTCTTTTTTTTTTTATACTATTGCACTTCTATTTATTTGATCTTTATTGCATAACGCACCATCCTTCTCCCTGAGTTTGTTTTTAAAAACTGTGTAACTTCTTTCTAACAATATATGATTAGATCTCCTCTATATATCCCCTCCTCCTATTAATCAGTCATTGTGTCATAGTTTCCCATATTGTTTTACCTTACTCTATTTGAACACTATCATCGTATAACAATGTTCATTATCGGCACTCAAAGATTTGCACACAATATTAGTTTTAGCGGGCGAGATCCATCATTGGTTACCAAAGTAACCTCAGAGCATTGCCCAAACAATGCCTTAACTAATCTTGCCCTCTTTGTGTACCTTATTTCCTTTCAGTTTGCACCTTGTTCATATAACCCTATCCTAACCCTATCCTTTTTTTTTTTCATTTAGGATGGTGGGGAAATGCATTTACGCACACCCTCTCCCATAGATGACAGCTGGAGAGGGTAGTGTGGGACTCGGCACCCCCTGAGATGTTGTGCGGGGGAAACGGGACTATACGATAAACCAGATCGTATATCCCTGCCCATACCCACTAAAACCCCACCATACAAGGCCGATGACCTGTCGCCTCGTATAGTTTATGGCTAACGAAGGACACGCGATCTACTGTTCGCATTACTACGTGTCCTTCTACCATAAATCAAACCACGCCTGTTCTTGTCTTGTCACATCCAGTATTTGTACCGTATTGCTAAATCAAGGTACTGTCACACCCACATTCACGTTGTTAAGTGAATGTGCTCATAGGTAAGTTGTCTATCCGAGCCATTCTTTCAAGGTACCTTTCGTACTTCTCTTTTTGTACCATAATCCTATTAATATAGTTGTCGATCTTTTTCCAGTTGTCCAAGCTCTTCAGCATTAGATCCTGGAAATTATCAACAGAGAAGTCCTCCTGCAGTTGAAGCTCTAAACTAAGCTTCTCACCAGCCCAACGGTCACAATGAAAAATTGTGTGCTCAGGGGTATCCCTAGCATCACAATCAAACCAGCAACGATCGCTGTTTGATCGACGGATCTTATGTCTATAAGAATTAAAGACACCGTGACCAGTCAAAGCCTGAGTAAGCCGGAAATTGAGTTCTCCGAATTTCCTAGAGCTCCACTCTTCAACACGGGGGATCAATCTCTTGGTCCAGAGAGCTTTCCGAAAGGCACTCCACCGAGCTTGCCAATCTAACCAGGACTGTTTTTGAAGCATGGCCTTCTCATCTTTGAAAAGGTCCATCTTCATATAGATGATATCGTCGGTGTCATTGTCAAGAATCTTATATGTCTGCTTAACGAAATACAACCTTGCACGCTCTCTAATGGTGATGTCGAGAGGTAAAATGCCAGTGATTGCACAAAGCGCGTTGCGCGACACTGTACAATAGGATCTCGCGACCCGACCCAGGCTAATACGTTGTATTCGCTCAATTAGTATACAATTCCGGGTGTAGGATAATGCCTTATCAGCCCATATAGGGCACCCATAGCACACAATGGATTCAACTATACCATAGTATAGCTTACGTCCCGCAGTGGAGGGGCCACCAATATTATTCATTAAACGAGACAACTCACTCATAACTCTTGTGGCGTTAGCGATAGCTTTCTCAATGTGAAGGAAATAATTACAATATCTGTTTAAGTGAATGCCCAAGTATTTCAAAGAATCCTTGGCAGTCAAATTACTACCAAGAATATTCAAATAGAAAGTCGATGGAATTACTTTCCTATTGAAGAATATAAACTCGGACTTTCTAGGGGATAATTCAAGTCCACGATCCTCCAGCCATGGCGCAATGACATCATTGATAGTCCTCTCGAGATCACGCTTGGCAGTAACCAAACGTCTAGCAGAAGTATAAACTGCAATATCATCGACATAAGCGATGACATGCACATCACTACCAAACGGAAGCGCCAAGAGTTCGTCGTATACCAAATTCCAAAGAATTGGCGAGATAACAGAACCCTGTGGGACCCCCTTCTCCATACGAAAGTCAACGAAACCAGATGAGGATTTGTATGATACATATCTGTCTCTCAGATAATTCTGGAGAACAGCTTGTAATTGAGGGCTAAAATTTCGATTCTTGAAGCAGCGGAAGATATTTCTCCAAGAAAGACTATTAAATGCGTTCTTGATGTCCAAACTAACTAAAATACAGAATTTACCTTTTCTATTGTTGTCGATCATAAATTTTGTAAGTTTATCTAGAGCATCATGGTTGATCTGCCTCTAGTAAACCCAAATTGATTTTCGTGGAAAGGAGGGGTACCCAGTTGACTAAGAATGCGCTCTTCGAGAATCTTCTCAAAGACTTTATTGAAACAGTCGCCAATAGAAATAGGACGGAAATCGGATGGTAATATGGTCTTCTCCTTATTCTTCCTGATCAATATCACCCTAGACTTTTTCCATGAACCTGGGACGCACTTCAAATCCAAACAAACATTCATAATGCTGGTAAAATGTAAGGTATCATTATTAATAATGAATCTTACAATACTGGGAGGGATTTTATCCAACCCGACAGCCTTCTTTAAATTGAGACGCTTCGCAAACTCTACCAATTCAGCGTTATAAGTACGCAACCCCGAGTCAGACGTCCCAAAGACATCATATCGGGGCTTACGCAACTCCCGCGGAAACAAGCCAGATAGAACAGCTCTGGCATCATCAGCCCCAATGAGCGGAGCAGGTTGTCTGTTTTTAATCCTGTTACGGATTGTTAAGAAAGGTCTACCCCAAATATCCTTCTTCAGCAAATCGATGAAATCTGACCACAATCTGCGCTTACTGTCGTTAATTTTAAATTGAAGCTTTTTACGCAGCTCACGATAAAGTTCAAGCTCCCTGTCGGAATAACGGCCACGAGACAACTTACGCAAATACTTGCGCCTGGCTCTGATGACATCGAGCTTAAGTGCCTCCAACTCATCATTCCACCAAGGATTAGCCTTGGATCTAAATCGGTCAGTCTTCTTCCTCATCGTGAGCTTGCATGCCAACTTCACATTTTTAATATATTGATACACAGAATCGAGATCCAGATTGTTCCAGTCAATACGACTGTTTAACAACTGTAGGTTACTTAAGAATACCTCAGGATCAAAGGTCTTGAGATTCCATGACCAATTAACTTTATTGTTGAAACAATTTAGAGATGAAAGGGAGCTCGCCAAATTAATACTATGTATACAGTTACGATGATCCGATCCATTATAGGAAGAATCAACAATACTATTAATCTTATGGTAAAAATCTTGAGAAGCGCAGATGATGTCGATCTTCGATTTGCGTTTAGGTCGAATGAAGGTAAAGCCACCACGAGTAACGATGGGAACCAAATCAATGTCGTGTATGTACTGTTCAAAAATAGAGCCCCTTTTGTTTGTCTGAGTGTCACCAAACAAGACAGACCTTGCATTCGGGTCACCCAACAACACTACAGGATTCTTCCACGACCGCCTAGCACAACGGAGTTCCTCTAGATGTTGGTAAAACTCCTGCACGGAACAATTCGGAGACACATAAAAAGTCACCAAGGTAAAAGCCTCAGTGATGATGCCAACATAAAAGTGACCCACAATCAAACGATTACTGGGCACCTTCCACATGGCATTCCTAATATAAATCGCCGAACGTCCATCAGACGAACCAATCCAGGTTTGTGGAATTTTAAATGGCTCCTGAACACACACGACATCAATACCATGGGTGGCACATGTCTGATCCAATAAGTCGTGAGCAAGCCTGCTGTGATTACAATTTATCTGCAGGATTTTCACCGCAGAACCTGTAAAATTGCGTCCTGAGGTCCCTGAATTTACTACGAAACGTAGGGCACCCCATGGAGCCGATTAGATGGTTGGAAGGCAGGTGATCCTTCGCGCAATCCAAGCAGCGGTTCTCTTTCGCAGGACAATCCTTCATGTCATGACCATCTCGGTTACACTTACGGCATCTAACCTTACCCGATAGCTCAACTTTACAGTTGGTACTAAAGTGGCCGGTACCATGACACCTAAAGCATTTTATAACCTTAGGTGCAGGACTCAGATGCACGTAAGTCATACCGATTCTCACTTTTGAATCCGTAATGACCTTCTTGAGGTACTTCACAGGAGTCTCGATAACCGCTAACTTTGTACCTATCTTTGTAGGACGGAACACGCGAGACTTTAACTCGAGAGGATCAGCCCCCAGATGCTCCGCCAACTTCAGCAACACCTCAGAGCTCTCGATCAAGGGGTCCAAATCCCGAACCTCCAGGTCAAACATCTTCTGTAAGACCCTGATGTCCGTATCACCCTCGATGACGCTCTGCAGATTCTCCCGGAAAGCTCGGGTATCACCGGCCTCGTTCATCTCAAGGAGCACCTGACCAGTCCGAGTCTTTCTAACCCTTTTGATCTTATCCAGGTTAATGGGAGCCTTGCTAATCTTCTCACAGACCATCTTGAATTGACCATCATCTTTGACATCAATAATCAAAGCATCCGGTATAGTGACAGTCCATCTAGGCCGTAACAGAGGCTTAGGAGTCTCAGGTGCAGAGTCCTCCCCTGATTTTCCCGTCTCCTTATTCCTCTTCCTAACCTCACCCTTGATTTCCTCCACCTTTTTAACTTTCCCTTTTTTCTTCTTAGTCACTAAGGACCACTCCTCCTTCTTCCGAGCAACAGATCCCTCCTCAGAGTGCTCCTCCTTGAATGAGACCTCCTTCCTCGAAATATCCCTAGCAGGTAAGGAAATCTTTCCCACCTTGAGTTTCCTATCCTTTTTAATTGCCTCCAATTCCTTAACTAGCTTCCTAGCCACCTCCAAGAGCGCATCAACCCTCTCATCTGAGGACTCCACTTCCGACGGACTACTCTGAGCAGGGCTCTCAAGATGCTTTCTCTTCACAGATCTTTTGCCAGAAGGTTTCACAGGCTCAGGCTTCCCAGCCTTAGCCTTTGGAATTGTCGGCATTTTAAATGTTCTTTCCTCTTTAGGAGGATCCACTAATTTTCTCTTTTTCCTTCCAGGTACCCCGGACCCCGACGCAGCAGGATGACCTACCACCGAGGCATACGAAGGACCCGGACGCACCGACTCCGCATCACTTGTCCCGGGAACAGCCGAAGCCGAGACGTCACCGTCATATTCCTCCGTCCGGAGGAATTTACAAACCGTGGAGGAAGGTAGCGTCATTGTACCGACCTCCTGCTTCGATCCAGGTAAGTTTGTGTCAACATCAGGTAAGTATCTGTCTTTTCTTTGTATATTTATATAATTGTTACGGATCAAATCCTTCTTCTTAGAAATCTTCTTTAAGGTGTTAGGTAAACCTAGGATCATTTCCCTAAACTCCGCTCGAATATTAGTGTTCTTGCTAGTATATTCCACCAGCCGAACCATATCCGAGTGAATCTTTCTAAGGTCCTTCGTTAAGGATTTGTCCAACAACCGGATCTGATCCGTTTCCTTCGTCACGCTAACCTTAGAATTAACTCCACCAGGTTGCGGACCACCAGGAACAATATCCGTGACACTTTTCACAATTGGAAACCCTCGAGGAGAAGGCAAAGTGGGAGAAGCACCCAAACCAGCCACGCGAGCAGCCCCCGAACCAGTACTAACTCTCGGACTGACCTTAGGAAAAATCCCAGAACCAGACCTCGGGGTAGTCGTCACACCCACAAGAGCATCCGCGTTCAAGCTCGTGTTAACGGGAGTACTGCACTGGGCAGGAGGTCCAGGGCCCCCAACATCATCTCCCATAGAAGTGTTCCACTTCCAAGCCGTACCAGGATCAACCGGCCAATCGTCAAGCACAACAGGATTCTCCGGTACCTCCGGATCCTCCCGGTCGCTCGAGATCCTGCGAGGAGCAGGCCGAGGTCTCACCAAAGCCTCATCCTCGTCCTCGGACAACATAATGACATCCGAAACCTCAGGTTGAAGATCAGGACTCAGCGGACCAGGAACCGGTAAGTCCAGCTCCAGATCCACCTCCATCACCCCATCCCCTGACTCAGTCCTCTTCTCCACCTCCGATTTAACCGGACGAGGGAAGTTCAACCTCTCCACTTTAACAACAGGGAGAGAGGAACTCAACCGTTCCTCAATCTCCCTCCTGTCAACCTCTTCCAATTCCTCCTTCAGACTTCTATTAAAGCCTGACCTCACAATACTTATTTCCGGTCGCGTCTCAACGATGGCAGTCATCAAGACATCGACCGGAGCCCCAAGTATAGGACCTTCACCTGTAGCCATTCCATCCTGAGGGGCCAGGCGGTCTACCTCCTCAGGCTCGCATTCGTGGGATAACGATCCGGGTGCCGCATGCGCGACCACGTCACCCGTACCGGTACTGGGGTTTCCCCCCCCCTGCACCGTAAACTTTTTCTCTTATCGGCGAATCCAGACTAAAAGAGTATAAAGCTCTCCAGCTAGTCCACCGATCTTGCCCGCTCGTCGCCAAAAGTCAGTCCCTGGAGCGGACTGGGTTCGTATTCTAGCTGCCACTAGGAGATCCCACAGCCCGCCCACGCACCTGCCTACTCCGTGCGCACTCTGTTTCAGCCGAAGCCTCCACAGAGTCCCGGGGCCACCACGAGGAGGTGGAGTAGGAGGATTTTGACCAGAGAGGACCCTCAACTTCACCGAAATTCTCCACCCTGGACCTCTCTCCCGAGAACTCACCGAAGGTGAGTAAACAGGTAAGTACCTCTTCGGGAGAACATCAGTTCCATCGAAGTTTCATCATGGATGTGGGGGAATCCCAAGAGGCACACGAGGTCCTCGAGGTCATTCCCACACCCACTCCGAATCCTCTCCGGCCTTCAGACCCCATCCTAACCCTATCCTAACCCTATCCTAGTAGTAGTAGTAGTAGTAGTAGTAAATAGTATGGCCGGGGAAGAGATGATCGGCATCTCCCCCAAATGAGGGGAGAGGGGGTGGTGCCGCTAGGCACCTCCCCTCTCCCCGATCGCACACCAACAGCTTAGTCGGTATCATATGGCGTCCGGCCCTCGGCCCCGAAGGGTTGCGAATACCTCTGCTTTCGATCGCCACTCTGTTTTTTATAGCCCGGGCAACTTACAGAGCCGACGATCTACTCATCAGGGAGCGGATCAACATTGATGAGAAGGCCATTCTACCTATCGTTTGGGATTTTTGAGCGTTTTACGGCTCGGAGTGTAATGTTGGGCCTTCTTCACCTTCAGATCCTGCAGGCTTGCCACACCTGCCCTTATCGGCCCCCCCCCTCTTCACCATAGAACCATATTGTGCGCCTGTGAGTGTTACTTCCCTTTCCCTAAGCTGCCTCGGCTGTCCAAGACTTACCCGCACCCACCCCAGGATTAGGATAGGCTAGTCTACGCATCTACTATTTCACAAAGCAAGGGACCGCGCCTACTTGGTCGTTGGGGTGAAGTTGTATACTATGTGTGTTCAATCCCTTTAGGATCTGATCCGACTTCGATGAAATTTCAGTGACAACCAAAATATCATGTCCATGCGGTCGTTTCCGTCGGGGACCTCCCACCCTACTGTGTATACATCAACTTGGGGTCCGATCCGACTTCAACGAAATTTCTGCCAAAGCTGAAATATCATTTCCATGCGGTCTTTCCTTGCCGAGCCTACCGCGTTCTTGGGGTTTGGGGGGGACTCCAGCCACACTAGGTTCTATGGCTGATGACATTGGACGTGACCATCGTCCTCAGGCTCCGGCAGAGATACAGTCCGTGTCTGTACCCTGGCGTTACCCATTCAGGTGTGTCTCCCATGATATTTTTGGCAGTACCCATTTGGAGTATACATTGTCGTTCTTTATAATTTTGTATGGGTTATGTCACCACCAGTTGTATTTGTTGTCTGCAGTGTTAGTTCCTCTGAGAAAGTTCTCTAATAGATACTCTCTCGATATTTGTCTCTTACTAATTCTTCCCTGATGATTGTTTCTCTTTTTTTTGGTTAGCCTGACTACAGTCCCTTTGTTGTATGATACTTTAAATATGATTTTGTTGTGTGTTATTGTTATTATTATATGTTCCGTAATTGTTTTAATCATTCTCAACTATGAGTTAGTCCTCCTTATTATTTGTTCCTAGAGCTAGTATCCCCTTTCCTTTCTGGTTATTTATCTATGTTGTGCTAGCCTTCCTTCTTGTGTTATTATATTTTTATTATTTTTTTTTTAAATATTGATATATTTTTGATGATGGGTCCTTAATCTTTTTTTTTTTTTTTTTATATCGTTTTGGTCATTCTCCAACCTGGGTTATTATTTTTTTTTTTATTATTTATTTATCGTGATTATCTTCCTCAGTGTGTTGTTCCTGAGTCGTGATTTGCTACCTTCCTTCTCGTTTCTGTACATTTGTTTAGTAATTATGGTTCCTTAATTATATGTTTATTTATGATGTTTAATCAAGAATTAGATTTCTTCGTTGTTTGTTCCCCACAGCTGTTTTCCGTTTCCCATTCTTTCCCTTTCTCTCTTTCTTTTTTTTCCTTTTTTTTTCTTTTTTTTTCCTCTCTTCTTGCTTGTTTGTTTTTTTTTTCCTTTTTTCCTACTGATTCTTCTGAGGCTTTCTGTAATAACTTCCTTAATTTCTACCTTCCTTCTCCTATTTATTTGTTTATTAATGCTAGTTCCTTGCTTTGCTGACACTTTGTTATTCAATGCATTCATTATTTATTCCTGGACCATGTGTCCCTTTTCTCCCTCTTTTTACTTTTCCTTTTTCCTGATGATTATTACTATGCGTTGTTCTAGCGTAATAATTTACTGCCATCCTTTCTTATTTGTTTGTCAATGATGATTCCTTGGTTTGTGTTATTCAGTTGTTAATTTAGTACTGTTACATAGCTCCTTATTTACGATGTACAGTTATACTCTCTGCCATGAATTGGTTTCTCTATAATATGATGTCTTATTCATTCCCAAACTGATGTCTGTTGTTTTTTTTTTTTTCCTCCCTTTTCCTCTCCTTTTCATTTTCCCTGTTAATGCTCTGTGGAATTACTAGTCATTGTTTCCCTATGATATGCTAATCCTATTTATTACTGTCTAAGGAATTATTACCTTCTACCACTAATTTGTTTGTAATATGTCATTGCTAATACTATTATTATTTAAATTTGTCATGTTCCTTCGTTCTTAGCCTGGGTTAGTCTATAATATGATATCACATTATTCGTTACCCAACATTGCTATCTGCTTCCCTTTCTTATTTCTCTTTTTTTTTATATTCCCTGTTACTGCTTTGTTGAATTACTTAATATTTATTATTATTCTGTATTGATTTCCTCATAATTCCTATAATGTCTTGTTCTTATTTGTTGTTGAATGCGTTTTTACCACCTTCTTCCTCTGTTTGTTCCATGTGCAGCCATCTCCTATTTAACTTTGCATTGGCTTCTTTTTCCATGTGCAGTGTTTCCTCTTTCCGGTTTCCCTTTCTTTTCCCTCTTACTTCTACCCTTTTCCCTTGTTCTTTACTGCTGTGTTTTTTCTTTATGTTTGTCATTCCAGTTATACTCCCCAGTGTATGAGGTTGTCTATTAGATTCTACATTTTCTACACTAGCTTTTCTCCTGATTATTAATGTATATAAGAACTCCCATTTATTCTGACAACAAGCAGCTTTGGCAGGCGGGGTCCATCATCGAACAATTCAATTGTCTCAGAGCATTGCCTTTACAATGCCTTTGCTGCTTGTGTCCCTTTTTCCTGCTTTATTTTAACTTTGGCTAGGTCACCCCTTTCCTTATGTACCTTGTCTTTTTGTCCTATTTACTCAATTCTATATCCATAAACCGCTTTACTTTTTTCCATGGGATCTCTTTAAGAATACTTCCTTCAATGAAATTTGCTTCCAGCAATGTTCTTCTTTTGTACATTAATGCTTTGCAGTCCCTTACTAGATGCTCAGGTGTTTCATCCTCTTCCTCGCATAACGAGCACAAACTCGTGTCTGCCTTCCCTATCTTAGCCAAGTGCTTATTCAGCGGAGCTATACCCGTGATTGTCTCAACCATCCTTCTTAAATCTTTCTTTTCAAGTTGGAGAATCCCCCTTGTACGTTTGGCTGGCCAATGCTCGTCTCCCAAGAAGTTCTTACTATGCGTCAGTCCTTGGGAGTTTTTCCATTTTCCCCTGCTTTCCTCTCTGCCCAGTTCCTGACTTGTAGATTGTAGTCAGCGTCTGGTATTTCTACCCAGTTCTGAGGTTCCTCTGGAGGTGAGTCCGATCCCTTGTTTGCTAGTTCATCTGCTTTCTCGTTTCCCTCCAAACCAGAGTGGCCCGGTATCCATGTCATTATTACCTTTCTTCCCGTTTTTGCTAATTCATTCAACGTTACGTGCGTTTCCCAAAGTAGTTTCGATCTGCCTTCCAATGCTCGCAGGCTTTTTATTGCCGCTTGGCTATCTGTGCAAATAGTTACATTCCTTCTGTTTTCCCTTAAGGTCCATATCTCCTCCGCGCATAGCTTTATGGCCAGGAGTTCTGCTTGGTACACCGTTGGGTACTCTCCTAGTTTAATAAAATGCTGTTTGTCTCTGCAGTTCGTCCACCCTGCTCCCGTTAAGTTGTTTTTTCTGGAGCCATCCGTGTACCAGAGTTCTGTGTTCCTCAGATTCTCTGGCACTCCTTGCTTCCAATCGTCCCTTTCCCCTATCACCGTGCTATATAGCTTGAAATCCATATATCTTCTTTCATCAGTGTCTCTTGTCATTTCACTCATCTTTATTATCTCTGCACTACCCTCTCCTCCTATCTGGTAGATAAGATTCGAGTGGCCATACTCTAACTTCTCCCATTTCTCCCAGCTTATTAGTCTGTACACCGTCTTCAGGGCTCTTTCCTGAATTCTTATGTCTAGTGGTTCCGTTTCTGCCAGTATTTCCATTGTTCTGATCGGAGTATTTCCCGCACAGCCCAGGATCCTCCGATTTGCCATTCCTTGCATTCTATCAAGCCAGTCTTGTACCGTTTTTAAGTTTGTCGCCTGCCACCATATGGCTGCACCATATGTTACCCTAGGTACTATGATTGCCCTGTAAATCCACCTCATTATATGAGGTTTCATTCCCCAGGTTGCTCCTACCGCTCGACTGAGCATTGCTATGTTTCCCTTTGCTGCGTCTACTTTAGCTTTAACATGTGGTCGCCAGAGTAGTTTCCTTGTTATCAATATACCTAAATACTTTACTTTTTGCTTTAGTGGGATTGATTTCCCCATGTACACCAGGCCGCTGTCCTCCGGATACAATGTGGATTTAGTGAATTCCATTATTTCCGTTTTATCTGGGTTGACCGACAGACCAACCGATTCACACCATATTTCTGTAATATTTAATGCTGTTTGTATTGTTTCCATACATTTCGCCCTGCTCTTGTGTCTGCTGATGATTGCAACATCGTCCGCATAAGCTACAATCACAGCTCCTGTCTCATTTAACTCCCAAAGAAGTGAATCCAACGCCATACACCATAATAAAGGCGATAGAATCCCTCCTTGTGGCGTGCCTCTCTTAACCTTCCCTTCTACTTCTGCGTCCCCCCTGTACGCTTTGACTCTTCTGTTTTTCAACATGTTCATTATCCATTTCTGGATATTCTCTTCCACCCCAAAATCCTTTAGTGCCTGTCCTATTGTATCTACCGGGGTCATATTGAATGCCCCTTCTATGTCCATGAAGCATGCGATAGCACACTCCTTCTTTTTCAAAGCTAATTCAGCTTCCTTAACTACCCTGTGTAGTGCCACCTCCGTGGAGTTACCTGTTCTGAACGCATGCTGTCCATAGAACATTTCTCTTTCCCTCAATGTAGTGCATTTTAGATGTCTGTCAACTAACTTTTCTGCTGTTTTCAGCAGGAATGATGTAAGGCAAATCGGCCTATATGCTTTTGGATCTGTTAACCCTATCCTAACCCTATCCTAACCTTATCCTTTTTTTATAAGGAGTTCTTCCCACTGTATATTCTATTCGAACATGGTCAAAATTTACACTATTTACAATATCTAACTGTAACGTTGTCGTACATATAATTACTAATCTCGCTGTCTACATTATTGACCGCAACGCACCGCAAATCACAACAAAATTTATAAAAAATATAAAAACTATATAGAATAGAAGCGCACGTCCACGCGTGTACCCTATTCTAAGGCCGCACTTCTCGCACGCTTCTGACACCAAAATCGGCTCTCACGGGCCGAAAAACAAATTTCGGCGAACCGGACCTACCCTATCCTGTTCTGTTTAAAAAACCCTATTTAATGATACCCCATACGGGGGGGTCAGAAGAACTTTAAAAATTTCCGAAAGTGGAGGCGCCTGCAGCCAAAATCGAGATACGGGGCTGTAACTTGGCACAGACCAAGATCTCGACCTCAGCTGCAATATTGCTCCTCTGCACTTTCGCCCTAGACTTGCCGTTTGGCCGGGAAAACGATTTTAAAAAATTTTCCCTCCACCAAAAAACCGAAAAGGCTGGAAAAAGATTTCCAAGACCTTTGGCCTACTCAGAATTTTAGAATTCGCGATTTCTATTGGTTTGACCTTGGATTCGGGGTCCAGAGGTTAAGCCTAAACCAATGATACCTCACTCGGGGGGGGGGTCAAGCAACAACCGAAACTTCGTTCCTCCACCCTGGGGGGGGTGAAGGGGGTACAAGTTTCGCCCGAAAACCTGGTTAGGCTTGGACAGCCCTGAGTCGATTCCCCCCTCTCGGCGGGGGGGGGGGGTAAAGCGGAAACCTCAATATAAAAAATAAATTTTTTCAACTTAGAGTTACGCAATGATCGGGTTAGACTTCCCTCTATTTATTTCACTTACTTCACTCGCATAAAACCGATTTTCGCCTTAGAAAAATCCGGATTTTTTCTATCCTAGCCGCTCACGCGTGGACGAAGAAAACAATCCTAACCGGATTTTCGCGACTGTGACGGGGGGGACCCCTCTACCCTCCTGCCTAACCAAAAATCCGAATATCCCTCCCCGACCCTCGCACGGTCCGCGAATGCCTGGAGCAGCACGAACAGCCCGCTGGAGTGTTGGGTAAGAGTAACACTCGGACTTTTAGAAAAATAAAACAAACTATTTAGAATTAACTACTCGACACTAAACTGCACGAATGGACGACAGTAGCTCTAATAACTAACGAATAAAAATCTAAACTAATAAAAAATAAAACACTAATTTTTTAACTATTTTACACAGTGTTCCCGGAAGCCTCCGAGCAACCGCAGAACACACAAAAAAGCTAAAAAACTGCTCCACAGGGGTATTCTAAACTATCAGAAAAATTTTCCCGAGCACTCCCGAGCAACTTCCCCGAGCAATAAATTTTTATTCCCCGAAGGCTAAGCCCCCCGGGACTGTATCAAAACTACTAGACAACTCGCTTCCCACACTCGGATTGCGAAAAAGCCGAACTATAGAACAAAACGCGCACTGTTCGCGGTAGCACACCCGCCTGTTTCACTAAAAATATGAAACTGAGGACATATACTACGAATTTAAAGTAACTAAACTAAAAGAAAACTGAAAACTAACTCTAAATTAAATGAGACTGAACTCGTTATCGAAAACTGCGTATACTACTCAACTCGAAAATCGAAATCGCTCTCATCCTAACCTTATCCTAACCCTATCCTAACCCTATCCTAACCCTATCCTAGTAGTAGTAGTAGTAGTAGTAGTAAATTCAGCCGGGGCAGAAGTGATCGGCACTCCTACCTGTCCTTGCGGGAGAGAGGGTGGTGCCGCCAGGCACCTCCCCTCTCCCGATCGCACACCGACAGCATAGTCAGTTTCATATGGCGACCGGCTCTCGGCCCCGTAGGGTTGCAAATACCACTGCGTTCAACCGCCGCTCTGCTTTTTATAGCCCGGGCAACTTTCAGAGCGGTCGGTCTACTAATCAGGGAAGCGATCGTCATCGGTGAGTCGGCCATTCTACCTAGCGTATATGGATTTTTGAGCGTTTTACGGCTCGGAGCGTGCGTCGGGCCGTGCTCACCCTCGGATCATGCAGGTTCGCCACACCTGCCCAGTTGGCCCCCCCTCTTCACCATAGAACCATGTCGTGCGCCTGCGAGTCTTACTTCCCTTTCCCTAGTCTATCCCGGCTGTCCGGGACTTACCCACTCCCACCCTGGATTAGGATAGGCTACTCTACGCTTCTACGGGTATTTCAAGAGCAAGGGGCCGCGCCTTTACGATCGTTGGGATGAATTTGTGTACTATGTGTTCGACCCCCTCGGGCTCCGATCCGACTTCGGCGAAATACCAGTGAAGACCGGTATATCGCGTTCATACGGTCTTCGCCCTCGAAGGCTTCCCACCCTAATGCGTACACATCAACTTGGGGTCCGATCCGACTTCAGCGAAATTCCTGCCGAGGCTGGAATATCGCTTCCATGCGGTCTTTCCTTGCCGAGCCTGCCGCGTATTGGGTTGGGGGGGGACTCTAGCCGCACTAGGTTCTATGGCTGGTGAATTTCGAGCGTGACCATCGCTCTCGGGGTCCGGCGGAAGTGCGAGCTTGTGCTGCCTTCCTTCCGGCTTCGCCCATTCAGGTTTGTCTCCTGTTTGTCTGTTTGCTTCCCTGTGAGTGTCTGTTGTTGTTCCTTTATTGGGCTGTTTCGCCTTCGATTGTTGCTCTTTCGGGGGTTCCTTATGCCGTTTCCCTTTTGTTCCACCTTTGTTCGCTTCCTTGTGAGATGGTCCTTAGTTGTTTGCACTTGGGGGTAGTTTTCCTGTTGCTGTTGATCCTTTGTTCTTGATCCTTGTTCATGTACCTCCATCTCCTCCTTTGACTCGTTGTTCCTTGTCGTGTGGTTTCCAGTTTTGCGCTTCCTGTTCTCTTCTCCTTATTATTCGTTCTTTGTTCCTTTGCCTTTCCCGTTGCTCCTTGTGGTTCCCTCCCTTCATGTTTGCCTTTCCTCGCGTTTGTTCTCTGCTTTGTGATGTCTCTTTCCACTGTCTCTTTTTGCCCGTCTTCCGGGTGTGTCCCGGCGTTAGTTCCTCCTAAGTTGTTTCCCTTCTCCTTGTTTCTTTCTTTCATGATCCTGTTCTTGTTTCTCCTTGTTGTTCCGTTCCTGTTGGTCTGTCTCCTTTTGTTGTTGCCTTCCCGTTGCTCCTTGTGGTTCCCTCCCTTCGTGTTTGCCTTTGCTTGCGTTTGTTCTCTGCTTTGTAATGTCTCTTTCCACTGTCTCTTTTTGCCCGTCTTCCGGGTGTATCCCGGTGTTAGTTCCTCCTAAGTTGTTTCCCTTCTCCTTGTTTCCTTTCTCTCCTGATCCTGTTCTTGTTTCTCCTTTTTGTTCCGTTCCTGTTGGTCTGTCTCCTTTTGTTTTTGCCTTCCCGTTGCTCCTTGTGATTCCCTCCCTTGGTTCCTGTCCTTGCGTTATGATGTCTCTTTTCATTCTCTCTTTTTGCCCATCTTCCAGGTGTGTCCCGGTGTTAGTTCCTCCTAAGTTGTTTCCCTTCTCCTTGTTTCCTTTCTCTCCTGATCCTGTTCTTGTTTCTCCTTTTTGTTCCGTTCCTGTTGGTCTGTCTCCTTTTGTTTTTTCCTTCCCGTTGCTCCTTGTGATTCCCTCCCTTGGTTCCTGTCCTTGCGTTATGATGTTTCTTTTCATTATCTCTTTTTATCCATCTTCCGGGTGTATCCCGGTGTTAGTTCCTCCTAAGTTGTTTCCCTTCTCCTTGTTTCCTTTCTCTCCTGATCCTGTTCTTGTTTCTCCTTTTTGTTCCGTTCCTGTTGGTCTGTCTCCTTTTGTTTTTGCCTTCCCGTTGCTCCTTGTGATTCCCTCCCTTGGTTCCTGTCCTTGCGTTATGATGTTTCTTTTCATTATCTCTTTTTATCCATCTTCCGGGTGTATCCCGGTGTTAGTTCCTCCTAAGTTGTTTCCCTTCTCCTTGTTTCCTTTCTCTCCTGATCCTGTTCTTGTTTCTCCTTTTTGTTCCGTTCCTGTTGGTCTGTCTCCTTTTGTTGTTGCCTTCCCGTTGCTCCTTGTGATTCCCTCCCTTGGTTCCTGACCTTGCGTTATGATGTCTCTTTTCATTGTCTCTTTTTACTCATCTCCCGGGTGTGTCCCGGTGTTAATTTCTCCTAAGTTGTTTCCCTTCTCCTTGTTTTCTTTTTCTCCTGATCCTGTTCTTGTTTCTCCTTGTTGTTCCGTTCCTGTTGGTCTGTCTCCTTTTGTTGTTGCCTTCCGTTGCTCCTTGTGATTCCCTCCCTTGGTTCCTGACCTTGCGTTATGATGTCTCTTTTCATTGTCTTTTTTGCCTCCTTTCGAGTTTGACTCGTTGCTGGTTCTCTCGTTTCTTATCCCTTTCTCTTTTCCTCCCTCTATTGATCCTTTACGTGATTTCCCTGTTCTTGGCTCCTGTTAGTTTTTTCCCCTCGTACGTTTCCTTTCTTTTTTATTCCTTGTGTGTCTGTCTTGTTTCGTTGTTTCCTGTATATGTTCTGCGTTCCCCTTTGTATTGCGTCTTCTTCTCTTTTTTGTTGTTTTCCAGATGTTTCCCATTCTCGATTCTCTCTGTGTCGTTCTCCTTTTTTTCCCTTTTTGTTACCTTCCTCTTCCGATTCTTTTCTTTGTTTCTCCCTTTGTTGCCTTCCTTGTTCTCGTTCCTTTCGTGTTTGCTCCTTTCTTTCTTTTCCTGCTTTGTTTGTCTTCTTTTGGCCCTTTTGTTTCTTTCGGTATCACCTTGTTCGTTGCTACCTTGTCTTGTACTCTTTGTTCGTTGATCCTTCCCTCCTGTTCCTGTCAGTTGGTCCTTTGTTCTCCCTGTTGTTGTTTCCTATGGTTATCCTTTTCCACTCTGTCCCTGTGTATACTGTCTCCTCTTGTTCCTGCGTATGTTTCCTTGTTTCTTTTGTCCCGTTCTTCCGCTTTCTTCTTTCCTGTGTTCCATTTACTTCCTCCGTTTTGTTTCTCTGTCCTCTGTTTCGCCCTTTTCTCTTGTTACCTTTTGTCCGTGTTTGTTCCTCGCGTTTCCTTTCTTTTTTTTTTCCCTCTTTTCCTCTCTTCTCTTTCCTTTTTCCTCCTTCCGTTTGGTTTCCGTTTTTCCTTAGTATGTATGTATGTATGTTTTTTTTTTCTTTTTTCCTCTCTCTTCCTTCTTCTCTCCTTCTGTTCTTTTTCTTTGTCTTTCTCGCTTTTACCTCCTTCCTTTTTTCTCCTCTTCCCCCTTCGCTTCCTTTTTCCATCCCTCTTTCCCTTTCCTTTTTCCTTCTCTCTATTCTCTTTTCTCATTCCTTTCCTTCCTTCACTCCTCTTTCCTCCTCCTTTCTTTTCTCTCTTTCTCCCTCTTATCTCTGTCTCTGTTTCCTTTCTTCTACCCTCTCTCTTCTTTCCTCTTCTTTTTTTTTTCTTTCCTCTTTTTTCCTTCGTCCTTCCTTTCTTTCCCTAGTGTCGACAGACCAGGTGTTTCGGCAGGCGGGGTCCATCATCGGCCACTATCGTGGCCTCAGAGCAATGCCTAAACATTGCCTATCACCTGACCTGCTTCCTCTCGTTCTTCCTTTAATCTCATTTCTCTCCCTTTTTTCCCTCTCTCTTTCTTTTCCTTCTTTCCTCTTTTCCTTTATTCCTTCTTTTTTGTTGCCTTTAGTATTTCCATGGGTCCACCACTTCCATGAAGCGTTTGACCTTCTTCCATGGTATCACATCTAAGATTTCTCCCTCGATGAGATTTGCCTCCAATATGGTTCTCCTTTTGTGCAGCAGCGCTGCACAATTCCTTACTATGTGTTCCGGTGTTTCCTCTTCTTCCTCGCATAGCGAGCATGTGCTCGTTTCTGCCTTCCTATTTTTGCCAAGTGCTTGTTTAGCGGTGCTATTCCTGTTACCGTTTCCACCATTCTTCTCAGATCCTTTTTCTCCAGTTGTAATATTCCTTTCACGTGTTTTGTTGACCATTTGTCCTCCCCCAGGAAGCCTTTGCTGTGCGCCAGCCCTGGGGTGTTCTTCCATTTTTCCCCAGCCTCTCTCATGCCCCATCTTCTTACTTCCAGGTTGAAGTTTGCATCCGCGACCCCTATCAGGGTCTGCGGTTCTTCCGGGGCCGAGTCCGAGCCTAGATTGGCCAGTCTGTCCGCCTTCTCGTTGCCTTCTAGTCCTGAGTGGCCGGGTATCCATGTGATCGTGATCGATCTTCCTGTACGCGCTAACTCGTTGAGCGCTACGTGCGTTCCCCATATTATCTTTGATCTACATTCCATCTGTGCCAGGCTTTTTATCGCCGCCTGACTGTCCGTGCAAATCGTTATCCTTCTCCCGTTCTCCCCGTTTTCCTTGATCTCCTTGGCGCATAGCTGTATGGCCAGGAGCTCCGCCTGGTATACCGTTGGGTATATTCCTAGCCTTATGTAGTGGTGTCTCTCCTTGTTGTCCGTCCATGCTGCCCCCGTCAGCATGTTCCTTTTCTTCGACCCGTCCGTATACCATAGCGCCGTGTCCCTCAGGTCCCTTGGTATGCCGTTGTCCCACTCTTCCCTCTCCCTGATCTCCGTTTTATACAGTTTGTAATCCGTGTATCTCCTCTCATCCGTATCCTTTTGCATTTCGCTTAGCGTGACTATCTCCATGTTCTCTTCCCCGTCTCCTATTTTGTAGATCAGGTTCGAGTGTCCGTGTCCCAGGTTTTCCCATTTTCCCCAGCTTATCAGCCTGTATACCGTTTTCAATGCTATCTCCTTTATCCTGATGTCTAGCGGCATCGTGTCCGCCAGTATTTCCATCGCTCTGTTTGGCGTGTTGCCCACGCATCCCAGAGTCCTTCTGTTTGCCATGCTTTGCAGCCTTTCCAGCCATCCTTGCACCGTTTTCATGTCCGTCGCTTGCCACCATATGGCCGCGCCGTACGTGATCCTTGGTATCACTATCGCCCTGTATATCCATCTCATGATGTGGGGCTTCATGCCCCACGTCGCTCCTACCGCTCTGCTGAGCATCGCGATGTTCCCTTTTGCTGCTTCCGTCTTTGCCTTTACGTGTGGTCTCCACAGTAGTTTCCTTGTTATCAGTATTCCCAGGTATTTGATTCTCTGTTTCAGGGGGAGTGGTTTCCCCATATACGTCAGACCGCTGTCTTCCGGGTACAGCGTGGTCTTGGTGAATTCCATAATCTCCATCTTCTCCGGGTTCACCGAGAGCCCTACCGAGTCGCACCATATTTCCGTGATGTTCAGTGCCGTTTGCATTACCTCCATGCATTTCCCTCTGCTCTTGTTCCTATATATGATTGCCACATCGTCGGCGTACGCCACGATTTCTGCTCCCGTTTCCTTTAACTCCCATAGGAGCGAGTCCAGTGCCATGCACCACAGCAGCGGGGATAGGATTCCCCCCTGTGGTGTACCTCTTCTTACTCTTCCTTCCACTTCCGCGTCTCCTCTGTACGCCCTGATCCTTCTGTTTTCCAGCATGTTCATTATCCATTTCTGGATATTCTCCTCTACCCTGAAGTCTTTCAGTGCCTGTTCTATCGTTTCTATCGGGGTCATGTTGAATGCCCCCTCTATGTCCATCACGCATACGATTGCGCATTCTTTTCGTTTCAATGCCGTTTCCGCTTCCTTCACCAGTCTGTGCAGTGCCACTTCCGTTGAGTTTCCCGTTCTGTAGGCGTGCTGCCCGGGGAACATCTCTCTTTCCATTAGTGTCGTGCATTTCAGGTGTCTGTCTATCAGTCTTTCCGCTGTTTTCAGCAGGAACGACGTCAGGCAGATCGGCCTGTATGCCTTCGGTTCCGTGAAATCCGTTTTCCCCGGCTTCGGCAGGAACACCACTTTCGTGCCTGTCCATGCCTCCGGGATATGCCCCGTGGCTATGCTTGCCTTGATCAGGTTCGTCATAGCCTGTCCGTACTGCCCGAACGCCTCCTTCAGCATCCTTGGGCTCAGTCCGTCCATGCCCGGTGCCTTGTCCGGCATGAAGGCGGCCAGTGCCCACCTTACTCTCCTTGGGTTCGCTATCTGATTGGCCAGCTCCCAGTTGGGCCGTGCCTCCCTGTTTCTATCGTTGTTGTCGTTCTCCGTCGCTCTTGTTTCTCCCGCCGGGCTTCTCTCGAAGCCCGGAAAGTGCGTCAGCATTAGCTGTTCCATTATGTCTTCGTTCCTGTGTACCAGGGTGTTCCCTCTTCTGATGGCCCCCATATCGGAGCCTCCGCATTTCAGCAGAGTCTGAGTTATGCGGGCCGCTATCGCTGTTCTCTCTATAGACTTTGTGAATTTCCTCCAGCTTTCCGTTCTGCTTTTCATTATTTCCTTTCTCAGCTTTGCTGCCTCTCTTTTGTATATCTCCCATTTCCTTCCTTTAGCCTCCGGCCTGGCCGATCTCCATCTTCTCTTGCATTCTCTCACCGTTTGCTTTGCCTTCTCCAGTTTTTCATACCACCATTCTATCTTGCTGTGTTTCCTCAGCACCTTGGCTTCCGTTGCCTCCTCCCAGTTCCTCCTCAGAGTTTCCGCTATTTCTCTCGCGTACGCGTTTATCTCCTCTCGATTCCCGTATCTGCCTGCTAATGCTTTTATCGTCCCTTTGTTCAGTCTTTGATAGAGCTTCCAGTCCGTGTACTGTATGCTCCTTATCGTCTCGTTTTCCGTTTGCTTTTCCCATTTTACCTTGTACTCGATATACTTGTGGTCCGACAAGCTCTCGTCTTCCATCACGTACCATTGTTGGAATCTCCTGATTATTGCCTCGGAGCATAGCGTTATATCCAGTACTTCCCTTCTGTCCCGCGTCACGAACGTCGGTCTGCTGCCGTAGTTCGCGATGCACAGTCCCTCGCTGATTATATACTCCATCAGCCTTTTGCCCCTCGTGTTTGTGTCCGTGCTTCCCCAATTCCTGTGTCTCGCGTTGGCGTCCACTCCCAGATCACCGGTACATTGTTCCTGTTCGCCCATTCTATCATTTCCCTGCATTTCGTTCCTGGGATTTCCTTGCTGTCATGCTGCAGGTATAGCGATACCAGCAGTATTTCCTTGCGATCGCTTTCCTGTTTTCCTGTCTGGATCGATATCACCGTGATGTTCTCGTCTGTGAACTGAGTCATCAGTGTACCGATCAACCTTCATCTTGTTATTATGCATGTTCTCGTGTTCTCGTTCACCTTGCCCGATTGTATCGTTCCTGTCTGTCCTAGTCCCCTTATTCCCTTTGGTCCCCTCTGATTCAGCCATGGTTCCTGTATGAGTGCTACGTCATACTTTCCCTGATTGAATTTTTTGGCCAATAGCGCTGCCGCTGCTGCTGCATGATGCAGGTTTATTTGTATTATTTTCATTTCGTAGCCTTGTTTCTCTTTTCCCCTTTTTTTCCTTATTTCTCCTTCCTCTCCTTTCTTTCCTTTCCCTTGTGATTACCCTTGCTATCTCTTTGCGCTCGGTTCTGGTCTGACCCTTCCTCTTTTTTCCTTTTTTCTTTCTTCTCTATTTGTCTTCCCTTTTCTTTTCTCTAATCACCCTTTTTTTTTCTTTTTCTTCCCCCTTTTCCTCCCTGTTTCCTTTTTCCTTCTTCCTTCTTCTTTTTTTTTTTCCTTTCCCTTTTTCTCCCCCTTTTTTCCTTTTCTCTTTCCCTTTGTCCCTCCTCCTCTTCCTGACTTGTCGTCCGGTTTATGCGTTTGTCTGGTGTTTGTTCTTTCTCCCCTCTCTTTTTTTTTTCTCTCCCCTCTCTTTCCTCTTCTCTTCCCCTTTTTCGTGGGTGAAGTTCTGCGCCTCTCGCTCGCTGTTCGCTTCTGGGTCGTTTGAGTCTTGGCCGTCTACTCTGTGACCTGCAACGTGCAGTACTTTGATTAATCTTTGCTTATGCTGCCATTCTCCCCTCTTTCGTCTTTTCCTTTTTTCCCTATTCTGTTTTTCCTCTTCCCTTTTTTCCTTGTTTCCCGGGCTTCCGTTACTTCCTGGTTCCCTTTGTTGGGTGTCGCCTCCTCGTTCCCGTGTTCGTCTCCCTTCTATTTTTGTTCCTGATTTTCCCTATCCTTTCCATTTCTTTTTCCTTCCTTTCCCCCCCTTTTTTTTTCCTTTACTCCCCTCCTTTTCCTTCCTCCTTTGTCTTTTTTCCTGCTTTTCTGTTCTCTTCGTGCTCGTGTTCTGTTTGTATCTACCTGTTTCCCTGTCTTCGGTTGTTGACGTTTCTTACCTGAGTGACTCATAATCGGATGCCTGTGTTGTATGTTCGTATATATTTCCCCTTTTTCTCTTTTTTTCTTTTTCTTTTTTTTTCCTTTCCTTTTTTCCCCCCGTTCCCCTTCCTCCTATGCCTCGACCTTCTTACTTTTTACTCGTTCTATTATTACCTGTGTCTTCCCCTGCTTGTGTGTCCTCCCGTGTTCCCTAGACTCTATCTTTCGTATTCTTTGTTTCGTTATGCTGGTTTGCTTCCTCGTTGTTCGTATATTATCCGGTGACCTATCCTTCCTATTTCGTTGTTCTCATTATTACCGCTTCCGATTTTCTTTGTTTTGTTTATCCTTGTTTTTATTTCCCCATCGTGCGTTTATTCTCCCCGTTCTATTCTACTTCTGGTTTCCGCTTTCTATATGTCGCTTATCTACTACTAGGGAGATGGAGTGGGTCAAGTCTTGTCTTTTCCATATTAGGTTTTATTTGCGCTACGTTTACATTTTTACTTATTTCTATGATTACGCTTGGGTACAGGAGTTCTTGAGCCGCGTTCATTCGGTCCTTTGCTATTTACGCTTCTTATACTTAATTGCTATGTACTATTGTTTCCTCTTTTTTTCCTTTTTTTTTTCTTTTTCTTTTCCCCTAAAGACAGGCAGGCCCGTTTTCGTTGCGTCCTCTTTGTTGCGAATGTTACTTTCCCGCCTTCCCCTTGATATCTCGTATTATTATTATCTTTAACTCTTATGAATCGCGAGTCCCTCACTGTTATCTCTTTTTCAAATTTTACTCCTCTATCTTTTATCCCGGGTTCCCTTCCGCAGTGCCAAACCTCCCTTGTTGAGTTTACTGTAGAGTTTCTATCGCGTCCCTCTAGAGCAGTTCCCCGTTATTGACGAACATCATTAGCCTCGCGGATCTCTTTAGTCTGCTCGTATTCACTGTACGAATTGTTCTTCTATTCTATCGCTACCCTTCTATTACCGTGCGATCCCAAATCGTTTAGAGTTAACTTGGATTCCCCTGCTCTGGTTCCCACCTGCTTACGTTGACGGGCCTGTCTGTCTTTATTTACACCTTACGAGCTACGTTCCTATCTGTTGCTTCCCTCGCGCTCTGCCCCCGTCCCTCCTCGGAGATTCCCTTGCGAGTATCGCGATTCTTTACTCTTGCATCCTGCTTGTCCTTATTCCTATTTCCTATTTCTCGCTTATTGCTTAGCCTATTGCTAGGTGAGATCCCTGCGGGTCCTCCTTCAGCTTATCCCCCGACGCGGCGGCGCCCCGCGGGACCGCCCGACCCCCCACACGGCGCCCCCCGCCCCGGGGGCCCATGTTTCGTCAGTCTTCCGCCGGCAGAGATCTCATCCTTGCTGTCTTCGCCTGCTATCGTTGTTACCGATTAGTTGTATTTAGGGGGGTGTACATTAAATCCGGACAATAATATTTTATTCGCTGTTCTTTTGCACACTTTTGGTTATCTTTATTTATTATTATATCTCCTTGTATTTGCTCTTACATTATCTATTTATTGGTGTTTACTTATATACTATTGCTGCGGTTAGGATCTCTGCCCTTTTTAACTTAACGCTTAAACTTAAAGACAGGCAGGCCCGTTTTCGTTGCGTCCTCTTTGTTGCGAATGTTACTTTCCCGCCTTCCCCTTGATATCGCCTTCCGCGAGTCCCTCACTGTTATCTCTTTTTCAAATTTTACTCCTCTATCTTTTATCCCGGGTTCCCTTCCGCAGTGCCAAACCTTCCTTGTTGAGTTTACTGTAGAGTTTAACCCTATCCTAACCCTATCCTTTTTTTTTTTTTTTAACTATGGGGAAATCCATCATGGATCCCGCTCCTCTTGCCGCCGCCAGCAAGGGAGCAGAATGACGAACTATATCGCCTAAAACCCCACGTCCGTCCCTAGACTATAATGCGGGTGACCAGGATCGCGTTAGCATACAACTGGCCTCCCCGCAGTCTTTCCATTAGACACCCCGTCGGGGGGAGAAGCCCCCCGACTTATCGGCCCCTTCGAGAGAGTGCAGCGGCGGATGCCACATCCTCCCCCTTCCCTGGGACGCCCGATGGGAATGTTCGGGAGCGATCCCGTACACCCCTAGCGTCCCCCGGCGCCCCCCTTTCCGGTCCGGTGCAAGACTGGGTGGCTAGTCGACCCGTCCCACCACTCCCGGAGAGGAGGTCGCCGCGCGCGAAAAAGTTCGACCTTCGGGGGGGTGCACGTGCACCCCCAGGTCGAACCCCCACCCGTGAACACGAAGACCCCGGCTGTCTTCGCGTTCAGACCCCCTTCGGTGGCCCGGGATCCGGGTCATCGGAGGGGGTATCTCCCCCCTTAGGGCGCCCGCGCCCTGTGGACGTGGTAGGGGCGTCCTCCACGTCCACCTCCATACCCCCCTCGGGAGGGCGAGTCGGCTCGGCCGGCGGTGGCTCGGTCCTGGTGACCGAGCTCTTCGGGGGCGGATACCCCTTACTTCCCCCCCTTCGTGTCCCGCTGGACACGAAGGAGGGGCAGGCCTTAGTGCCGGACCAATGGTTGTCCGGCAGGCCCAAATCCCCGCATAACGGGCATCTGGGGGGGGCCTACAGGCCGCCGCCAGATGCCCGTCGTCACCGCATCTATAGCACCGGCCGAGCCGGCTCGCTTCTCCCGTGTGGGCGCACTGCGCCCACGTGTGGCCTCGGCGCAGGCATCGGAAGCACTGCAACGGCCGTTGCTCCAGCACTTCAACCCGCGCCGAGGCCCACCCCACTCGCACTCGGCCCGCCCCGGCCACCTTTCGCGCCGCCGTCAGCGGCAGCCGGGCCCAGCACGGGCCAGGCCCACTTCCCCCCCCGTTAGGCGGTCTGTTGACCGCCCCCACACGGACCTCCTCGAGGGGGCAGCCCGCTGCCCCCGCGAGTGCCTCGCGCACGGCCTCCGGGGTGGCGTTATCGCCAAGTCCCCGGAGCCGGATCTCGGCCGTCCGTGTGGGGGTGGTCACCGTTACCCCCGAATCCTTGAGGGATTCCCTCATTCTCCCCGCGAGGAGGACCGCCTTCTCCCGGCCACCCGCCCCGCGAACCCTCATGATGAGGGCACCGGTTTGGGCATGACCGAAGGCCAGCCCCTCCGTGATGCCGACATCCTCGAGACGGATGTCGGTCGTCACCTTCCTCATGGCGTCCGCATAGGACGCCTTGGCGCCCACGGGGACGGTAAGCACCACGGCAGCCGTCTTCGGCTGCCGCGGCAGCTTGGGCGCCGCGGGCTTCTTCCACTTGGGAGGGGGTACTCCCGACCCCTTAGGGGGGTCCTCCTTCCGAGTGGGAGCTATCCCGAGGCCGACCTTCGGGGGTGGCTGCGCTGCGGCCTTAGCCGCCCGCTTGCCCCCCTTCCGGACCACCTCGGTCCAGCTCCCCTCGCTCTTCCCTTGGCCCCGCTGCGGTCGAGCCGGAAGGGGGGTTTTCCCCCCCGCCCGACTCGACGCAGCGGAGCTGACTGAGGGGGACCTCGAAGGTCCTCCCTTCCCCCTCCCCTTCCCCTTGGCCTTTTTGGCCTTGGGGGTAGCCCGTCCAGCGGGCGGTGGGCCCATAATGGCCCTCGCGGCGCCGGCGGGAACTTCCCTGTCCCCGTGGGGGAGGAGCGCCTTCAACAGGCGGTCCTCAAACGCGCGGAGCCTGTCGTCGATCAGCCGCTCCACGGCCTCGACCGACAGGCCCCCCCTCGCGCGACATCCCCCCCTATCGACGGCCGGCGTCGATCTCCCCGCGCCCCCCCTCCAGCGGGCAGGGGCAGTGCCTGTCCCGGGCCGACTCTCCCCAACTCCTCCGGCGTATACCGGGACTGAGGTCCCGGTTCCGGCCCGGAGGGGTTGGGGGGTTTAATCCCCATCCGCGCCATCTTTTGGATGGGCGGTCCCTCGTACTTGTCGAGGAGTTGGTCCCGCTCCTCGCGAACTTTCCGGAGTTTAACCTCCAGATCCCTCGCGAAGGAGCGGGCCTCCTCGACCTCGGTGATGTCGGCCCCGGACTCGACCGCGCGGGCCGCGAGCTCGAACCCGGCAGCCCGGATCTCGAGGCACGCGGCCCGCAGATCGCGGGCGAGGGTCCCCTTAAGGCCCTTCGACACAGTGGACACCGAGTCCACTATCTGTGTCGAAGTCCTTATCGTTTCTCGCAGGGTGTACACGTTGGAGCCGCGGCACTTAGTCCGCAGCTCCCCCGGATCCGGCAGCCCCGCGAGAGACGTCTTCCCGAAGGCAACCTCACTCCTCGGATCCGTAGGATCCCTAGGAGGAGTGGGTTGCCTCACCCCCGTCGTCTTGGCGGTCTTAAGGGGAGCCCCGCTCCTCTTCCGCGACCCCATAGACCCCCTGCCCGTGCCCGCTGAGGAGGCCGACGAGACGGAGTGGACGGACCCGCCGTCCCCTCCGCTGCCGGCCCCCAGGTCTTCCCCTCCCGGTGATGGGGGCCATGGCACGTCGCCTTGCGGCGACGGCCAGAACCCCGATCCCGGGCTTAATGGAGGCGGGGGGGGACGTCATACCGCCCGAGCCCGGGCTCGTCGGCACCGTGAACCGAAACGGAGAACCCGAATCGGACCCCGGCGCCGCACTTTGGCGGTCGTCCCCCCTACCTCCATCGCATCCCCGCGCCCTTCGCCTCGGTTCCCCGAGGTTCTGGCTGCAGGGGCATCTCCGCCGGCGGAGGAACCCTCCCCCGGTCCGTTACCCCCCTTCCCGCCCGGCTTAGCCGGGCCCGCCTTCCCATCACCTCCGCGCCCCTTCGCGCCTAACCCCCCCTTGTCCCCAAATATTTTTGAAAAATCCATCTAAAACTTGTTCCCACGAGCGTGGTCGGAAAGAATATCACCCCAGGCAGAGCCGCCTTGCCTCTTCAAGCCCCCCCCGGCGAAGGAGGGGCGGGGAAGCCCTACTTACTCCGGAGGTGCGGGCAGGTGCCCCGGAGCGGCTCGCTAAGAACCGAGTGCACTCACCCGGCCCTCCTCCGGCGTCGAATCCGAAGGAGATCTCTTCGCCGCGAGCCACAAACTTGAGCTTAAGGGCTTTTTTATAGAGGGCGCCACCCTCGTAGAGCCGGCCGGTTAAGGCAAGCCCCCCCGGCCTCCGGCCCCTGGGGGCCGGGCTGCGGTTTGCGGCCCCGCACAGACATCTTGCTGTGCGGGACACGTGATCACGCCGGGAGGTGCCCTTCTGCGCAAACAGCGCGCAGTACAAAGCCACAGGCACCCCCCCTATGCGCCCCCTCACTCCATTCGCCACCCACCGCAGTGGGTGCCCGGGGCCACCACGAGGAGGTTGGAGTGAGAGGATTTAGCCATGTGACCTCCACAAAGAGTGAAGACGAAACCGACAATGGTTCAGAGTCAGCATTGTCAGCGCCACATGGCCTTTTTTTTTTTTTTTTTTTTTTTACAACGGGGAAATCCTCATGGATCCCGCTCCTCATGCCGCCGCCAGCAAGGGAGCAGAATGACGAACTCAAATCGCCTAAAACCCCACGTCCGCCCCTAGACTATAATGCGGGTGACCAGGATCGCGCGAGCATACAACTGGCCATCCCGCAGTCTTTCCATTAGACACCCCGTCGGGGGAGAAGCCCCCCGACTTATCGGCCCCTTCGAGAGAGTGCAGCGGCGGGTGCCACACCCTCCCCCTTCCCTGGGACGCCCGATGGGAATGTTCGGGAGCGACCCCGTACACCCCTAGCGTCCCCCGGCGACCCCCTTTCCGGGCCGGTGCAAGACTGGGTGGTTAGTCCACCCGTCCCACCACTCCCGGAGAGGAGGTCGCCGCACGCGAAAAAGTTCGACCTTCGGGGGGGTGCACGTGCACCCCCAGGTCGAACCCCCACCCGTGAACACGAAGACCCCGGCTGTCTTCGCGTTCAGACCCCCTTCGGTGGCCCGGGATCCGGGTCATCGGAGGGGGTTTCTCCCCCCTTAGGGCGCCCGCGCCCTGTGGACGTGGTAGGGGCGTCCTCCACGTCCACCTCCATACCCCCCTCGGGAGGGCGAGCCCGCTCGGCCGGCGGGGGCCCGGTCCTAGTGACCGGGTCCTTCGAGGCCGATTGCCCCTTACCTCCCCTCCCTCGTGTAGCGCCACATGGCCTTTTTTTTTTTTTTTTTTTTATGTGGAGAAATGCAGTACGCATACCCCGGCCCCCTGGGGAGGAATCGAGGTTATGTGGGGCTCTCCTAGGGTGGGGGTCGTCGCGCGTAGCGCGGCGCTCCCCTCCCCAGGCCAACCCACTAAAACTCCACACCCTCCTAAGCTATGTAGAAGGAGCCAGGATCACCCGAGGTATACAACTGGCTCACTCCTAGCTACAATAAACCCCGGGGGAGGATTAACTCCCCCACCCTACTCTAACCGAACCCCGGGCGGAGGGACCCGCCCGGTGTTCCCATCCCTGGGGCCTTCGAATCATGCTTCCCGAGCCCCAGCTCGGTCCACATGCAGCCCCCGGCGCCCCCGTGTTCTGCTCAGGGGGGGACCCTAAGGACCCCCCTGGCCAGGTCACGAGGGCTCCGCTCCCGGTAAGGGAGAGCCGTCGAAAGCGTATCGGACGCCCCGGCTCCCCCCACCCCACCCCCCACGCGCCCCCCGGAGCCGAACTCCGGGGGTGGCCGGTGCCTCGGTTAGACTGTAGTCTTGTCGAGGTCACCGACCACCCCGGGGAGAAGTCGGGCTTCTCCCCCGGGGCCGGGGTCAGCTCACCCCCCGGCCCCTCTGCCCTCTCGTCCCCCGGGACGGGGACAAACGTCGGCGCGGGGTGCGAACGCCCCGCGCCGAAGGGGAACCCCCCGCCCCCCCCCTGAGGAGGGGGCATCAACTGTCGCGGGGAGGGGAACACTCCCCGCGACCTCCCACCCACCGCCGCCCCCCTCGCGGGGGCACGAACTGGCGCGGGGGGCGAACCCCCCGAGCGCCACATGGCCTTGGACCCATCCTAACCCTATCCTAACCCTATCCTTTTTTTTTTTTTTTTAAGGATAGTGGTAAAATTCAAAACCTCCACTACCCGGGACAACCAATAGGTTGCCCCTCTACTATTCTTTAATTTCTGACTAGTTTTCCTAGGGACCCACTTATAGTATTAACACCTAGTTAACTGTTTCAGAAACCTTACCTTTTCCTGTTCCTTTCTAGTCATAACTTTCCTATTTACATTAATAATTTATTTATATATTTACACTCATTCTATTTACATTTGCTCTATTTACATATTTACATTTCCTAAGTTGACCATCATATGTTTAACCGCTCATTTGTTTATTTGTATTCCTTTTTTGTTTTTTGCATGTCTTTAATTTCTTTGCATGTTATTTATTTCTTTTGCATGTTATTTGTTTATTGTCTGTTTATTTGTTTATTGCATGTCTTATTTTTTATCCTCTGATCTATTTATTTGCATGTTTTTCTTTTATTTTATTTTATATTCCCATTATTAGGTGTTCCTTTCATTATCTCTTAATTCTTTATCTTTTTTCCTTTCAAAAATCTCTTTTTCTTTAATGATTTTATTTATAAAATTATTTATTAATTTCCAGCTCGTTTCCGATTTATTTATAGTTTGAACAAAATTATTTACATTCAGGCTTTCATCAATTTCTCCTTCAAGTTGCTGTCTCTCCAAATACCATCTACTGCATTCGGTTAGAGTATGTTCCGGATCGTCTTTAGAATCACACCCATACCAACAAAGGTCGTTATCACATTTATCAATGCGTTTTTTGTACGATGCGAAAACACCATGGCCGGAAAGAAATTGTGTCAACCTAAAATTTAATTCTCCTTTTTTATTTTCTTGCCAAATTTTAACGTCCGGAATAAGTCTGCGAGTCCATTCGGAATGTTTCGTGTCTCTCCACATTTTTTGCCATTCCAGCCAAGATCTTTCTTTTGTTAACTCAGTTTCTACTTTAATTTTTTCGTTTTTCTGTTGCTCCATTTCGTAAGTATCGTTTATGTTTAATTTATATTTTTCTTTAATATTAAATATGCATTTAGTTTCATTAATTTTTATTTCAAGGGGTAAAGTCCCGGTTATCGCGCACAAAGTTTCTCTAGAAACCGTCCTATACGCACACGCCACACGATTAAGGCTTAGCCTTTGAGCCTTTCTAATTTTTTCAACGTTTTTCTTTATTGCCAACGCACTGTCGGCCCACATGGGGCAACCGTAGCTTATAATCGATTCCGAAATAAAATAGTATAGTCGCCGACCTGCCATTGATGGGCCACCTAAATTTATTGTGAGTCTAGACAACTCACTAGTATATAGAATACTTTGCTTCGTCACTTTACTTAGGTGAAGGCCATAGTTATTAAATTTATCTAAAGTTACGCCAAGGTATTTTAAGCTTTTTTCTATAGGTTTACAAGTTCCGAGGATATTTACACTAAAATTTTCAGGCAATGATTTTTTATTAAACGAAATAGTTTTTGTTTTTTGTGGCGCGAGTTCCAGGCCTTTTTCAATTAACCAAGGCGCGATAACCTTATTTATAGTGTTTTCAATTTTAGTTTTTAATTCATTCAAATTATGACTCGCCGAAAAAATCGCGATATCATCCGCGAAAGCCAAAATTCTTATCTCCGAATCGAATGGTAAGTTCAATAATTCATCATAGACGAGGTTCCACAGGATCGGTGAGATCACCGATCCCTGTGGAACCCCTCTTCCGACCTGCATCTCCATCCACCTACCGTCAGCACGATAGTGGATGTACCTATTTTTAAATATAATTTGGATCAATTTCTGTAAGTGCTCCGGAAAGTTTCTTTTTTGCAATACTTCAAAAATGCAGCTCCAGCTCAAACTATTGAATGCATTCCTTATATCTAAACTCACTAGTAGACCAAATTTCCTCTTACTATTATTTTCCATAATGTATTCTTTAAGTTTTAATAACGCGTGGATCGTAGTTTTACCTCTGCAAAACCCGAACTGGCTTTCATGATAGAATGGGACACCTAAATGTTCCTGGATTCTTTTTTCCAGTATCTTTTCGAATACCTTGTTTGTACAATCACCGATACAAATCGGCCTGAAATCCGAGGGGTTCATTGTATCGTCCGAATTTTTTCTTATTAAGATTGCCCGGGCTCTTTTCCATTTTCCCGGAATGTAACATTTTTCAAGGCAAGATTGCATGATTCTTGTATAATTTTTAGTGTCGTATTTTAGTATTAGTTTAATTATAATCGGAGGGACTTTATCGAGTCCTGCCGCTTTATTACTTTTTAAATTTAGGCCAATTTCACGAATCTCCTCTTCGGTAACCGATATTGTCGGCTCCCAATTTGGAAATTCGTCGTAGGAAATTATCTTTTTATCTTTAGGAAACAAGTTACGTAATATTTTTTTAGAATCTTTATAATCTAATAAAGTTGTCGAAATTTTATTTTTTATTTTGTTTTTAACCGTCTGAAAAGGGCGACCCCATACATCGTTTTTTAATAAGTTAATATAGTTACTCCATTGACGTAGTTTACTCTCTTTAATTAGGTTTTGCAATCTTTTTCTTAATATTTTAAAATTTTCTTTTTCAACCGAGCAATCTAATTTTTTCTTCCTTTTCCTTTGCAGGATTCTTCGGGCGGACTGTACCTCGTCTCGAGCCAAGGCGATTTCGGGGCACCACCACGGATTCTCCCTAGGTATATACTTGTTTGATTTTTTCTTTAGAGTTCTATTGCATGCTTTACTAATGTTGTGTATATAGTTATTTATATTTTTAATGTCGATGTTATCCCAATTAATATTTTCATTCAATTTTTTAAAGGTTTTTAGGAATTTATCTGGATCGAGCGATTTTATATTCCAGGACCATACGATGTTATTATATAAAGTTTTATTAAGTTTTTTCTTGTCTTCGATTTTAATTACATGAATACAGTTCACATGATCGGAAGCATTATAATTTTCATCTATTTTACTAGTAATATTCTTGTATATATCTTTGGACGCGCATATTATATCTATCTTTGACCTTCGAGTACCTTTTCTAAAGGTGTAACCACCCTCGGTAATAATCGGTTGGAGTCTCATTTCATCGATAGAGTGAACAAACGCTCTACCTCTAAAATTCTCGATAGAATCGCCGAAAGTATATGAGCGCGCATTCGGATCACCAATTAATATAACAGGACCACTCCAGTCCTTTCTTTTTAGCTTAATATCTTCTAAGTAGCCTAAATACTCTTGGTTTGTAGCATTAGGAGAGTAATACACATTGATGAGTGTCATACACTCGAGTTTAATGCCAACAAAGTTTTGACCGATTATTTTATTCTTTTTAGTTATTTTAATATTTAAGTTTTTAGTAATAATTGCCGATTTACCGTCTGCGGACTGTATCCATCTATCGTCCAACTGATATGGTTCCTGGAGACATACGATGTCTATTTGATGGTCAACACAAGTTTGGAACATTAAATCCTGTGCCTCTCGGCATCCATTACAATTCAATTGCAAGATTCGTATTATGGTAATTAAAGAACTGTGTTTTTAGCAGCCTCACTCTCTGTCTATACTGCGGGCATGCCATAGAGCACACCAAATGACCAGAAGGCACTTTAAGTTTTTCGCATGTCGCACACTTAAATTCATTCGTGCACTCTTTCATTGTATGGCCATCTTTGTTGCACTTCCTACAGCGAGGATTGTCGATTTTAATGTTAGCCGAGCAGTTTGTGCTATAGTGCCCCATAGTGTGGCATTTAAAACACTTAATGATTTTCGGAGCCGAGCTCATCTTTGCGTAAGTAAAACCAATTCTTATTTTATTATTATCCATTATTAGTTTAAGGTATTTCAGAGGCAAATCTACGACGGCCAGCTGTGTGCCGACTTTCGTGATACGGATTACTTTTATAAACATTTCTTCTCTATTAATTTTAAAATTTTTCTCTAGAGCATTTAAAATATCTTCTTTATCAACCATCGGGTCGATATCCCGTATTTCCAAATCAAAGGTTTTTTGTAAAACCCGAACGATTTGGTCATCCGGGATTGCTTCCTTGATCTGCGTTTTTACTTTCTCAATATCTTCCTTGTTTTCGAGTTCAAATAGTAGCTGCCCTGTTCTAGTTTTCCGGACCCGTTTTATAGCATCCGGATTTTCCATTTTATTACTAATTCTCGAATATGTCTTTTTAAAATCATCAGTGTCCTTGACATTCACTATAACCGCATCAGGGCGCGGAATCGACCATTTCGGTCTGATATTTTTAGCTACTCTATTTCTTTCAAGGTCACTAATACCTGTATCTTCATCCGTTTTATTTTTGTTTTTTCTACCTTTTCTTTTAGTAATGGTTTCCCATTCGTTAGTTTCTTTAGTTTTAGTTCCTCTACTATTTTGCATGAGTATGTTATCGTTTTTATCTCCTTCTTTTTTATTATTTATTGCATGTCTTTTATTTTCTTTTGCATGTTTTTTCTTTTCATTTAAACTCTTTTTCATTTTATCACCAAGGAGGTAAAAAAGTTTGTAAATTTCATTTTCTGACGATTCTTCATCCGATGATGAGTAATCGGCAGATACTCTATCGTTGTTTGTTTTATTTTTATATATATTTGCATGCTGTATATATGCATGATTTGAGTCTTTTTTGTTTGCATGTTTTATATCTTTTTTATTTGCATGGTTTATCTCTTTTTTGTTATGCATGATATTTTGTTTTTGTTGTTCATCTATTAATTTTTTCCTTTTGCTTTCAGGTACCAATGGAGGGGATTTTTCTTTCTGCTGCCTAGTTATTTCCGCATATGAGGTCTGTCGCACTGGTAAAGTATCTTTTCTATTTCTGTTAACACATGAGGTTGAAGAGTCTCTTCGGCTAGTACTAGAGAATTCCGATTCCGAATCCCTTATACTAGAGTCTAGCGGCATCTGACTGTGCTCTTGCTCTAATTGTCTCTTTCTATTGTTCTTCCTTATCTCTTTATTTATTTCTTTGTTTATTTCTTTGTTTATTTCTTTGTTTATTTCTAATCTAATTTCTTTCCTCTCTTCTTTTTCATCAATTTCTTTTTTACATAATTCTTTTAATTCGTCTGCTCTCATCTTTCTCAAAATGTCTTTTGTTTGTTTCATATTTTCCAAAATAGTAAGAATCAATTCACTCTGTTCTCTAGATGCCTTATTAACATTTTTGTTTCTATAAAGATAGTTAACCAGTTCGCTATGTTCCTCGAAAAGACGGTTCATGTCTTCGGTTAAATGGTTTATTAGTTTCATCATGCTATCGCTTTTTAATTTCTCTCTATAGTTACTTGAATTAAGAATTTTTTGTTTTGTTTTATCATTTTTATTTTTATTATTTTCACTATTGTTATTTTTATTAAGCACACTGTCGATAGCTATCTCGATACCAGGACTAAAATTAAAATTAAAGCCTCCACTAGTACTAGGAATCGCACTCGGGCCGAAGAGTAGAGACCCAGACTGAGGTGGCGGCGGAGGGACCCCAGGTAGATCCTCTCCCCCTCCCATCCCCGTCCCCGTCCCCAACTCCTCCCCCTTTCCTTCCTCGATCCCATCCTTTCCATTTCCATCTCCCATCTCCATTGTTTCCTTTCCTAAATCCGTAGTCTGTTCCTGTTGGATAGCCAAGGTCTCTCCCAATACTTCATCGACCCCGCTTGTAGCTATTACTGTTGGTGGGGCCAAGGGGTCCACCACCACCAACCCGCAGTTGTCGGATGACGACCCAGGGGGGGCCTGCTCGCCCACCCCCCCTGTGCCGGCACTAGAGTATCCCTCTCTTGCGCCGTAAACTGTATTTCTTTCGTTGTCCAGGGGCGGAAATTCACACGATTTGCGGCTCGCCGAGACCAAAAAACGCCCTACTTGCCCGGGTCCAGAACCATATGAGGCCAATCGACAGGAGGAAGAGCATCCTAACCCTATCCTTTTTTTTTTTTTTTTTTTTAATGTGGAGAAATGCAGTACGCATACCCCGGCCCCCTGGGGAGGAACCGAGGTTATGTGGGGCTCTCCTAGGGTGGGGGTCGTCGCGCGCAGCGCGGCGCCCCCCTCCCCAGGCCAACCCACTAAAACTCCACACCCTCCTAAGCTATGTAGGAGGAGCCAGGATTCACCCGAGGTATTCAACTGGCTCACTCCTAGCTACAATAAACCCCGGGGGAGGATTAACTCCCCCACCCTACTCTAACCGAACCCCGGGCGGAGGGACCCGCCCGGTGTTCCCATCCCTGGGGCCTTCGAATCATGCTTCCCGAGCCCCAGCTCGGTCCACATGCAGCCCCCGGCGCCCCCGTGTCCTGCTCATGGGGGGACCCTAAGGTCCCCCCTGGCCAGGTCACGAGGGCTCCGCTCCCGGTAAGGGAGAGCCGTCGGAAGCGTATCGGACGCCCCGGCTCCCCCCACCCCACCCCCCACGCGCCCCCCCGGAGCCGAACTCCGGGGGTGGCCGGTGCCTCGGTTAGACTGTAGTCTTGTCGAGGTCACCGACCACCCCGGGGAGAAGTCGGGCTTCTCCCCCGGGGCCGGGGTCAGCTCACCCCCCGGCCCCTCCGCCCTCTCGTCCCCCGGGACGGGGACAAACGTCGGCGCGGGGTGCGAACACCCCGCGCCGAAGGGGAACCCCCCGCCCCCCCTGAGGAGGGGGCATCAACTGTCGCGGGGAGGGGAACACTCCCCGCGACCTCCCACCCACCGCCGCCCCCCTCGCGGGGGCACGAACTGGCGCGGGGGGCGAACCCCCCGCGCCCTCCCCACCCGATCCTCCGCCCCCCCCATGGGGCCCCAAATCATCGCGCGGAGGCGATCCCCCTTGCGCGATTCCCCCCCGGCCACCCCCCCGGGGGGGAGCGCGTCCTCGCCTACGGGGGGGTCGCCCCCGCGCGAGCTCCCTCCTCGCGGAGCCCGGGTCTGCCTCCCGGGCCCGCTCGGCGGCCTCCTTCTGGGACATTACGTCCTCACAGAAGGAGGCCACCGCCTTCCACGACCTCTCGCTGGCGGTCATGTGGTCGACCAGGGCCGCGAGCGAGAGGTCCCACCCTCCCACCGCGGCTTGAAGGGTTCGGCGCGGCACTGCCCACGCGGGGCACTCCTCCAAGGTGTGCCGCACCGAATCCACCCCCTCGCCGCAGTGGTGACACTGCGTGGTTGGTTCCCGTCTTATAACACACAGGAACTCTCCAAAGCAACCCTTGCCGGAGAGCACCTGTGTGATGCGGAAAGTCAGCCTCAGCCGCCTCTTGCACCAAATATCGAAAATGGGCAAGAGGGCCCGGACAATTGGACGAGCCGATGGAGCCAGTTCCATTTTCCACCGGCTCATCATGTCCTCCCGGGCCTGGCGCTTTCGCACCTCGATCTCATCCCGCTCCTCGACCGTGAGTTCCACCCCATACGGTCGGCGGGCCGAGCAGGCGATCTGGTAACAGGTCGCCCGCTCGGCCGCCACCAAGTGGAAGGGTGGAATCACGGCGAGGAGCCCCGCCGCCTCCGCGGAGATGCTGCGGTATCCCCGTATGGTCCTCAGGGACAGCCGGTGGCGGACCCTTTCCAAAAGGGCCCGGTTATGCCGGCTGTCCCGTAACGCGAGGGACCACACGGGGGCCCCATAAAGGGCCATCGACCGCACCACCTCCGCATAAAGGCGGCGTACATTCGTATCGGGCCCCCCGATATTTGGCAGCAGCCGCCCTAGGGCGGCCGCTGTCCTGGCCAATCGGGGGGCCAAGAGATCGAAGTGCCTCTCGAAGCGCCAGCGGCCGTCGAGTGTCAAGCCCAGATATTTAATAACGGGCTTGACCTCGACGTAGGCCTCCGCGACACGGATCCGCAGGTCTTGTCCTTGGGGTGGCAGCCTAGACCTATGAAGCCATAAGGCTTCTGTCTTTTCGGCCGCCACCCGGAGACCCATTCTGCGGATCCGCCCAACCACGCAGTCCAGGGCGTTCTCGCCGAGGTGCCTGGTCCTCCTCCAGTTCTCCTCCACGGCATACACCAGGGTGTCATCTGCATAGCAGATAACACCCGTGCCGCGGGGGAGGGAAACCCGGAGCACCGCGTCATAAGCTAGGTTCCACAGGAGTGGTCCTAGAACCGACCCCTGCGGAACCCCGCGGTGCATCTCCCTCTCGTGGCTCTCTCCGTACCGGCCGGTGAACTCCGCCACCCTGCCGCGGAGATAGTCCCGGACTACCAGTTGGAGATAGGAGGGCACTTGGAAAAATTCCATGGCCCTCTCTATCTCCACCCAGGGCAGGGTGTTGAAGGCATTAGAGATATCCAATGATATCGCCAACAACACCCCGCCCTCAGCGACAGCCCTCTCCCGGAGGAGGCGCAGACGCTCTAGAGCGTCTATCGTAGAGCGCCCCCCCCCGGAAACCGTACTGGCTGTCGCTCAGTCCGGGACCATCCCCCCGCGACAGGTGCTCGATGAGGCGGGCAGCAATAACTCTTTCAAAGAGCTTGCCCGCCTCATCGAGCAGACACACCGGCCGGTAAGCCGAGGGAGAATCGACGGGTTTCCCCTCCTTCTGGAGGAGGACCAGGCGACCTCTCTTCCAAACGCTGGGGAAGGCTCCCCGGCTCAGGCTTGCATCCATGATGCGCCTGAAGGCCGGGGCGAGGACCCCCAAAGCCCGAGCACAGATGACCCCGGGGACGCCGTCCGGACCGGGGGCTTTCTTGCCCCCTCCCCGGCGCCTCCCGATGGCCATTTCCAGCTCCCACTCAGTGACCCGGAAATCCTCCGACCAATCGTTTGTCGGAGCCGGGGCGTGTCTATTCCCCCCCTCCTCCCCATTGGGGGGGAAGAGAGTACTCACGACACGCCCCAGAAATTCCGGGTCAAGCCTCTCCGAGACAGGGGACACCCGAGGACGGAGCTTCCCAAGCACCGTCCTATATGGGCGTCCCCAAGGATCGTCTCGGAGAGTCAGCAGGAGCTGGTCCCAAGCCCGGGCCTTGGCAACGGCAATTTGCCGTTTGAAGGCCGTAGCCGCCGATCTGAACAACTCGTACAGACCGGCGACTTCCGGCTCCGAGACGCCGCCTCTACGAAGGCGGCGCCGAGCGCGGGTGTACTGGCGACGAGCGGCGCTGGAGACATTCCTCAACTCTTCCAGCCCGCCCGACCACCAGCACACGGATCTTCTCGGGGGCAACTTTCGGCACCGGGGCATCGCCACGTCGCAAATCATTTGCAACGTGCCCCGGAGCCATTCTGCCCCCTCATCCACACCGCGCTCCCTGGCCGTTTCTGGCCAGGCGGAGCCGATAATTACGGCCCTCAACAGGTCCTCGTCCAGTTGTGTCAACGCCCACCTGGGCGTTGACAGGGTGCCGCCACGGAGGGGCGTGTCCAACGGCGGGGCCGGATCCACAGCCACATCCATAAAGATGTAGCTGTGGTCCGACAGGGTCTCACCTTCCCAGACCCGCCAATTGGACACACGGCGCGAGGCGGTGGTCGTTGCCAACGAGACGTCGACTATCGACCAACCATTCCACCTCACGCACGTAGGGACTGAACCCCGGTTCAAAAACCAGAGTCCCTGCCCCTCCGCCCAATCCGCCAATACCGTGCCCCGGGGGCTGGTCTGGGAGTCCCCCCACTCGACAGAACGAGCGTTGAGGTCTCCCAGAACCAGCACAGGACCGGCTATATAGGGGGCGATCATCACCCCCAGCCGGTCCAAAAATTCCCCAAGGTCCGCCGGCCCGCAGTTTGGCGAATTGTAACACCCTGCAACCAGAAGCCTTCCCCAGCGTACTAAAATCATCCCCCTGCCCCGATCGACCTCGGAACAGGGGGGAAGTGTTCCGCCCTCGCGGTAACACACGGCCACGGAGCCCTCCAGGTCCCCAAACCAATGCGGATGGGAGGGGACACTGTAGGGCTCCGTGGCTACTGCCAGGCCAACCCCAAACTCGGCGGCGTGCTGGACCATCAAGTCCTGCGCACGCCTGTCGTGGTTGAGGTTGGCCTGGAGCACCCTCAGGCGGGGGGCCTCGTCAGCCATTTAAACGGCTGGCGAGTCCCCCTCTCGAGTCGGCGGGGCGGGGGGAGGGGGGCAGAACCACCCCTCCACCCGCCGCCGCCGAGTCTACGTCCATGGCCTGAGGGCCGGCGGGGGTCACCACCCCTTCACCGGCTTTTGCAGGGGGGGAAGCCGCAACCTTCCCCCCCTTACCCTTCTTGGGCCTAGAAGGCGGGGAGCACGCCTTGCTCCCCGCCTTGTGGCCCGCCGGCCGCCCCGCGGCCTCGCACACGACGCATCTCGCCTGCGCCGTGCAGGCCGCGGCCCGGTGGGACGGGCTTCCGCACCGGTAGCACTGGCCGCTTCTGTCGACCTCCGCAGTGCACCGCTGCCGTACATGCCCTAGGGCAAGGCAGCGGAAGCACTGCAGCGGTCTAGCCGCCAGTACCACCACTTGGGCGAAAGCCCACCCCACTCTTATGCGGCCGACCTTCTCGACCGCCACGGCCGCGGCAGCCGGGCACTGCACCCAGATAGTGCCGAGACCGGTGGGGGGGACCTTAATCTCCCCCACCCGGACCTCTGCAGGGGTGCAGCCCCCGGCCAAGGCGACCGCCGCCGCTACCTCTTGGGGCGTGGCCGAGATGTCGAGGCCGGTAAGGCGGAACTCCGCCTTCTTCACCGGCCTCGACACCCGGACCTCCATCTCCCCCAATACCGAGGCCATCCTGGCTGCCAGGGCATCAGCCCTGGTCGACCCCTCGGCACCGGGGACCTGAATTATCAGGCCCCCGGTGACGGCCCTCTTCCAAGAGAGGGCCTCGATTCCCAGGGCGCCCAGGTCGATTTTACTCCTGGCAACCCTGATGGCCTCGGCATAGGTGGCCTTACTCCCCTCCGGCACGGTTATTGTAACCGCGGCCGTGCGGGGAGGGTCCGGCTTCGTTCCGGCTCCCCCCTTTTTAGGGGGGGGAGTCGGAGCACTGGGCGTCGCCACCCGGGCGAACGCCCCTTCGCGGCCCTCCGGCCGACCACCTGCGCCCACGTCCCCAGAGGGGGCGCGGACGAGGGGCCGGCCGGGTGGCTACCCACCGCAGGGGAGGGGGGTGGGATCGGGGCGGGGGCTAAGGCCGCCGCTCCTCCTCCACCCCCTTTCCCCTTCCTCTTCCTCGCCTGCGGGAGGGGAGGAAGCGGTGAAACAGGGGGGGCCGCCCGGGCGACCACACCCCCTCCACCAGCTCCACCCCCCTTCTTCTTCTTATTCCCCTTGCCCTTCCCAGAGGGAGGGACAAGGGGGGTCGCCGGGGGAACGCCCCCGACAAGGGAAGGGAAGGAAGGGGTCGAGCTGGAGGAGGGAACCGCCAACACACCGGGTGATGCAGGGGGGGGAGCCGCCGGTCTAACGACCGGACGGGTCCCACCCCCGGCAACACCCGCGCCTCTCGACGGGGGGGAATCTCGCTGGGAGATATGGAATTCCTCCCTTATCGACGCAAATTTTGCGTCGATAAGGGCTCCAATCCTCTCCGGAGAGCCCCCCCGTCGAGACCGCGCACCGACACGGCCTCACCCGGCCCTGGCGGGAGAATGCGGGGCGCAGGAGGTACCCTGGGCTCGGGGGAGGTGATGTCCTCGAAGAGGGGGCGTCAAGCCGCCTCTTCAAGGCCATCATCTCCCCCTTCACGGCCTCCAGGGTACTCCGCATCCCCGCCATCTCCCGACAGAGGGAGGCGTTCTCCGCCCGTAGGGCCCGGTTCTCCGCCTGCATCTTGTCCCACAAGATTGCAGGCGGAGCCCCAGGGTCCACGGGCGTGGATCGTCCCGACGAGGGCCCGGGGGCGGGTGCAGGGGCATCTAACCCCGTTAACCCCCGCCTCCGGAGCTCCTCCATCACGGCCTCGATATCCCGAGCGGCATCCTTCAGGTCACGGATTGCCGTGCCCTTCAGGTTGCCGCTCTTCAAGGCCGTGACCTCCACTAACCGGGAAGACTCGACCGCAATTGCGGCGAGCTCCCCGGGAAGAAGGCCCCTCATCGACTGTTGGCGTTGGCCCACAGTCGACGAGGGGTCCTTATTCTTCGAGGGCTTAGGCCCTCCTTCCTGCTCGAGGGAGGGGGATCTAGTCCGCTTCTCCCCCCTGCCGGCCGAAAAGAGCGATGATATTGAGATCACCTCACTGTCGGCGCGGCTACCAGCAGGGGAGACGGACCGAGATCCACCCCCACCTGCACCCGCCCCCGTGACGGACGCACCCCGGACGCTCGAACGTCCACTCCCCCCGGGATTTCTCCCGGTTGGAGTGGACGTCCTTGACCGCGTCCGTGGTGCCCCCGTCCCGGGGGTAACCTCCTTAACAACGTCATTTTTTAAATTTGTAGTGCCTTCCATGGCCGTGTTATTTAAGAATAACGACGGTTCGCCCATCATGGGACCCCTACCGCAGTAGGGGTACTTCCCCGCCGGAGTGAAAACCCTAGTTATGCGCACCGAAACCGAGAAGCGGCTTGTCAGTTGGCCAAACCTATCGGTGCGTGTGACTCTACTAAAAAATAATACGGGATAGGCCCGCGCCATAAATGATGCTAAAGGTTTAACGTCACCCCTACTTATGGGCCTACCGGATCCGACCCGGCTATCCCAAGTTCGGGCTAGACGTGGCTCTGGTATTCTCCCCCAGAGCTAGGGGTATGAGGAAATACTGGCCAGATAATCCTCCATACCTGCGCCCGATAACGCGGCTTCAACCCTCGCATTGGCTCCAGTCAGCTGGGGGTAGCGGTTCTTCCACATTAAACATGTCCGTGTTGCCACGAACAGAGGTTAGGTACTAACATATCCCCCAGCCCCGGTCGGGGGGCTACTACTCCCCCCTTGGTTAGTCTCCGAGGAATATCCACCGCGCACCGGCCACAGCCCTTTCACACACACACTCACACACAGACATACACACACACACATAATACACGAGTCGCGGGCCTAACTGTGACATGCACAAGAAAAAAGCGTAGGGCCGCGTCTCGTGCACACCCCTGACTCCATTCGCCACCCACCGCAGTGGGTGCCCGGGTCCACCACGAGGAGGTTGGAGTGAGAGGATTTAGCCATGTGACCTCCACAAATAGTGAAGACGAAACCGACAATGGTTCAGAGTCAGCATTGTCAGCGCCACATGACCTTTTTTTTTTTTTTTTTTAACAACGGGGAAATCCTCATGGATCCCGCTCCTCAAGCCGCCACCGGCAAGGGAGCGGAATGACGAACTCAAATCGCCTAAAACCCCACGTCCGTCCCTAGACTATGTTGCGGGTGGCCAGGATCGCGCGAGCATACAACTGGCCAACCCGCAGTCTTTAATAGACATCCCGGGGGGGTGGAGAAGCCACCCCCCGTTTAATCCCTCTATCGGGAAACACGACGACGGAAATCGTGTGTTCCCCCCTTCCCGAGACGCCCGATGGGAGACCCGAGAGTGGCTCAGGTCCCCGACGTCTACAGAGGCCCCGTCGTCCGTCGCCCCCCCGGCCATTGGCATCCGCCAATTAGCCGGGTCAAGCGACGAACGAGGAGGCCTCTTAATTCCCGGTAAGGCCGAACCCCTCGGCGGAACGCATTGCGCACGCTCCCGGGGTCGGCCCCCTTCCCGTGGATGTCAAGGCCCCGGCGCCTTTCATCCAGCCCCCCTCCGGCGATTCACGTGAATCGTGGGAGGAGGGGTACATCCCGTTCGTGACCGTCCAGAAGGGGCGGTCACTTCCCGCGGGCAGGTCACCAGAAGGGTGACCTTGAGCCCGACTTAGCGGCCATGCGCGGATGGCCGCTCCATCCCGTTAGGGGGGGCGTCGGGGACTTAGGCGCGCCCGCGCGCTGCCGCGGCGCCCTCCCCACTCCCCGTTTTTGGGAGAGAGACGTTGGTCTTAGGCATCGCGCACGGTCCACGGTTCGTGCGCGCGGCTGCCACCGCCTCTCTCCCCTCCCCCCGTTCCTCCGACGCCCTCTGGCGTCACGCCCCCAAATGGCGTCTCCTCAGCGACGCCCCCTTCCCTTAACCGCGAATCGCCCCACCCCGCGAAGTGGGCACGGCACGTGCCGTCCCACTTTCCCCAAGAGGGGCGACCCGAAGGGTCGCCACTCCCCGGCCCCCGAAGGGGCAGTCGGCCAACGATGACCTCCACCGGGGCATAAGACGACCGGGCGGGGGCCGGGGACTGTTGTGCGCGCTATCCAGCGCGCACTTGATGGTCCGCTCCGCCGGGGGGGACCGGCGGAGCCACCACTTCCCGGGGCCGAAGCCCGTGGGGGGCCCCTCAAGAGGTGACCCCCCTGGTTGGACCGGCGGTACTGCAGGGCCCCTCCAAGGAGGGGCTCCCATCCGCTCACGGCCTCTTACATCCCGTCCCCGGCCGCGGCCTCGGCCGCCGCCCACGCTATGGAAAGCCATCAGCCGACTCTTCAGGGGGGGCACCTGGTCCGGACTATCCAGTCCGCTTCAGTGCACACACCCCCCGGACCCCTCACTCCATTCGCCACCCACCGCAGTGGGTGCCCGGGGCCACCACGAGGAGGTTGGAGTGAGAGGGATTTAGCCATGTGACCTCCACAAATAGTGAAGACGAAACCGACAATGGTTCAGAGTCAGCATTGTCAGCGCCACATGACCTTGGACCCAGCGCCACATGACCTTTTTTTTTTTTTTTTTTTTTTTTTTATGTGGAGAAATGCAGTACGCATACCTCGGCCCCCTGGGGAGGAACCGAGGTTATGTGGGGCTCTCCTAAGGTGAGGCTCGTCGCGCGCAGCGCGGCGCTCCCCTCCCCAGGCCAACCCACTAAAACTCCACACCCGCCTAAGCTACGTGAGATGTGCCAGGATCACGCGAGTATACAACTGGACACAACTCAGCTATCATGAAACCCCGAGGGGGAGTTACCTCCCCCCCCTACCTAGCTAAAATGAACCCTGAGCGGAGGGACCCGCTCAGTGTTCCCCTCCCTGGGCCTTCGAGTCATGCTTCCCGAGCCCCAGCTCGGTCCACATGCAGCCCTTGGAACCTCGTGCCCTGCTCGGTGCGGTGACCCCAAGGTCCCGCCCCGGCCAGGGCAAGAGGTTCCCATCCCGGTAAGGGAGAGCCGTCGGAAGCGTATCGGACGCCCCGGCTCCCCCCGCCCCACCCCCCTCGCGCCCCCATGTAGGGTGGCCAGCGTCTTACCTGCGCTGTATGCTCCACCCAGGGAGGGGTTACCCCCTCCCCGGAGGCCGGGGTCAGCTTGTCCCCCGGCCTCCTCCATGCACCGCCCCCCGGGATGGGGGCAAACTATGGGTTAGGGGGGAAACCCCCCTCCCCACCAAGGGACCCCCAACCACCCCCCCATGGGGGGGTGTTAATTGACGCGGAGGGGGGAAAACCCCCCGCGCCCTCCCCCTCGCCGCCCTCCCACGTGGGGCACGTGATTGGCGCGGGGACAAGCCCCGCACCCTCCCCCCATCCACCGCCCCCCCTCGTGGGGGCATAGACCCCTCGCGCGGGGGAGACCCCGGCGCGACAGACCTCCTCCTCCCTCGCCCCCCCCCTTGTGCGAGTGGTACCACGTCTGCGCCTGGGTCTCCCCCGCGCCAACTCCCTTCTCTGCGAGCCCGGGTCCGCTTCCCGGGCCCGCTCGGCGGTCTCCTTCTGCAACATCACCTCTTCACAGAAGGAGACCACCGCCTGCCACGACCTCTCGCTTGCGGCCAAGTGGTCGACCATGGCCGCCAGCGAGAGGTCCCACCCTTCCACCGCGTACTGCAGGACACGGCGCTGATTCGCCCACGCTGGGCACTCTTCCAGCGTGTGTTGCACCGTGTCCTGCAGCTCCCCGCAGTGGTGACACTGCGTGGTCGGCTCCCGTCCTATTACAAACAGGTACTCTCCGAAGCATCCCTTGCCGGAGAGCACCTGTGTAAGACGGTAGGTCAACCTAACGCGCCCCCTGCACCATGTATCAAAAATGGGCAGGAGGGCCCGGACGATCGGTCGGTCCGATGTAGCGAGTTCTTGCTTCCACCGGACCGCCAAAACTTCCCGGGCCTGGCGTTTTCGCATTTCGATCCCCTCGATCTCCTCGGCCGTGAATTCCACCCCCAATGGGTGACCTGCCGGGCGAGTGGCGGAAAAAGTTTCCGCCCGCTCGGCAGCCACCAAATGGAAAGGGGGTATCACGGCGAGGAGACCCGCCGCCTCCGTGGAGATGGTGCGGAAACCCCGTATGACACGTAGAGCCAGCCGCCTGCGCACCTTTTCGAGTAAGGCGCGATTATGGCGGCTGGACTCCAGAGCGCGGTGCCACACGGGGGCCCCGTAAAGGGCTATTGACCGCACCACCTCCACGTAGAGGCGGCGAACATTCATGTCTGGTCCCCCGATATTGGGCAGCAGTCGCCCTAAGGCGGCCGCTGTCTTTAGTAATCGGGGGGCCAGGAGATCGAAATGTTTTTCGAAACGCCAGCGCTCGTCAACGTGCAGGCCCAGATACTTTATATAGGGCCCCACGTTGACGTAGGTCTCCGCGACACGAATCCGCATATCCTGTCGTGTTTGCGGCAGCGTCAACCGAGGTTGGGCATGAAGCCATACTGCCTCGGTCTTCGCGGCCGCCACGGTCAGGCCCATCCCGCGGATTCGTCCGACCACGAGGTCAAGGGCGACCTCTCCGAGGTGCTTGGTCCTTGTCCACTCAAGGCCCCCCGCGTACACCAGGGTGTCATCCGCATAGCAGATGACACCCGTGTCGGGGGGCATGTAAGCCCGCAACACCGCGTCGTAAGCCAGGTTCCACAGGAGTGGTCCTAATATGGACCCCTGTGGAACCCCGCGGTGGATTCCCCTCTCTTGTACTCTGCCGTATCGGCCGGCCCATACTATGGCTCTGTCACGCAAGCGCCACATGACCTTGGACCCATCCTAACCCTATCCTTTTTTTTTTTTTTTTTTTTTTTAAGACTCGGAGGGGAAGATGGACTGTATATAGGTGGAGGTTTATACATTTAAACCCCCCCGCTCCTGCTCTAACCGTCTTGTCTACGCTAGCCACGGCCGCCTACTCAGCATTACTTCATGGTTCGCTTCGACGATATTACCCTAAGCACAACAGACTACAACAATATCTACATCTAAATCTGGGACCAATCAACATTACACGACACGTAAAAATAAAATCTGCACTTGGACTGCGAATATAAAAGGTAGGAAATAGGGACGAATTTTTTTTTTTTTTTTTTTTTTTTTAAATACCTATTTAATACCTATTTAAACCATGGACTCTTTTTCATCTTACACTTAGTAGTCTTGGCTTTTTTGCCGCTGTATTTACTCAAATTACTTTCGATCGTATTCCAGGCATTCGCAAAGCTCATGCCAGGAGTCACGCCTTCAGTCAGATCATCTTCTGTCTCATAATTATCGGAGGTTTCGGTTTCGGTAAGGTCGGGCGTTCTCGGGGCCACTGACACTTTAGGTGTTTTCGGTGTCAGGAAAACAGTTTTATCCGCGACTTCTGTCTTGTTTGTTTTAGATTTCTTACTAGCCGGATCAATGGTCTTCCCAGTATTACCATTCCCACCAGAAGGGAGAGGAAGGGCTCCCGTAGGTAGAGATGGAGATAACGGTAAGTCAGTCTTTTGCGTTACCACGGTAGATTGAACCTTGGCCTTTTTATTATAATTTTTCTTTTTGTCCTCTAGAGCCTTCAAGTAGACCGGGCATTTAAGGCTCCCGTCCCGATGGCCTTCAGTTTGGCATAGAATACACTTTTCTTTGTTGGTGCAGTTCACAGAAGGATGGCCTTCTTCGCCACAACGCCTGCAAAATTTAGACCTATCAGGGCCCTGACATGCTCTGACGGTGTGCCCATATTCTCGACAACGATAGCACTGGAGTAGGTCTTCACGCTCGAACACCCGGCCCAGTCCCCAGCCAACACGAAGGGTTTTAAGCTCCAGTAATTTATCTGCTTCCAAAACAGGTGCGATAATAGTGGCATTCTGCCTATCAGCGAACGCGGGTCTTAGTGCTTTTACCATAATGTTACTACAGTCGATCCCCGGTATCGACTCTATTGCATTGTAAATGTCACCGGTGGTAACCACCCCATCAAGCTGTTTAAGGTGGAGGACCTTCGTTCGGTTATTATGGCCGCCGACCAGGGCTCTGGCTTCGGACAGCCTAGCTTTGACCAATTCGCTAAAACTAGTGGCCTTCTTTGCGTCGCCTTGCACGGAGATTAGGAGTTCACCATTACGGTTAGACCTAACGTCCGTAATATCGTATCCTTCTTTGTTAATATCGATTTCGCTTTTTAGGGATCGAAGAGAGTCAGCATAAGACTTGTTGTTCATCTTCACTAACACTGTTTCCACCCCCGGGCGGGGTTTATTTAAGCTTTTTAGTTCTTTCGTGTATATACAAATATTTATATGCGTCTTATGAAAGACGATTTCTATCATTTTGCGAAGGGGCTCGAGATCTATGAGTTCGTGTGCATTAAGGGCGATCGTACTCCTTTTGCACTCTAGCATGGCCGCACGTAATTCAATCAGAGAACCATATGTCATGTGCATATCTAAGGGAGAGCTCGCTGACTTCCTATCCACTAGATGGAAGACATATCTTTCGTTCAGGGTTAAGCCTCTGTTTCGCATCTCACGATTTGAGGCTAGACACATCGTGCTGATAATGTACAATACCGAGCCAGGACAGGGACGCTGAGCTCGCATCTGTTCCACACCAAGGTATCTATCAAGTATATCCTTGTTAGTACCACTACGGGCATCGAAATCGCTAGGCACAAAGCAGGCCAGGTCACACTCATCAGCATCAAGTATATTTCTACCAGAGACGGTGGTTCTTGCAAAGGTATTAGCATCCCAGTCTCTATTTATTATAGTTTTTATATCATTAACATCATATTCTTTTTCCAGTAGGCCCGAGAGTTCAGGGCCATCGAGCAGCTCAGGAATTCCAGTCTGGGTTCCAAAAGTTCTACAGGAAGGAGCAGCAGACCCCGGACGACCAGGAGCATCATCAACGGACATCATCCCAGCAGCAGCGGCATCCACCCGTAAGTATGGATTCTTGGTCTTATTGCAAGAATCGCAGGTAAGTAAATTTTTGCACGCGTCACAGGTAGGTATACTAACTATTTTACTAGGATTATTATTTTTACAGGTCTCACAGGTGATCATCTTATTTCGAGCAGAACCGGAATTCTGAGCATCAACCTTTACACCGGTATGTGGATTGATATTTTGAGAAAGGACACAAGTCATCTTATCCGAAACTGAGGATCTCGTCAACGGGCCCGCGGAGGAAGAACGCCCAGCAGAGGAGGAACGACCACCCGGGCTGCGACTACTTTGCGACAGGTCACGTCCACAACGTGCCTGCTCAGCTCTACTACTGTTGACTGCGCTTTTATAAGTACGTTGCATTTCGCAGAAAGTTTTAACCGCATTCGTAATGGCCGTCTTAACATCTAGCCTAATATCGTCACGACCTTTCACCATTGTCGTGAGATCTTTTAGTGCACTAGCCATATGCTTGATAGTGGAATTTAAGTCTTCGGTAAAGATAACCTGAGAGCTATTTGACAACCTTTTGCGTTTTCTCTCTCTTCTTTGTTCGGGTGATTCCCGTTCGTACTCCATTTCAAAAATAAGTGGCTCCTTTTGGTTGTCCATAACCACAGGGACATCTGAGTCAGAGTGCGAACGTTGTCTGCTCGTGTGTAACATTTTCTGTACATTCCATACCATTATACTAATAATAGAGGGTTTTTCAGATCCCTTAGAAGTAGTAGCTATCCCTTTAGGAGGGCTACGCTGTAGGGTTTTACTGGGCACAAACGGAGACGGAAATCCTTCCGTTTGTCTACACGGAGTAGAAGCTCCGATAGGCATAGAAGAACCTGTCATCTCAACGTCGATCAGTTTACCGGTCCTAGGGGACTGGAAACCACCTTTGTCATGACTGGTCTGAGGGATCTCTTCCCGGGACTCTGAAAGGTCAACAACACTAACCTCCTGGTTAATATTTGAATTCCTTTCTTCGTGTGTTTTCTCAGTCTTAATATTCTTTAATACAACCGTAGGAACAACCGTAGGAATAGCCGAAGTCGGAATACCCCCATAGAGGTCTTCCCTTGTAGTATTTACATTCCCGGGCGCCAAGAGGTCCACGCCCGCGGACTCGCGGTCACTGAATGACGACCCAGGAAGCGCCCGCTCGCCCACGCTTCCTGTGCCGGCACTGGGGATCCGTACCCCTGCACCGTAAACCGTTTTATTTTTCTTAGGACCCAGATTTAAGAACCAGCGATTTGCGGCTCGCCACACCAAGAAACTCCCGACTTGCCCTGGACAACTTAGTAAAAGCATCCCGTCGGAGAGGGGGATAAGGAGACGCGGGAGTCGGAGCGGCCAACAGCAGGAGCAGAAGAGAGGACGAGAATGGAGAGTACGAAGGATAAAGGAGAAGAACGGAAAAATTAAGGGTAAGTACAAGGTAAGTAAAGGTAGAATAAAATAAGAATAAAAGGTAAGTAAAAAGGTAAAAAAGGTAAATAAAAGTAAAAAATAACAATAAGAATGAAAGGTAAGTACAAAGGTAAAAAAGATGAGAAAAAGGTAAGTAAGAGTAAACGTAGAAATTGTAAGAAAAGTAGAAGGTAAGTAGCAGTAGTAGTAAAAAGGTAAGTAAAAATAAAAAATCAAAAATCCGAGGTACATAGATAAAAAGTAGAGGTATAAAAGTAAAAGGTAAGTAAAAGTAAAAAAATAGAGGTAAGAAGGTAGAAGGTAAGTGAAGGGAAACTAAAAGGTAGGTACAAAGTACGTAGAAATGGGAAGTAAAAGATGAGTGAGAAGAAGAGAAGAAATAAGTAGAAAAGAGGTAAGTAAAAGAGTAGGGTATACACCCCATATCCAGCACACCCCCACAGCGCCCACCGATGGCGTCCCCGACCCCCATGAACCCCCCATCCCGAAACACCCCATCCCACCTCCTCTGGGAGGCATCTACATTAGGTGCCTCCCAGGCAGAATAAAGAGAGGGACGAGGTGACCCCCCCTGCACCCCTCACTCCGTTCGCCACCCTCCGCAGAGGGTGCCCAGGGACCACCACGAGGAGGTGGAGTGAGAGGAATTTAGTCATGTGACTCTCTCAAACCGAGAGACCGAAATCGACAGTGGATCAGAGTCACCACTGTAGACGCCACATGGCCTAGGTCCCCATCCTAACCCTATCCTTTTTTTTTTTTTTTTTTTTTTTTTTTTAATGTGGAGAAATGCAGTACGCATACCCCGGCCCCCTGGGGAGGAACCGGGGTTATGTGGGGCTCTCCTAGGGTGAGGCTCGTCGCGCGCAGCGCGGCGCTCCCCTCCCCAGGCCAACCCACTAAAACTCCACACCCGCCTAAGCTACGTGAGATGTGCCAGGATCACGCGAGTATACAACTGGACACAACTCAGCTATCATGAAAACCCCGAGGGGGAGTTACCTCCCCCCCCTACCTAGCTAAATGAACCCTGAGCGGAGGGACCCGCTCAGTGTTCCCCTCCCTGGGCCTTCGAGTCATGCTTCCCGAGCCCCAGCTCGGTCCACATGCAGCCCTTGGAACCTCTTGCCCTGCTCGGTGCGGTGACCCCAAGGTCCCGCCCCGGCCAGGGCAAGAGGTTCCCATCCCGGTAAGGGAGAGCCGTCGGAAGCGTATCGGACGCCCCGGCTCCCCCCGCCCCACCCCCCTCGCGCCCCCATGTAGGGTGGCCAGCGACTTAACTGCGCTGCAGTGATTCCACCCAGGGAGGGGTTACCCCCTCCCCGGAGGCCGGGGTCAGCTTGTCCCCCGGCCTCCTCCATGCACCGCCCCCCGGGATGGGGGCAAACTATGGGTTAGGGGGGAAACCCCCCTCCCCACCAAGGGACCCCCAACCACCCCCCCATGGGGGGGGGTGTTAATTGACGCGGAGGGGGGAAAACCCCCCGCGCCCTCCCCCTCACCGCCCTCCCACGTGGGGCACGAGATTGGCGCGGGGACCAGCCCCGCACCCTCCCCCCATCCACCGCCCCCCCTCGTGGGGGCATTGACCCCTCGCGCGGGGGAGACCCCGGCGCGATAGACCTCCTCCTTCCTCGCCCACCCCCTGTATGAGTGGGACCTCGTCCGCGCCTGGGTCTCCCCCGCGCCAGCTCCCTTCTCTGCGAGCCCGGGTCCGCTTCCCGGGCCCGCTCGGCGGTCTCCTTCTGCAGCATCACCTCCTCACAGAAGGAGACCACTGCCTGCCACGACCTCTCGCTGGCGGCCAAGTGGTCGACCATGGCCGCCAGCGAGAGGTCCCACCCTTCCACCGCGTACTGCAGGGCACGGCGCTGATTCGCCCACGCTGGGCACTCTTCCAGCGTGTGCTGCACCGTGTCCCGCAGCTCCCCGCAGTGGTGACACTGCGTGGTCGGCTCCCGTCCTATTACAAACAGGTACTCTCCGAAGCATCCCTTGCCGGAGAGCACCTGTGTAAGACGGTAGGTCAACCTAACGCGCCCCCTGCACCATGTATCGAAAATGGGCAGGAGGGCCCGGACGATCGGTCGGTCCGATGTAGCAAGTTCTTGCTTCCACCGGACCGCCAAAACTTCCCGGGCCTGGCGTTTTCGCCATTCGATCCCCTCGATCTCCTCGACCGTGAATTCTACCCCCAATTGGTGACCTGCCGGGCGAGTGGCGGAAAAAGTTTCCGCCCGCTCGGCAGCCACCAAATGGAAAGGGGGTATCACGGCGAGGAGACCCGCCGCCTCCGTGGAGATGGTGCGGAAACCCCGTATGACACGTAGAGCCAGCCGCCTGCGCACCTTTTCGAGTAAGGCGCGATTATGGCGGCTGGACTCCAGAGCGCGGTGCCACACGGGGGCCCCGTAAAGGGCTATTGACCGCACCACCTCCACGTAGAGGCGGCGAACATTCATGTCTGGTCCCCCGATATTGGGCAGCAGTCGCCCTAAGGCGGCCGCTGTCCTTAGTAATCGGGGGGCCAGGAGATCGAAATGTTTCTCAAAACGCCAGCGCTCGTCGACGTTCAGGCCCAAATATTTTATATGGGGCCCGACGTCGACGTAGGTTTCTGCGACACGGATCCGGAGGTCCTGACTTGTTCGCGGCTGCCGCAACCGAGGCTGGCCGTGAAGCCATACTGCCTCGGTCTTTGCGGCCGCAACTGTCAGGCCCATTCTTCGGATCCGTCCGACCACTAGGTCAAGGGCAGCCTCACCGAGGTGCTTGGTCCTCGACCACTCCGTGCCCCCCGCATACACCAGGGTGTCATCCGCATAGCAGATGACCCCTGTGTCGGGGGGCATGTAAGCCCGCAACACCGCGTCGTACGCTAGGTTCCACAGGAGTGGTCCCAAGATCGACCCCTGTGGAACCCCGCGGTGTATCTCCCTCTCCTGCGTGATGCCGTATCGGCCGGCCCAGACTATCACTCTGTCGCGGAGATAGTCCCGGATCGTGCACTGGAGATAGGAGGGCACCTGGAAATGCTCCATCGCCCTCGTTATCTCCCGCCAGGGCAGGGTGTTGAAAGCGTTGGATATGTCCAACGAAATCGCTATCAACACCCGGCCCTGTGCGACAGCCTCTTCCCGGAGGAGGCGCAGACGCTCTAACGCGTCTATCGTTGAGCGCCCCCCCCGGAACCCGTATTGGCTGTCGCTCAATCCGGGAGCACCCCGCGACAGATGCTCGAGGAGGCGGGCGGCAATCACTCTTTCGAAGAGCTTACCCGCCTCGTCGAGCAAACATACCGGCCGATACGCTGAGGGAGAGTCGGCAGGCTTACCTTCCTTGTGGAGAAGGACCAAGCCACCTCTTTTCCAAATGCTGGGGAAGGTCCCCCGGCGAAAGGACGCGTCCAAGACGCTCCTGAACGCCGGGCCGAGGACCTCCAAGGCCCGAGCTAGAACCGCTCCAGGGACGCCATCGGGGCCGGGGGCTTTCCTGCCCCCCCCCCTTGCGTCGCCGGAGCGCCAGCTCAAGCTCCCCCTCGGTGACCCGGAACTGCTCCGACCAATCGTTGGTCGGGGCGGGGGCGTGTCCCGCATCCTCCTCTTCCCCGTCGTTAAGGGGAAAGAGGGTGCCGATGACACGCCCCAGGAATTCCGGGTCCAGCCTGCCCGTAAGCGGGGACGCCCATGGACGGAGCTTTCCTAGCACCGCCTTATAGGGGCGTCCCCACGGGTCCTGCTGTAAACCGAGGAGGAGCTCATTCCAACCCTGGGCCTTGGACGCGACAATCTGCCGTTTGAAGGCCGTCTTGAGCGTCCTGTATTCTTCGTACAGGTCGCTCACCATTGATTCCGTGACAGCTCCAAATCTTAGGAGCCGTCGAGCGCGGACGTACTGGCGGCGGGCGCGGCCGGCCGTGGTGCGGCACTCCGCACACGCGGCGTTCCACCAGTACGTGGACTTCCTGAGGGGGGGGTTTCGGACCCGGGGAATCGCCACGTCACAGACCATCCGCAACGTGTCCCGGATCCATACCGCCCCCTCCTCCGCTCCGCGCTCCCTGGCCTCCGGCCAGGCGGCACCGATGCAGACGGCCCTCAATAGGTCCTCGTTCAGTCGCGATAGCGCCCAGCGTGGCGCTACCTGGGTGCTACGATTGGGCGCATCCGAGGGCGGGTCATCGACCACGCCCACATTCATCAGAATGTAGGCGTGGTCTGAGAGGGTCTCTCCCTCCCATACCCGCCAGTCGGATACCCGGCGCGAGGCGACGGCGGTAGCCAACGATACGTCGACCACCGAGCAGCCGTTCCACCTCACGCACGTGGGGGTCGTGCCCCGGTTAAGAAACCGGAGCTGCTGACCCTCCGCCCAATCCGCCAATACCCCGCCTCGGTGGCTGGTCCTGGAGTCCCCCCAGTCAGTAGACCTCGCATTGAGATCCCCCAGGACCAACACTGGACCGGCTAAATACGGGACCAACATGGTCCCCAGCCGGTCCAAAAACACACCGAGTTCGGCGGGGCTGGAATTCGGCGAATTGTAGCACCCGGCGACTAAGAACCTTCCCCATTTTACCAGCACCGCCCCCCTGTCCCGATCGACCTCGGTACAGGGGGGCCCCGTGACCTCGTCACGGTACCAAATTGCTACCGAGCCCTCCAGGTCCCCGAACCAGTGTGGATGGTTCACGGGGACCCTGTAGGGCTCCGTAGCTACTGCCAGGCCAACCTCAAGCTCCGACAAGGACTGGACAAAGTGGTCCTGCGCCTGTCGGGCGTGGTTGAGGTTGGCCTGGAGTATCCGTCGAGGGCCCCCCGACTGCGCCATTTTAGGCGCTAGCCGGGGGGTCCTTCGACGACCCGGGGGCGGCGGGGGGTGGGTTAACGGTACCCCCCCCAGCCGCTATCTCCGGGACAACCTCCATACTCTCGGGAAGAGGGGAGGAGGGGGAGGGTCTAACTTCCCCCTCTTCTCCACTTCCGCCGGAAGGGGGCGGGACCACACTCCCCGCCCCCTTCTTACCCTTTTTGGGCTTTGTAGGCGGGGCGCACGCCTTGCTCCCCGCCCTGTGTCCCGCCGGCCGTCCCACCGAAGCGCAGACTACGCAGTGTGGAACGGCCGTGCATTTCGCCGCCCTGTGGGACGGGTCTCCGCACCGGTAGCAGTGACCCGATCTATCGATCGCTGCAGTGCACCGCTGCCGAACATGCCCTAGGGCTAGGCAGCGGAAACACTGCAGCGGTCGGGCTGCCAAAACCACCACTTGGGCGAAGGCCCATCCCACCCGGATGCGGCCCGCCTTCTCGACAGCACGCGCCGCCACCGCGGGGCACTGCACCCAAACGCTCCCGAGGCCGTTGGGGGGGACCTTTATTTCCCCAATACGGACCTCTTCGGGGGTGCAGCCCCCCGCGGCCGACACCGCCGCAACGACCTCCCGGGGGGTTACGGAAATGTCGAGACCGGTAAGGCGGAATTCCGCCTTCTTCACCGGCCTCGACACCTTCAACTCTAACCCCGCCAGGGCGGCGGACATTCGGGCCGCCAGAGCGTCCGCCTTTCGGGCGCTCTCGGCCCCGGCGACCTCTAAAATAAGGCCGCCGTTGACTGCCCGTCTCCAGTGGACGGCGTCTATGTCTACCGCCTTCAGGTCGAACGCATTTCGCGCGACCTGAAGGGCCTCCGCGTAGGTGGTTTCCGCCCCCTCGTTCAAAGTGACCGTAACCGCGGCCGAACGGGGGGGCACCATCACACGGGGTGCGGCCTTCTTCGTCGTCGCCCCGGCCTTCTTGCCCTTCGGGGCGGGGGTAGGTGGCGGCGGGGGCTGCCCGGGCGGGGCGGCACGTCTCTCCCTCCGTCCCACAACCCGTGACCACGTCTCAACGGGGAGAGGAAGGGAGCAGGGGTACGGGGGGGAGGGGCCGTGCGGCGCATGCGCGGCGAACGGGGACACAAGGGGGGGAGGGGGCGGGGGATTCTGTCCCCCCTTCCCCTTCTTCTTTTTCTTCTTTCCCTTCTTCTTGCCCCCCTCCTGAAGGGGTGGGGGTGGGAGAAGGGGAAGGGGCGTCGGTTGTGCGACGGGGGCGTGGTGCCCAGGCTCCCCAGCCTGGTGATACCCCGCCCCCCTCGCAGATCCGGCGTTTTCCGTACCTGGGGGAGGGACCCGACCGGCCGGCTGCAGCCGGAGCTCCTCTCTAAAAGCCGACAGTTTGTCGTCGATAAGAGCTCCGATCTGCGCCAGCAAGTTCGCATTCCCCCCACTTACCCCAGCGGAAGGCACCTCCCCTGGGGCAGGCGCCGCCCCATAACCAGACCCGGTGGAGGGGGGTGGAGACACCCTCGGGGGTATTAACAGTCCCTTGGGGAGCGGATGGTGAGATCCGGCGGGGGGGTGCACGCAATGGCCGCCCTCACGCCCGATCTGCTCCCTCATCTCCTCCATGGACGCCCGGGCTGTCTCCATCTCCCTCCTCATTTCCTCGATCTGGGCCTTTAGATCGGCGTTCTCGGCCCTCATCCTCCTTACCAGGGTAGAGGTCTGGCCGTCGAGATCCCCCGGCGCCTGCGAGGGAAGCTGTATTCCGGGGGTACCCTGCCCCCTGAGAACCACCTCCTTCACACAAGCGAACAGGATACGCGCGGCATCCCGGAGGTCGCGGACGAAGCCGCCTTTAAGGTTTTTGGAAACCTTAACGACCTCCTCCACGCGCTCCTGAAACACCCGCGCCTTCTCCATAATCTCCCCGGGACGGAGGCACCTCAGCTCCCCCCGCTGTTCCTCCACGGATGGGGAGGGGTCATAGACCCTCTGCCTCTTCTCCCTTTGGGTGGAGGACGATGATCCCACTGAAGCCACCGAGCTGGCATCATCCTGACCTCCATACGGGAGCTCGTCAGTCAGGTTGACCGACCCTGCGGCCGAACCCGGACGGCCGGGCTCCCCGCTGCCGGCCGGTGAACCAGCCCGGTTGGCTTCCCCGCTCTGGTCCCCACCCAGAGGGACCAGGTCCCCACCCTCCATCCCCAACGGGGGGAGACCAAGCACGTCCAGGAGAGTCTCACTACCGGGAACACCCCCGGTCCTCCTCTCCCTGGATCTCGTTCTTGGCCCGCCCCCATCGGGATTGACGGGTCCTTCGGGGGTAGTCCCCTTCGTCGTCCTCGTCGCCTTAGGGACATTCCGGGGTTTCTCCCCCTTAGTCCCTTTCGGCAACTTCGGCACCGCGGGAACCTCGAAATCGTGCGGAGGGGGGGGATTACCCCCTCCCGCGCCCCCCACAGCGGGCGGACTCCTAACGATCCGTGGCTTCGGGCTGAAAATGTCCGCGCCCGAGGCAGGATCGTTACTGTCCCCCCTAAAACCCGAAATCATCGCCGGGGTCAATGGCCTGGTCGTATCACCCCCTTGGGGGTCTTCACCTGTAGTAATTGCTTTCCCAGACGCCAGATGGCTCACGTCTGCGGACTCGCGGTCGCATGATGACGACATAGGGGGGACCCGCTCGCCCACCCCCCCTACGCCGGTACTGGGGATCCTACCACCTGCACCGTAAACGGGTTTCCTCTCTTTGTCCAGGGGTAAAGTACACACGATTTGCGGCTCGCCGAAACCAAAAAACACCTACTTGCCCGAGTCCATTACCAAAAAAGCCCTCCCGTAGCACCTGCCTACTCCGTTCGCACTCTGTTTCAGCCGAAGCCTCCACAGAGTCCCGGGGCCACCACGAGGAGGTGGAGTAGGAGGATTTTGACCAAAGAGGACCCTCAACTTCACCGAAATTCTCCACCCTGGACCTCTCTCCCGAGAACTCACCGAAGGTAAGTAAACAGGTAAGTATCCAGTTCAGGAGAACATCAGTTCCATCGAAGTTTCATCATGGATGCGGGGGATTTCCAGGAGGCACACGAGGTCCTCGAGGTCATTCCCACACCCACTCCGAATCCTCTCCGGCCTTCAGACCCCATCCTAACCCTATCCTAACCCTATCCTAGTAGTAGTAGTAGTAGTAGTAGTAGTAGTAATTACATTGCCGGGGAGGAGTAGCGGATCGTCCGCCCCTCACTTCCTTAAGGCACACCGGTATACACCAGTATCATAATCGGCGCTGCCGGCAGCTCGGCCCACTAGGGGTTGCAGTTTTCCCATCGTTCCGCCGTTCCTCCGTTTTATTCGGCCCGGGCCATTTTCGGAGTCTGCGACTTACTATGATGGGTCCGGTCGTCATCGATGAGAAGGGCCATGCTACCTGGTTTTTCGGATTTTTGAGCGGTTTTAAGGCTCGGAGTGAACGTCGGGCCCTCTCACCTTCGGACCTGCAGGGTGCCTCGCCTGCCCGTGTTTTGGCTCCCCCCACCTTCGCCATATTCCTTGGTTGAATGTGTCAAGTTCGAATCCCGTCCCTACTCTGTCGCTGCTATCCAGCGACTTACCCACTCCCTCCCCAAGGTTAGGATAGGCTAAGCTGTGACTCTACGGGCTTTGCAAAGAACAATGGACGCGATCGCGAGAGTTTCGTGGGGGTGATTCTAGTATATGTCTGTACATATATTGCAAACTTGGGATCCGATCCGACTTTGGCGAAATTCCCGCTTGCGCGGGAATATCACCTCCATTCGGTCATCACTTGCCGACCTACTATACGCGATGGGGTGACGGAGGTCGGTCGCTCCAACTTCGCCGAAATCTTTCTCCTGCGGAGCATAGATATCAGTTTCATTGTGCTCCCTCCTCATTGGGTGGGCTTGACACATTCTCGGAATAGTGACTGATCGCTTGGATGTGACCATCATCCCCGAGTCCGGTCGATGTTCAGCAAATAGCTCCGTCCATCTGACCTTTCCCTTTGAGGTTTGTTGTTCCATTCGTTGTTTCTTGGTGTCTGCCTTGCTCGCAGCCTTTGTTTTCCCAAGATGGTGGTATGCTCTGTTGCTCCCTCTTTTCCATCTCTCCGTTCTAGTCTCTTCGCTTGCCTTGCTTCTTTTTGGCTTCTGTTTACTTGCGGTTTTCCTCCTCAGGGTGGTCATTCTACGACCATGCTGTTCCGGCCACATTCTCGGTCTGTCGATCGGTGTGACTTTCTTCAGCATGAACTAGCTTCTCAGCCTTTCGGAAATCCCCTGGTTCTCATGGTCGTTCATCCTTTCAGTGTCCTATCGCTGGTTCCTTAAGTTCCTTTCATTGCTGTAATGAATGGGTTTCCATATGTTTGTTAGCTCGTAGAGCGGTACCTTACTCCGCTTTTTGTGTTCGCCTGGAGTTTGTTTGGTGGACGATTCCTTTGCTGTGCTCTCCTCCTGAAGGTTCGATCCGTTTGCCTCTTTACTCTGTTTCCTTTCTCTTATCTTGTTCTGATCGTGCTTGGATCAGGTTTGTTCCTTTTTCTCGCTGGATTCGTTGTTCATTGCCTCCCCCATCTTCTTGTGTACTTCTTTTCCGTGAATTTCGAGAGGGTGGGATTTCTATTTCTGTCCTCTTTTTTCCTTCTCCTTTTATCAATCTCTTCGCTTGCCTTGCGTCCTGTATTGGCTTCTGTTTTCTTGCGGTTTTCCTCCTCAGGGTGGTCATTCTACGACCATGCTGTTCCGGCCACATTCTCGGTCTGACGACCGATGTGGCTTTCTTCAGCATGAACTAGCTTCTCAGCCTTTCGGAAATCCCCTGGTTCTCGTGTGCTTGTATCCTCTCAGTGTCCTGTCGCTGACTTCTTCGATTCCTCTCATTGTTGTAATGAGTGGGTTTTCCGTCTGTGCTCGGTGAGCTGTTCCCGATTTCCTTTCCTTTTCCCTGTTTTCTCGTTTTCATCTGTTTGTGTGTTTGTGTTTTTCCTTCTCTCTTTTTCCCTGTGCTTGGCTTGTGTCTCAGTCTGTTTCGTGATTTTCCTTTCTCCTTTCATTTTCCCTTTGTCCTTTACCGTTTTCCATTCTTTCTTGATAACTGTTCTTTTACTCCCTTTTCCTTTACCTTTGTTTGTCTTTTTATATTTGCCAGCTTTTTGCTTGCTTTTTCAGTTTTTGTTTCCGCGTTACTTGCCGCTTAGAATCGTTTCTGTGATTGATTTTCATTTGTGTTTGTTTCGAATTTTTCCGCTCTTCCTTTCGTTGGTCCCATTTATTATTGTTCGCCTTGTTCTCCTAGTTTGGCGCTGTTAGTCCTTGTATTTTGGTTTTTGAGTTACCTCTCTTTGTTCCCTTTGGTTTCATGCGCGTGGCGCCGCTTGTCCCGTGTTGCCTTTTCCTGTTGTATTGTTCCTCTGGTTGTTCGTCTGTACATGGTTGCTTGCTTGTCAGCTTGTGTTTACTTCCTCATCTGTATGTTTTTATTTATTCTGATATTTATCTATGTAGTATGTTCCCTTCGTTCATTTGTGTTTTATTCATCTACCTTTTTCGATTCGTTTCCTTTTGTTGTGTCTGTCGATTGTTACCATTGTGTTGTCTGGTTTGTATTGCCAACCCTCGTCGAGTTATTACTTGTTATTACTTGTCAGTTCTTTCTTTTATTATTGTTCCCTACTATGTTTGTCTCCCTGTTGTTGTCTTGCTTTCCACTTGTTTTCCTACTTATTTTCCTTTTGTTTGGATTCCCTGTTTGATTGTTTAATTGCTTCCAGATTCTGCTGTATTTGATTTACGGCTGTCTCTCCGTACTACCTGTTGGGCTTTTCTGCTGCTTGTTCTTGCCTCGTTGGATTTTGCTGCTGCTTCTACCAGGTAAGTGCTTGCATTTTTGTTTGGAAGTGTACGATTTTGGTTTTGATTACCGCTGACTGTTGTCTATTTCATTCTTATTGTTTCCAGGTTTTGCTGTATTTGGTTTGCGGTTCTGCTTACTACGCCTTTCCTCCTGCTTGTTCTTGTATCGTTGGATTTTGCTGTCGTTTGTACCAGGTGTGTGTTTTCCTTACTTTGTTCAGTTGTGTAAGGTTTGGTTTTGATTACTATTTGTCTGTTGTCTAGTTCATTCTTATGGTTTTGCGGTTTTGTTCCGTTATGCCTGTTGCACTTTTCCAGGTATGTCCCTGCATTTCTTTGTTTGGTTTGTGCAAGATTTTTGGTTATGGTTTTTTGTTTGACTGTTGTCTAATTCATTCTTATTGTTTCTAGGTTGCAGTTTCGCTTCGCTCTGTCTTCCACGCTTTCCTGCTGCTTGTTTTTGCGTCATTGGATTTTACCGCTGCTTATACCAGGTAAGTGCTTGCATTCCTTCTTCTCTTTTTTTTTTGATTTTTGGTTTTGTTTCCGCTGATTGTTGCCTTAGTTCATTCTGCTGTGTTTGATTTGTGGTTACACTCCGTTATACCTACTGCGCTTTCCTTGTTTTTTGCATTGTTGGATTTTGCTGCTACTTCTTCTGGGTGTGTATTTGCTTTTCTCTATTCAGTTGTGTTAAGTTTTTTTTTTTATTTCTGTTTGCTTGTTATCTAATTCATCCTTGTTGTTTCCAGGTTTGTTCCTGTGCAGACTTCGTCTTTTCTTTTAGTTTTGCCGTTAGTGTATGTCGTTTGCCTTTCGTCTCTACGCGTTCTTTCTTTTCGTTTCTATTGTTTGTTGTTTTTTTTTTTTTTTTTTTTTGATAGCGTCACTGTTTCTTTTAGTTTTTAGTCAGTGTATTTGTGCTTTCATTGTTTAAATCTTGTCTCTGTGTTTTTTGATCGAGTTTTCTTTTCACTTGTGTTAATTCGTTCGTTTCCTTTTCGTTCTCCCTCCTAGTCTTTTTCCATTTTCCTAATTTTCCTTGATTTTATTCTTTTTATACCTCTGTCTTTGTTTGTTTTCCTATATTTGCTAGTTCTTTGCTTACTTTTTCTGTTTCCATTTCATTTCCGCGTTTCTTGCTACTTTGAGTTGTTACTGTAGTTGATTTTCATTCGCTTTAAATGATACCGCTTTTTCTTTCGTTAGTTCCGTTTCTTACTGTCCGCCTTGTTCTCGTTTTTGGCGCTGCTAGTCCTTGTCTTTTGGCCTGTGAGTTACCTCACTTTGTTCCCTTTGGTTTCATGCTCGTGGCGCCACTTGTCCTGTATTGCCTTTTCCTAGTTATGTTGTTCCTCTAGTTATCCGTCTGTACCTGGTTGCTGTCCACTTGTGTTTGCTTCCTCGTTTGTGTGTTTTTATTTATTCTGCTATTTATTTATATGTAGCATATTCGCTTTGTTCATTTGTGTTTTATTCGTCTTCCTTTTTCAATTCTTTCCTTTTTGTTGTATCTGTCGATTTATTACCATTGTATTGTATGGTTTGTGTTGCCTAACCTCATTCGTTCATTCCTTGTCGGTTCCCTCTTTGTTTGTCTTGCTTTTCACTTGTGTTCTTTCTTGTTTTCTTTTTGTTTGATTTCCCAGTTTAATTGTTTGGTTGTTTCCAGATTCTGCTGTGTTTGGTTTGCTGTTTCGCTCCGTTCTGTCTACTATGCTTCCTGCTGCTTGATTCTTGCATCGTTGGATTTATCTGCTGCTTATACCAGGTATGTACTTGCATTTCTTTATTCAATTGAATGTGATTTTGGTTTTGGTTTCTGTTTGGCTATTGTCTAATTCATTCTTATTGTTTGCGGTTTCGCCCCGTTCTGCCTACTTTACTTATCCGCTGCTTGATCCTTGCGTTGTTGGATTTATCTGCTGCTTCTGCCAGTTAAGTGCTTGCTTTTCCTTGTTTAGTTGTTTAGGTTATTGGTTTTGATTTCCGCTGACTGTTGTCTGATTCGTTCTTATTGTTTCTAGGTTCTGCTGTGCTTGATTTGTGGTTACACTCCGTTATGCCTACTGCTCTTTTCCTGCCGCTTCTTATTCTTACATCTTTGGGATTTTGCTGCTGCTTATTCAGGTATGTACTTGTATTTCTTTATTCAGTTATGTTGGATTTTGATTTTGGTTTCTGCTTGATTGTTCTCTTATTCATTCTTATTGTTTCCAGGTTTGTTCCTGTTGCCGTTGATGTGTGTTGTTTGTTTTGCATCTCTGCGTGCTCTTTCGCTTCGTTTCTTTTATTTGATTTGTCTTTTGTAATAATAATGTCGCTGTTTCCTTTAGTTTTTCTTTTCCTTTTCGTCTTCCCTCTTAGTCTTTCCATTTTCCATTCTACCTTGATTACCATTCTTCTACTCCTTTTTACTTCTTTCTTTGTTTGTTTCCCTGTACTTGCCAGCTCTTTGCTTGCTTTTCCAGTTTCCTTTTCGTTTCCTTGTTTCTTGCCATTTGAGTTGTTACTGTGATTGGTTTTTCATTTGAGTTTTGCTTCAAACGGTGCCGCTTTTCCTTTTGTTAGTTCCGTTTCTTACTGTCCGCCTTGTTCTCCTACTTTGGCGCTGCTAGTCCTTGTCTTTTGGCCTGTGAGTTACCTCTCTTTGTTACCTTTGGTTTCGTGCTTGTGGCGCCACTTGTCCTGTGTTTCCTTTTCCTGTTATGTTGTTCCTCTAGTTATTCGTCTGTGCGTGGTTGCTGTCAATTTGTGTTTGCTTCCTCGTTTGTATGTTATTGTTTATTCTGTTGTTCATTGCTGTAGCATATTCACTTCGTTCTTTTGTGTTTTATCCATCTTCCTTTTTTTTTTCAATTCTTTCCTTTTGTTGTATCTGTCGATTTGTTACCATTGTATTGTATGGTTTGTGTTGCCTAACCTCATTAGTTCATTCCTTGTCGGTTCCCTCTTTGTTTGTCTTGCTTTTCACTTGTGTTCTTTCTTGTTTTCTTTTTGTTTAATTTCCCAGTTTAATTGTTTGGTTGTTTCCAGATTCTGCTGTGTTTGGTTTGCTGTTTCGCTCCGTTCTGTCTACTACGCTTTCTGCTGCTTGATTCTTGCGTCGTTGGATTCTGCTGTTGCTTACACCGGGTATGTGCTTGCGTTTTTTAGTTGGTTGTATAGGATTTTGGTTTTGATTTCCGCTGGCTGCTGTTTAATTCATTCTTGTTGTTTCCAGATTTTACTGTATTTGATTTGCTGTTTCGCTCCGTTCTGTCTACTGTGCTTTCTGCTGCTTATTCTTGCATCGTTGGATTCTGCTGTTGCCTGTACCAGGTATGTGCTTGCATTTCTTTGTTTGGTCGTATAAGATTTTAGTTTTGATTTCTGCTGGCTATTGTCTAATTCATTCTTATTGTTTCTAGGTTCCGCTGTAATTGATTTGCGGTTTCACTCTGCTCTGCCTACTGCGCTTTTTCTGTTGCTTGTTCTTGCATCGTCGGATTTTGCTGCTGCTTATCCAGATATGTATTTGTATTTCTTTATTCAGTTGAATGGGATCTTTTTGGTTTTGATTACTGTTTGACAGTTGTCTAGTTCGTTCTTATCATTTCTAGGTTCTGCAGTTTTTGATTCGCAGTTTCGTTCCACTCTGTTTGCTGTGCTTTCCTGCTGCTTGTTTTTGTGTCGTTGGATTTTGCTGCTGCTTATGCCGGGTATGTACTTGCATTTCTTTATTCAATTGAATGTGATTTTGGTTTTGGTTTCCGTTTGGCTATTGTCTAATTCATTCTTATTGTTTTGCGGTTTCTCTCCGTCTTGCCTACTATGCTTTTCCGCTGTTTGATTCTTGCATCGTTGGATTTATCTGCTGCTTATATCAGGTGAGTGTTTGCATCTCTTGTATAGTTGTTTAGATTATTGGTTTTGATTTCCGCTGACTGTTGTCTGATTCGTTCTTGTTGTTTCTAGGTTCTGCTGTGTTTGATTTATGGTTACACTCCGTTATGCCTATTGCTCTTTTCCTGCTGCTTCTTATTCTTACATCGTTGGGTTTTTGCTGCTGCTTATTTCAGGTATGTACTTGCATTTCTTTATTCCGTTATGTTGGATTTTGATTTTGGTTTCTGCTTGATTGTTCTCTTATGCGTTCTTATTGTTTCCAGGTTTGTTCCTGTTGCCGTTGGTGTGTGTTGTTTGTTTTGCATCTCTGCGTGCTCTTTCGCTTCTTTTCTTTTATTTGATTTGTCTTTTGTGATAATGTCACTGTTTCCTTTAGTTTTTCTTTTCCTTTTCGTCTTCCCTCTTAGTCTTTCCCTTTTCCGCTCTACCTTGATTGCCATTCTTCTACTCCTTTTTACTTCTTTCTTTGTTTGTTTCCCTGTACTTGCCAGCTCTTTGCTTGCTTTTCCAGTTTCCTTTTCATTTCCTTGTTTCTTGCCATTTTGAGTCGTTACTGTGACTGGTTTTTCATTTGGGTTTCGCTTCAAACGGTGCCGCTTTTCCTTTTGTTAGTTCCGTTTCTTACTGTCCGCCTTGTTCTCCTACTTTGGCGCTGCTAGTCCTTGTCCTTTGGCCTTTGAGTTTCCTCTCTTTGTTACCTTTGGTTTCGTGCTTGTGGCGCCACTTGTCCTGTGTTTCCTTTTCCTGTTATGTTGTTTCTCTAGTTATTCGTCTGTGCGTGGTTGCTGTCAACTTGTGTTTGTTTCCTCGTTTGTATGTTATTGTTTATTCTGTTGTTCATTTCTGTAGCATATTCACTTCGTTCTTTCATCTTCCTTTTTTTTCAATTCTTTCCTTTTGTTGTATCTGTCGATTTATTACCATTGTATTGTATGGTTTGCGTTGCCTAACCTCGTCAAGTCATTTCTTGTCAGTTCTTTCTTTTGTTGTGTTCCTTCTTGTTGTTTAATTTCCCTGTATAATTGTTTGATTGTTTTCAGATTCTGCTGTTTTATGATTTGCTGTTACACTTCGTTCAGTCTACTACGCTTCCTGTTGCTTGTTCTTGCACCTTTGGATTCTGTTGCTGCTTATACCAGGTATATGCTTGCCTTTCTTGTTTAGTTGTGTAAGATTCTGGTTTTGATTTCCGCTGGTTGTTGTCTAATTCATTCTTACTGTCCCTAGGTTCTGCTGTGTTTAATTTGCGGTTTCGCTTCGTTCTGTCTACTGCGCTTTTTCTGCTGCTTGTTCCTGCATCGTTGGATATGTGCTTGCGCTTTTCTTTAGTTGTATAAGGTTTTTTGGTTTTGATTTCTGTTTTCTGCTTGACTGTTGTCTGATTCATTCTTGTTGTTTCCAGGTTCTGCTGTATTGCTGTTTCGCTCCATTCTACCTACTTCGCCCTTCTCGCTGCTATTTCTTGCCTCGTTGGATTTTGTTTCTGCTTATGCTAGGTATGTATTTGCCTTTCTTTATTCAGTTGTATAAGATTTTGATTTTGTTTTTTTTTTCCTTGTCTGATATCTAATTTATTCTTATTATTTTCCAGGTTTGTTCCTTGTGTAGAGTTCAGCTTCTCTTTCGCTTTCCTGTTTTCGTACATCCTTGCTTGTTTATTTCATTGGTATTCTTTTGCTTCCGTTCCTTCTTTCCTTTGTTTCTTTGTGGTCACTTTTATATCTCCTGTTGTTTTTTTTTTTTTTATGTAAGTTTCCCTTGTTGTTCTTGTCCTTGTGATTTTGTTCGCCTTTTCTCCTTTTCCATTTGTTCGAACTTTATTTATTCATACTTATGTTGGTTTGTTTTTCCATTTTGTTATTACCCTTTTGCCTCTTTACTGTGTTATGGTCAATTTCCATAGTCTCTTTTTTTTTTGTTCTTTTCTTTGTTTGTATTTGTAGTTTGCCTTTCATTTCCTTTCGTTCTCTTTAACTTAGTCTTTTCTTTCGTGATGTTGTTTCTATATCCTTACGTTTTCCCAGCCTATTTGTGTTTCCCTTATTGCTGCTAGTCTCTGTGGTTTTGTTCGTTCTTTTTCCGTGTTTATTTCCCATTTGTATGAATTTGTGGTGGTTTGTTTTCCTTTTTCATTTTCCCTCTCTTTTTTTTTTTTTCTTTTTTTCTCCTTCGTTTCTTTACCTTCTTTCCGGTTCTCGTTCCTCCCTATTGTATTTGTTCCCTTGTCATGATCTTTTCCTTTACTTTTATCTATAGTTCGCTTTTCATTTTCATTCGTTCTTTCCTGCTTTTTGTGTTTAGTCATTACTTTTTGATGTCGTTTCTGTTTCCCTGTGCTTAGTTTAGCGTTTATTTATTCCTTAGTTAATTCTTGTTTTTCGTGGTGTTCTTCCTTCTTCTTCTTTCTTTCCCATTTTTGATTTGTGCCATTCCTTTTTACTTTCTCTTTCCTTTTCCTTCTTTCCATTTCCTCTTTTGTCTTTGTTCATTTCCTTCGACTTCTTCCACTCTTTGCTTGCTTCCTTGATTTCAGTTTCTCGTGCCTTCCCCTTTTGTTTGTGTGTGTTATCTGCTTATTATATTTTCTTTTTTTTTTCTTTTTCTTCTTCCTTTTTTACCTGTACTTATTCTGTCCGTTTTCCAGGTGATTCTTGGAGTGCTTGCCTTCTGTTTGCGGGGTCTTACCGGTTGCTGCCCTGTTTTTATTTCATATTTATCCGAGGACGAAGACCACTTTCTGGATGAAGAGAATCCTATTGGCAGGTGAGGGTCATCATTGACTATTTGTCTCAGTGTACCCGCCTGGTTCCTTATCCTTACTTGCAGTTTCTCCTCTTTTCCCTTCGTTATTTGCCTTCCTTTTTTTTGGGTCTTTCGTTTGCGTTTCTTGTTTGCTTGCTCATTGGTTGAACCAATGCCTTCTGTTTTTAGTGATGATTTTTTTTTTCTTCCTCCTTTTTCCTTTTCTCTTTCTTTTCCAGTTAATGCTGGTTTGTGTCCTACTTCTCCTCTGTTCCTTTTCCTTGTTTTCTTTTTCTTGTTTCCACCCTTGTATGTTAGTGTGTTTCAATTTCTTTTTTCCTTTTTGGTCTCTTTCTCTCTATTCTTTTTGTTTCTTCATTTACTGATTTTTGTTTCTTTTTCAGGGTGTTCTGCTGCTGGTGTAAGTTATCCTGTGGATGAGATGAGTTTGTCTCCTTTTTTCTCTGTATTTCCATTTTCCCTCTTTTTTTTTCCTTTTAGTATTTCCAGGGATCGATTGCTTCCATGTATTTCTTTACCTTTTTCCATTCTACTTCCTCCAGTATGTTCCCTTCTATAGTGTGTGTTCCTAAGTGAGTTAGTCTCCTTTGTATTGTGGCCGGGCAGTTTCTGACTAGATGTTCTGGAGTCTCCTCCATTTCTTCACAGAAGGTGCATCTTATCGTTTCTGCTCTGCCTGTTTTTCTCATGTGATAGTTTAATGGGGCAAAGCCTGTTATGGTTTCCACCATTCTTCTAATATCTTTTTTGTTCATTTCCGTGATGCCTTTCACTCTTTTTGCCGGCCAGCAGTCGTCTCCTAGGAAACTCTTGCTGTGCTCCAGTCCCATTGCCTCTGACCATTTCCTGCTCCTTTTCTCCTCTGCCCATCCTTCCACTTGTGTGTCGAAGATCGTGGGGGGGATTCCGATTGCTGTTTGCGGGGTGTCGGGTTGCGCGTCCGAGCCCAGGTTCGCTAGTCTGTCCGCTCTTTCGTTGCCTTCGTGTCCGGAGTGTGCCGGAATCCATATTACCTTTACTGATTTGCCCGTGCTGCCTAGGTTGTTTAGTGCTTCGTGCGTTTCCCATGTTAGTTTAGATCTGCTTTCCAGTTTTTGTAAACTTTTTATTGCTGCTTGGCTGTCCGAGCATATAGTGATCTTCCTCTGATTGCCTCTTAGCTCGAGTATTTCCGTGGCACACATTTTTATGGCCATCAGTTCAGCTTGGAATACCGTTGGGTATTCTCCTAATCTTAGAAGTTTATCTATGTCTTTGTTATTTGTCCAGGCTGCTCCTGTTAGGTTTCTTTTTCTGGATCCATCCGTGTACCAGAGTTCTGTGTCTCTTAGATCCTCCGGTATTCCATTATCCCATTCTTCTCTTTCTCTGATTTCCGTTTTATATCTCTTGTTGTCCATATACCTTCTCTGGTCAACATCTTTGGGCAGTTGCGTTATATTATTCATTTCTGTCGTTCCTATGCTGTTTATTATGTTTGAGTGGCCGTGACCCAGGTTCTTCCATTGTCCCCATCCTTGTAATCTGTACACCGTTTTCAGTGCTAATTCTTTTATTTTTATGTCTAACGGGTTGGTGTCCGTCAGTACTTCCATCGTTCTTAGTGGCGTGTTCCTTGCGCTTCCTAGGATTTTCCTATTCGCTAGGCCTTGTAGACTGTCCAGCTGCTTTTTGACCGTGACTAGGTCTGTCGCTTGCCACCAAATGGCGGCTCCGTAGGTGATTCTCGGTACGACTATTGCCTCGTATATCCATTTCATGATTTCCGGTTGTAGGCCCCATGTCGGTCCTATAGCCCGTCTTAGTGTCATTAAGTTGGTTTTTGCCATCTTTATCTTACTGAAGACGTGTTGTCTCCATGTCAGTCTTCTGTTTAGCGTTATTCCCAGATATTTCACGTTTTGTTTTAGTAGTAGCGGTCTTCCCATGTATATTAGGTCGCTTTCTTCCGGATAGTTGATTGCTCCTGTGAATTGTATCACTTCCATTTTCTCCGGGTTTACCGACAGTCCTACTGTGTTGCACCAGATTTCCGTTATGTTCAGTGCTGTTTGTAGGATGTCTATGTTCTTTTCTTTGTTCTTGTGTCTGCTCACTATCGCTACGTCGTCAGCGTATGCGATTATTTCTGCTCCGCTTTCCTTTAGTTCCCACAGTAGTGAATCTAGTGCTATGCACCATAGGAGAGGGGACAGTATGCCACCTTGCGGTGTCCCTCTTGTCACCCTTCCTTCTACCGTGACATTTCCCCTGCTTGCTTGTATTTTCCTATTGCTAAGCATTTTTACTATCCATCTTTTTATGTTCGCGTCCACGTTAAAGTCCTCCAATCCTTGTTCAATCGTTTCTATGGGGGTCATGTTGAATGCCCCCTCTATGTCCATTATGCATGCCATTATGTGTTCCTTTTTCTTCCTCGCTGTCTCCACTTCGCATACTATTCTGTGCAGCGCTACCTCTGTGGAGTGTCCCGTTCTGTATGCATGTTGGCCAGGGAACAGATCTCTGTCTCTTAGCGTTTCCGTTTTTATGTATCTGTCTATTAGTCTTTCTGCTGTTTTCAGCAGGAAGGATGTTAGACATATTGGTCTGTATGCTCTTGCCTCCGCATAGTCTTTTTTGCCTGGTTTGGGTAGGAACACTACTTTTGTTCCTGTCCAGGCTTCTGGTATGTGACCTACTGCTATACTCGCCTTTATCAGGTTCGTTATAGCTTGTAAATAGTGTACTGCTGCTACTTGTAGGATTTTTGGGTTGATCTCATCCATTCCCGGTGCTTTGTTTGGCTTGAACGAGCATATTGCCCATCTTACCTTTGCCGGTGTTGCTATTCGATTCGCTAGTGCCCAATTTGGTGTTTGGCTCTCCGTGTTCTCTGTTGGTGGTTCCGGGTTTCTGTCAAAACCCGGAAAGTGTGTTGCCAGTAGCTGTTCCATTATTTCTTCGTTGTCATGTAGAATTCTGTTGTCTTTCTTTATTGCACCCATTGTTGCACCATTGCATCTCAATAATACTTCTGTTATTCTTGCTGCCACTGGCAATTTAACTATTGATTTTGTGAATTTTCTCCAGCTTTCCCTCTTGCTTTTTATAATTTCTTTCCTTAGTTTCATCCTTTCTTGTGTGTATTTGTTCCATACGTTTGGCCTCGCATGACTGCCGGCTTTGTTGATTTTGTTTCTCTTTATTTTTACTATTTTCATTCTTCTCTCCAGTTTGTTGTTCCACCATCTGGTTTTCTTATTCGTGTTCGCTTCCCTCAGTTGGGTTGAGTCTTCCCAGTTTTCTTTAATGCCTTTGGCCAGTTCCTCCGCATAGGAGTCTATTTCCTCTGGGTTTCCGTATCTACCGTTCAGTAGTTTGACCTTGTCCTCGTTTAGTTTGTCAAATTTTGTCCAGTCCGTGTCCTTTATGTACCTTCTCTCTTGTACTGTCGCCAGGTTGTCCCATTCCACATGGAAGCTTATGTATCTGTGGTCTGATAGAGATTCCTTCTTTAGCACTTCCCATTCTTGGATATTCCTCATCAGGTTTGTGGAGCATAGCGTTATGTCCAGTACTTCCCTTCTTTCTCTCGTGACATAGGTGGGTTCTCTGCCCACGTTCATTATATGCAGGCTTTCCTCGTTTATGTATTCCAGTAGCCTTGTTCCTCGTAGGTTTGTGTCGGTGCTTCCCCACTCCTTGTTTCTGGCATTTACATCTGCTCCGATGATTATTGGTGTATTTTTGTTCTGAATCCAGTCCATTATGTTTATACATGTTTGGTTGGGTATCTCGCTTCTACTGTGTTCCAGATACAGCGATACTATTATTATTTCCTTGTGTTCCCTGTCCTGCCCTGTCTGTATGGATATCGTTGTGGTGTGATTATCGCTGAACTGGGGCAGGATTGTTCCCGTTATTCCTATCTTGGTCATTATGCATGTTCTTGTCCTTTTGTTTACCTTGTTCGCGTGGAGTTTCCCTCCTTGGTTTAGTCCCCTTATGCCTCCGTGTGCAATCCAGGGTTCTTGTATGATGGCTATATCATAGTCCCCTTCTTTGAAGTTTTTGACCAGTAAGTCTGATGCACCTTGTGCATGGTGTAGATTTATCTGGATTATTTTCATGTTTATTATTTTTTTTTCCTTTCTTTTTTCTCCTGCTTATCCTCGTTCTCCCTTGTTCCTGCGAGTCTGCTTTTCCGTTTTGCGTACTGTGTTTTACCGTGTTAATTCCGTTTCCGTTTTTCTTCTTTCAGATTTCCACCACTTTTTTGGCTCCTGCCAGGGCTTTTATGTGACCTGTGAATCAACAAAGGATTAAGTTAAGTATACTATTTTTTTTGTGTATGTGTAGTTTGTTATTTTTTTTTTAATATGTTTGTTCGGTATATTTATATATTTCTTTTTTTTTTTTCTTTTCCAGCCTGTCTTTGTGCTGGGGTCGAGGGGTTGCTGTTTTTTGGACGTGTTTCCTGTCACCTGTTTCCACTTGCTATGTGATCATTTGATTATTGATTGTTGTTTGTATTATTTCTAGTGGACGTGAATAAATGTCTTGAGAAGTTCGTTTGTTCATTTCTGTCTTTGATTCTGTTATCTCCTATCCTTTTCTTTTTTTTCTTTTTTTTTTTCCCTTTTCCCTCTCTGAAGAGACAATGCTTGGTTTGTTTTATTATTACCCGTTCGATAGCTCTTTGTATTCTGTCTTTCCCAATTTACCAGTTCCCAATTCTATACTTTTCTGTTAGATTTTACCCTTCTCGAGCAGCTCCTTCGGCATGTTTTAGGCTGTCTGGATCTGCTTGGGGATGGTGATTTGAAAGGAGTGGATCTGTTGCGCTTCCCCTCTACTCTGTTCACTATTCTAATTTCGGCGGTCTATTCGTTTCATTTCCTACCATGTTTTCCCTGCTATCTATTGAGATTACTTTTTGTTCTTGCTAATCCCTATACTTTGTTTAATTTTCCTAACTTTCTACTGATTTTACTTATTACCCTATTGAGGAGTTTTACCCTCATCTATTCCCTTTCTTTTTCTAGTTTTGCCTACTCTTCCTCTCTAGGCCAATGTTCATTGCGCTAGGGAAGAAAAAGTTTTGTTATTATTTTTGAATTTCTTTCCCGTTACTACTATCTTGGCTACCGTGCTGATTCTACTCTTACTTTCCTTTTTGACTCTACTTTTTCAATTTTAATACTTTCCTTTTCAAGTTATAATTTTAAGTTTAAGTTTTATACTTACTCCTTCTATTTGCTGTTGATATCGCTGTTTATTTCTATACGCTATTTCTCCTTAGTTTCTTAATTCTAACTACTACTAACTAATTTGCGCTGGTGGGAATTGAGGTGAGAGGTGAGGTGGAATTTGGCATAGAATAGAATAGAGTTGGGTACATTTTGTTAAATTTCAATGGCTATATATTTATTTATTCAATAAATAGCATAAAAGATTAACAAACTAATATAATTTGGAGAAAACATTTTAAACTTAAATTTGTGTGTGGGAAACACAGTACGAAGATGGCTCGTTGGTTGCTGTGACCTCCACTCGTTTCGCTTATCTCAGCAGAGTGGCTGTCACTTTAACTCCTCCTCCAAGGATTTGGAGTTTAGGCCCCGTTTTTTTGAGGGCGCTCACGTCCCTAGAGCCTATTTCCAGGGTGTACTCCTTCCCTCGTTCCCCTGCATCCTTGCTCCTGATCTCCCTCCATCTCTGCGTGTGAAGGGATCTATAGTCCCTTCCCAGCAGTCCCAGAAGCGTCGGCAGCTTAATTTTCCGGTTCGTGACGTAAAGGGCCACCGTCGCTGCCCTGGTAAGTTTGGTTCCCTCCACCAGGTAGAACCTCTGCCCGTCAAACTCCATTTCTTCCAGCGCCTTCTCTAGATCCTTTCTGCTGGTCGTCTTGCCGAGGGTGACTATTATTCCCCCTTTCTTGACTCCCCATCTCGGAAGGTCGATGACGACGTCCTTTACCCAGGCGTAGTCCCCAATTGCGGCTACGATGTCGTTTGCCGTCTCCCTCTGGATCTCCTCTTCTGGGAATTTCCTCGCCACGATTGCCCACGTCCTCTCCTCCTTGGCCGTGGCCGTGGAGGTCCCCGGTGTGGCCTGTGGTGGCATCGGTGCTGGTGGTGCTGGTGGAGCTGGCGGAGATGGAGCTGACTGCGTTGATGGTGCCGTGGATGTTTTTGGCCTCGGTGAAGCCATCGGTGTCGGTATCGGCTGGGTTGGTGACCTCAGTAACACCTCCTCGATCTCCATGTCTCCTAGGACCGGAACTGCTTCCCGTTGCAGCTTCTTCTGGGTTTCTTTCAGAGACTTCACGATTCTGTTCATCGTTGATTCTAGTTTTAAAATAAACTTCTTCTCTCGACAGTTTGACAGCTAGTAACTACAAGAGCTAGTGTCTGTTGGCTCGATTGCTGGTCGAATGTACTTTTGGGGTCCCTTTCGCCCCTATTTATACCGGCCGTTCCCTCACCCTTGTCGCCTCCCTTCTCCTGTCGGTCCTACCCTTGGTCCCTTCTCTTTCCTTCTCGGTGAGGGCCTCCGGATTTTCTTCCTTTCTTTCTTTCCTTTCCTATTTCCCCGCTTTTCCTTTCACCGCTTGTTGTTGCGCTTCATTTCGCGTACCCGTTTTCCGCATTATCCTTGTGCAGTTCTTTCCCTTTTCTAGTTTTGGATTATATATGTGTTTTATTTCCCCTTCATATTTTCCTTGGGCTCTTCACTTTCCTTCCTTGCAGGAGTAGTGAATCTTTGTCGTGCTTCTGTTTGCTCTTTGTTTCCTTTCTTTCCCTATTCTCTCTTTCACATGTGGTTTGTTCACATACTTAGGTTTTTTCCTTTTCCATGTTCCTGTAATTGCCCCCTCTTATTTTTTTTTCCTTTTTATCCTCCTTTTTCACTTTTTCCTGCATTTTGCATTTATTTCCTTGATTTTTCAGTTTTTCCATTCGGGGTCGATTTTATCGTGTTCCTTAGTTAATTCTGCTTCTATTGTTACCTTTCCGATCCTTCTCTTGGTCGTAGATAAGTCAATTTTAGCGTTTCTTTGGTAAAACGACAATTTAGGCGGATGGCGCAAACGAGCGCTCAGGGTGGGGGTGGGCGAAATCATCCGGGCTCGATCCCCGGCCGGGCCTTGATTTTTGCATATTTTCCGCGTTTTCCCGTTTCGCGCGGTTTTCTCGCGTTCTCTCGATCGGGGCTTTATTCTCGATCGTCTCCGTGTTCTTCGGGACGACCGAGAATATCGCTCGTTGTTGAAATTAAATAATTTCCACGCGTCGGTTCGCATGATCACGCCATTGTTACGGCGTTCCTTGCTCCCCTCGCGTTTCGCGTTTGATTCGCGCTCTCTATTAATCGTCGCGGCTCTTCGATTGGCTCCTCGCCACGTGTTCGCGTTTCTCATTCGTCGTTTTTGTTCGCGTTCGCATGCATGCTCGTGATTTGATTCCTCTATTGACCGCGCGCCTCGTGATTCGCGGATTGAGAAACAATTGTCGGACGCGCGATCCGCGTGATTCCCGCTTCCCGCGATTTCGCGCGTAATCTACTCGCGTTATTATTCTAACCCCGCTCGCTTCGTTTGTATTCGTTCAATTTATTCATTCTTTATTTCATTTTATTCGTTTACATTGCAGATATTAATTTTCTATTTTCCTTTTACAGGTTTTCTGGTCCGCTGCGTCCTTTTCATTCATTCTGGTTGCAGAACGGTTCTTCTGGACGTGCTGTCTTCGCTATTCTTGCAGGTTAATTGTTCTGTTCTACATTATTGAATTGTTTATTTGGTATAATTTTTGTTTAATGTGTATGCACGTTCGAGCACCTACGTCGTTCTATCGACTGCGTGTTCGAGCGTGCATTGCATGTTGATTCATTTCTCTTCGTTGTTCATTCAATTTGAATGACAACGAATTCAATTCCGTGCATATTGTAATATGTTTGTTTCTGTTTCAGGTAATCATTGTTCCTTCCACAGCTGCTGTTTTTCGTTGTTCACCACGCCTTCGTTCCATTTGGCGAAGATCCTGTTCAATCTACATAATTCTACGACTACATCTACAAAGTTTCAACTACAAACTGGATTTGCCGGTCTTCGAGCCGGTTCACCCTCGCAATTGTACGGTCAGTCGTGATCGTTTTTCCGTGTCTCGATTCTAAATCTTGTTTTCTTTCTGTGATATTCTATGACTTCGTAATTTGTTATTTTCGTTATTCGCTTTTATTACTCGTATTGAAATTATTCTCGCGTTGTGTTGATGTGTCACGACTGTCTGTACTGGTCGATCGTGAATCGATAGCCCGGGGAATTTTACTGTGTCTCTTGTTCGTTTGTACAATGAATTTATTTTCTAAATTAATACCGTCTTGCGTCAAGGTACTATGTTTGAGTTACTACGTCTCGAACACGTTCTGCGTTACCTTGACGCGTGGTGGATTTTATATTGTCTAATTTCACAATGTTTGACACTTTTCATTCTTTTAGGTATCGATTCACCCTCGAGATTTTCATTTTGCTCACTCGGTTCGTCGCACGGAAAGGAAGCGGACAAGATCAACGTACGAAGCGCTCTTCGTATTTTCCTCGTTTCCCGTTCTTTCAAACTTTTCAATCTTTCTGCAGGTGAGAGTCCGTCGCGCGCGCGGCACGGTGAGATACTAACCCTATCCTAACCCTATCCTAACCCTATCCTAACCCTATCCTTTTTTTTCCAGGGGGGAAATACACATTGTGGGATGTTGTTGGCGCCCATTTAAAAACCCTCCTCTTCTGAGTATCTGGGAACAGTATCTCTTATATATTCGTGGCTTGCCTCTTCAGCATTACTTCACGATAGGAGTACTTCGGTATGCTCGGTCTAAGAGGTATTTATCTCTCTTTGTCTGGGTAAGTCTGTATAAAAACAGGGTAAGTATAACAGGGTAAGTATAATTAAAAATAACAGGTAAGTACTAGTAGGTGGAACGGACTTTATCAGGTAAGTACTAGTAGGTGGAACGAACTTTATCAATAAAAGAGGTAAGTAAATAAAATAAGATAAGGTGAGTATTCTGTATATAAAAATTAATGTTAATTAATAAGATAAAATAAAATGAAAAATAAAAATAAAATAAAAGTAAAATTTTACGTTGACGTATAAAAAATTTTTTTTCAAAAAAGTTAAATTTAAAGTTTTTTTTTTTTTTTTTTTATACTACTTTATAATACAACCTCTAGTACGTTTTCTCGCTCGTTTTCTGTGATTTATTTCCTTAAGTCTAGTATTTTTTTCATCCAGTTGGATTTCTCGCTCCAGTTTTTCTTTTCTTGTAAGAATCTCTTGTATATATATTTTAACTTTCGTTAGTTTATTTGTGTCTTGCAGGACATGTATTAAATTATCCCATGTAATCCTACCAATCTCATTAAAAAGATTTTCTCTTAAATCCGCCCATTTAGTACACTCCAATAGTGTATGTTGCGGACTGTCTTTTTCAGTGTTGCACGCAAAGCAAGTGTCATCGTTTCTTTTACCAATTTTGTTTAAGAAATCGGCAAAGCAACCATGGCCAGTAATAATTTGGGTCAGGTGGAAGTCCAAAATGGGAGGACCCCACTGTATCCATTCCGAAATATTAGGAATAAGAGCATAGGTGCGCCGGCCGTGTGGAGCTATCTCCCATCTCGCTTGCCATTTATTCAGGGTTACAATTTTTTCTTCTTTCTTGATTTTCTCAACTTCCTCTCGGTATTCTTTTTCGTTTTTATTATTTTCTATCTTAATTATTTTCAGAAAAATCCTTCTTCTTTCTTCGACGGTCAAGGTGAGAGGAGGAAATCCCGCCAACACGCACAAAGCGTCGATCGCCGTTGTTTTATAGGCCCTAACTATTCTACTGAGAGCCATTTTCTGAACTCTATCCAGCTTCTTAGTATTCGCCTCACTGTTTGCCGCAACCGCCCACACGGGGGCCGCGTACAAAATCACCGATTCTATAACTCTGTAGTACAAGGTCCTTGAGAGGTAGGTGCCTCCCCCTACATTTGGCATGAGCCTAGCCAATGCTCCCGCAACCTTGGCTGCTTTGTTAACTGCGTACGTTACATGATTTCCATAGAATTGGTTTCCTTCCATAATAATACCTAGATACCTAAGCTGTTTTTGAATCGGGGGGTTTTACGCCCGGTTAGTAAAAGAACTTCAGTTTTTTCATGCGCTAGAACCAGTTTATTAGCTTTAAACCAATTACCAATTTTAGCCATAGCCTCGTTAGTGATTCTTACGATATTATCAAGATCCTTAGACGCAACCACCAGCGCCACATCGTCAGCAAATCCGTACAAAGAGGCACCGGCAGGCAATACTAATTTCAACAGATCGTCGTATTGCGCGTTCCATAGTAAAGGGCCTAGCACAGATCCTTGAGGGACTCCAGCGAATACCTCAATCTCGCGCTGCAGTCCATCACAGTCGGTAAAAACTACCGAGCGACCCTCAATGTAACTATGTACAATGTTATATAACCTACTCGGCAATCTCCTTTTGGCCAGGGCTGCCATTATGTTTTTCCATCTTAACATGTTAAAAGCGTTGCGAACATCTAGGGCAACCATAACGCAATGGTGGCCTTTTCTTTTGGCATTGTCCCACTTGGTAACCACCTCAAAGATTGCATATCCTTTTTTTTTTTTTTTTTTTTTTTTTTTTTTAAGGAGGTGGTAAAGTTTCAAACTTCCACCCCCAGGGTACACGATGGACTGTGTACCCTTGATCTCGCCCGCTGGGTGTCGTAGATAGTCGTGGAGACCCGGGATCTACTCGCCGCATTACACCGGGGCCACTAAACTACGACAACTTCCACTTTTCTACATGATCTTTAACTTTAAAACTATATACATAAAAAATTTTCCTATTTACAAATTAACTTAAAACTATACTTTATTTACAATTTCATGCAACTTAGATTTCTAACTGCCTTTTTCTTCTATCCAATGGAAACCGAGCTACTCTCGGCATCGATCTCGGAGTAGATCCAGGAGTCGCTGAAGGGGTTATCACTGGAGTCACTCCGGGCGTCGAGACTTCTTCCTCTGTCTCCATTTTATTTTCATCTATAGGTACATCAGTTTTCTCTATTCTTAAAGCTTCCTTTTGTTTTTTATTCTTGTAATATTTCAGGAATTGGACTTGCCTGTTCCTGAAATTTTCTCTATATATAGGACATGCCATTGACCCAACTAGATGGGCCGCAGGGCGATTATTTGCTGAGCAGTCTACACACGTTGAAGTCTTTTGCTGACATGAAGAAATGTCATGGCCATCTAGACCACATTTTCGACATCTTAAATTGTATTCAATCTGTTCCGTGCAGTTCGCACTAAAGTGTCCTGCTCGGTGACACTTGAAACATTTTGTTATCCTAGGTGCCGGCATAATTGACACCTTAGAGAATCCAATTTTGATACGGTTCTTCTTCATAACTGTATCCAGGTATTTAATGGGTATTTCTATTACCATGATCTTCGTACCCATCCGCGATTCTCGAAACACTTTCACTCTCATATCATCTAGGCTACAGGATAAATGAACCTCCATAGCCTTTAATACTTCCATTTGTTCAATAAAAGGATCTAAGTCCTTTATTTCGATGTCACACGTTTTTTGTAAAGTTTTAACATTGTCTTCCGGGCTTAATTGGTCAAAGATGGACCTTTTAGTTTCATTAGTGTTGGCATCCGCCTCCAACTCTAATAAAATATCGCCCTGTCGTGTTTTCCTAATCCTTCTTATCTTATCAGAAGCGTCACCATCCAGGTCTCCCAACTTGTGATATATATTGTCCTTGACTTTGGAATCTGACCCATCCTTTAATTTGATTAGTAGTGCGTCCGGTCGAGGGACTGTCCATCTCGGTTGGACAATCCTCGGACTCGGATCTCTCTTTTTCTTTTCCGTGACTTTTTGCATAGGAGAGACCACGTTTTTAACCTTTCTAACATTACCCTGAATATCAGCCAACAATTTACCAGAATTACCCTGGCTGATAGTCAGATCCTTAGTGTCCTTCTTCATTGTCATCAACGTAAGCTTAGCCTTCTGGAGGATGATTTGTTCCTCTTGGGAGACTCTTGGGTTTAACTCCAAGTCCGCTATACGTCTTTCCGTTTCCGTTAAGGTCCCGTCTAGTTCTTTTAGCCCGGCAATGTGGAAAATCATTTTCTTCCTTTGCTCTGTTAGACTATTTAAAATATCTAGAATAGGATCTTCGTTTTCATCTATTGCCAGAGGTTCCTGGGTAGGCGTGTCCTCGGGCCCCACCACCCTGCGTTTCTTTGCAACCACCGATGCATATGAGACTTCCTTGGTCTCTATTTTACTTTCTTTCTTTTTGTTTCCATTTCCGATAGCTTTTTGTGGAGAAGGATATTCTTCAGCTGTTTGAATCGCAATATTTTTCTTATCCACTACCTTTCTAACAGTAGATAATTCTCCTGCGATTTCAACCTTTTTACTTAGTTCATATGTATTTAATAACTGATTTTTGATTTTTATTACGCGATCTATTTCGTCCGGTAGGTTAAGAATAATATCCTTATAGGCCACTCTAACATTTTTGACCCTAGGAATGTATTCCGCCAATTCTTTAACATTATTCTTTATAGTTTCCAGTTCTTTAGAAACTTTTCTTGAATACTTGCTGATGTTTAACTCCTTTTTACTATCCTTCGATGGAACGGGTTTAAAATCGGTTATCGATCTTATAACCGGTTTTTTAATCTTATCCCCATTTGTGAAAACTCTGGATTTATAAGTTTTCTCTTTCTTATTTGAAGATCGATCGTTGTCTTCGACCTGTGGGGTCGTCTTGGTTAGATCCACCCCAAAGAGGGAGATACTTACATCTTTTTTCAAGCCACTTGTTCCTGGAACTGCATTGGAAGATGATTCAGACCAAGTAGCAGTGGCCATTGAGGAATCAATCTTCCAGTTCATAGGCTTGTCTTCTTTACTTCCAGGTTTTGGTGTCTCTGATTGTTCAGGACCCTTTCCCGAGTCGTCCACCCATTCCATCTTGTCGCTCTTATCTCTATTTATATTAGATATTATTTCTTTTTCAGCTTCAGCCGCAGTCTTCAAATCGGAGTCCAGTTTCCTAATGAAGTCGTCGGCTGAATCTACCACTTCCATCGGTTCTATCTGTGACTGACTAATTTCTTTTCCTTTTTCTGTTTCAGGTTGCAGCGCCGGACCCTCATCTCCAGCAGGACCAGCAGGACCAGCCCGAGGACCCTCTACAGACCCTACCACCGAGACGTCACCCAGGACTACTTCAACTAGGTCGCCAGGTAATAGATCATCAAGTGATTTCCCCTCCACATTTAATGTAGATGTAATGTTTTCTGTCCTAGGAATATCCATGCCGATGATTTCGGCTATTCCTTCTGCCGTGAGACCAGAAGATATGATGTTATCATCAGGTAAGTTTTCTTTTTCTTTTACAGGTAGATTATCATCCTTGGTAACAGGTAAGTTGTATGTAATTTTTTCCTTTTCAGGTACATAATCTTTTTCCTTTTCAGGTTCAGGTATTTCCTCTTCCTTTTCAGGTAGGTTACCCTTCTTTTTCTTCTCCTCCTCTTCTTTCACCATTTTCTTCTTTCTCTCTTCTTCCTTCTTCATAATCCTCTTCTTTACTCTTTCCAGGTCCTGTCTTTCTCTTTCTTCTTTCCTCCACTGTTGTAGCCAGGGTCTCAATATCGGCGTCATGATGTCCTGCTCAACCATGACCTCGTCAAGTTCTTTTTGATACTCTTCGAGTCTGTTTGAGCCGGCATCGATTTCTCCCTTAATATTGACGTCAGCAATTAGGTCTCTTAATAATCTGAGGTTCTCGCAGTTTAGATCCATCCTTTCAACCAGGATTCTCTTCTCCTCTGCCGATAGATTGGAAGTATTCCCTGCAGCAATTTCCTGAACTTCAGCTTTGAATTTATCGCTGAGTTTGGCCTCCATTTTCTGGGTCCACTTCCTTCTTTGATCTTTAATCTCCTCAGCAGATTCTCTACGTGGCCTCAGATTCCTTTTTCCTTTAGTTCTCATAGATAACAAAGCTATCTCGCTCAATTCCGCTAATTCAGAGTCACTGACAGATAGACTGTCCAGCGAGCCCTCAGAGCTTTCTACGGTGCTCCAGTCCGCATCATCCTCAGTATCACCCTCCTCTGAATCCGGAGGGGTGACATTCGGATCTCCTTCCTCGCCTGACACGTAACCCCCCCCGACCGCCACTGGCAGATGACGGACCGGGTCCGGGGGCCACCCCCTCAGGCCGGGGGTCTTCCTTTGTCGTAGACACTAGCTGCGGGACCAAAGGGTCCAACCCCGCAGCCTCGACGTCGCCGGATGACGACACGGGGGGTGCCGTCGAGCTACCCCCCCCCCCCCCCCGCGCCGGCACTGAGGTATCCCTCCTCTGCGCCGTAAACCTTCTTCATATTTGGTGAATCCAGACTCAGAAAGTACGAAGCTCTTCAGCTGGAACCACCACTTGCCCAAGTCATCGCCGTTGAAGCCATCCCTGGGGCGGACCTGGTTCGTATTCTTGCTGCCACAAGGAGATCCCAAGGCCCGCCCACGCACCTGCCTACTCCGTTCGCACTCTGTTTCAGCCGAAGCTTCCACAGAGTCCCGGGGCCACCACGAGGAGGTGGAGTAGGAGGATTTTGGCCAAAGAGGACCCTCAACTTCACCGAAATTCTCCGTTCAAGGCCTCTCTCCCGAGAACCCACCGAAGGTGAGTAAACAGGTAAGTACCTCTTCAGGAGAACATCAGTTCCATCGAAGTTTCATCATGGATGTGGGGGAATCCCAAGAGGCACACGAGGTCCTCGAGGTCATTCCCACACCCAATCCGAATCCTCCCCGACCTTATAGCCCCAAAGATTGCATATCCTAACCCTATCCTAACCCTATCCTTTTTTTTTTTTTTTTTTTATTCAGGAGGGGAAAATGTACATATCGGTGTCAGTGAAAACCAGATGGACAGTTTTCGTTAAACCCCCCCTCTTTCCGTCGCGGTCTTAAAACAACAACTATAATCGGAGTGATTTGATAGCGAGGACACTGCCTACTCGGCATTACTACCCGCAATAGTTGAGTTTTATAATTGATTGTATGTTTAACATTGAGTTATAAGCAGGGTCTGTTTAGCTAAAAGGTAGTGTAAAACTCGGTCTAATGAATTACTCCTAGCCAGGAGGTCCGCGCTAAAAGTTAATAGTATATAAATTATTTAATATATTTACATTAATATTTACATTACTATAGAATTTTATGTATTTATTTACAATTTATTTACAATTTGGTTATGTATATGTACACAATTATGCTACGTTTAGCGACCTGCGGAGGGCAAGATCGCTTCGCGTCGTCTGCCTCTACTTAGGGGGGCCGGCCTTGGCCTATTAGCGATTTCCTGCCTCTGTCTGTCTCTTTCTATAGTTTCCTTTTCTGTCATGATTCCATTTATAAAGGAGATGACCGCATGCCGCGAGCTAGTGTCCTGGAGCAAAGGTATTAGATTGGCCCAAGAGAGCTCACCCACAGTTTCTGTTAGAATGAGCCTCTGTGGGGCCCACCTGGAACATTCCATCAGAGTATGCTCCGGTGAATCTGGACGATCACCGCAGGCAATGCAGATATTGCTGGTGTACTTGCCTCTTTTGAGCAAGTAATCCGCGAAACAGCCATGGCCCGTCAGAAATTGGGTTACGTGGTAATCCAATAACTGAGGGCCAAAGCTCAGCCAATCCTTTATATCAGGAATCAGACGAAAGGTGTACCTACCAAATTTGGCATGACTCCATCTGGATTGCCAATCGTCCAGAGTCTTGGATATCCTAACCCTATCCTAACCCTATCCTAACCCTATCCTAGTAGTAGTAGTAGTAGTAGTAATTACATTGCCGGGGAGGAGTAGCGGATCGTCCGCCCCTCACTTCCTTAAGGCACACCGGTATACACCAGTATCATAATCGGCGCTGCCGGCAGCTCGGCCCACTAAGGGGTTGCAGTTTTCCCATCGTTCCGCCGTTCCTCCGTTTTATTCGGCCCGGGCCATTTTCGGAGTCTGCGACTTACTATGATGGGCTCGGTCGTCATCGATGAGAAGGGCCATGCTACCTAGTTTTCGGATTTTTGAGCGGTTTTAAGGCTCGGAGTGAACGTCGGGCCCTCTCACCTTCGGACCTGCAGGGTGCCTCGCCTGCCCGTGTTTTGGCTCCCCCCCACTTCGTCATATTCCTTGATTGAATGTGTCAAGTTCGAATCCCGTCCCTACTCTGTCACTGCTGACCAGCGACTTACCCACTCCCTCCCCAAGGTTAGGATAGGCTAAGCTGTGACTCTACGGGCTTTGCAAAGAACAATGGACGCGATCGCGAGAGTTTCGTGGGGGTGATTCTAGTATATGTCTGTACATATATTGCAAACTTGGGATCCGATCCGACTTCGGCGAAATTCCCGCTTGCGCGGGAATATCACCTCCTTTCGGTCATCACTTGCCGACCTACTATACGCGATGGGGTGACGGAGGTCGGTCGCTCCAACTTCGCCGAAATCTTTCTCCTGCGGAGCATAGATATCAGTTTCATTGTGCTCCCTCCTCATTGGGTGGGCTTGACACATTCTCGAAATAGTGACTGATCTCTTGGATGTGACCATCATCCCCGAGTCCGGTCGATGTTCAGCAAATAGCTCCGACCATCTGACCTTTCCCTTAGAGGTTTGTTATTCCATTCGTTGTTTCTTGGTGTCTGCCTTGCTCGCAGCCTTTGTTTTCCCAAGATGGTGGTATGCTCTGTTGCTCCCTCTTTTCCATCTCCCCGTTCTAGTCTCTTCGCTTGCCTTGCTTCTTTTTGGCTTCTGTTTATTTGTGGTTTTCCTCCTCAGGGTGGTCATTCTACGACCATGCTGTTCCGGCCACATTCTCGGTCTGTCGATCGGTGTGACTTTCTTCAGCATGAACTAGCTTCTCAGCCTTTCGGAAATCCCCTGGTTCTCATGAACGTTCATCCTTTCAGTGTCCTGTCACTGGTTCCTTAAGTCCCTTTCATTGCTGTAATGAATGGGTTTCCATATGTTTGTTAGCTCGTAGAGCAGTACCTTGCTCCGCTTTTTGTGTTCGCCTGGAGTTTGTTTGGTGGACGATTTCTTTGCTGTACTCTCCTCCTGAAGGTTCAATCCGTTTGTCTCCTTACTCTGTTTCCTTTCTCTTATCTTGTTCTGATCGTGCTTGGATCAGGTTTGTTCCTTTGTCTCGCTGGATTCGTTGTTCATTGCCTCCCTCATCTTCTTGTGTACTTCTTTTTCCGTGAGTTTCGAGAGAGTGGGATTTCAGTTTCTGTCCTCTTTTTCCCTCTCCTCTTACCAGTCTCTTCGCTTGCCTTGCGTCTTGTATTGGCTTCTGTTTTCTTGCGGTTTTCCTCCTCAGGGTGGTCATTCTACGACCATGCCGTTCCGGCCACATTCTCGGTCTGACGACCGATGTGACTTTCTTCGGCGTGAACTAGTTTCTCAGCCTTTCGGAAATCCCCTGGTTCTCGTGTTCTTGTATCCTCTCAGTGTCCTGTCGCTGACTTCTTCGATTCCTCTCATTGTTGTAATGAGTGGGTTTTCCGTCTGTGCTCGGTGAGCTGTTCCCTGTTTCCTTTCCTTTTCCCTGTTTCCTCGTTTTCATCTGTTTGTGTGTTTTGTGTTTTTCCTTCTCTCTTTTCCCTGTGCTTGGCTTGTGTCTCAGATTGTTTCGTAGTTTTCCTCTGTCCTTTACCGTTTTCCATTCTTCCTTGATCCCTTTTTATTTTACCTTTGTTTTCCTTTTTATACTTGCCAGCTTTTTGCTTGCTTTTTCAGTTTCCGCGTTACTTGCCGCTTAGAATCGTTTCTGTGATGGATTTTCATTTGTGTTTGTTTCGGACCTTTCCGCTTTTCCTTTCGTTGGTTCCATTTATTATTGTTCGCCTTGTTCTCCTAGTTTGGCGCTGCTAGTCCTTGTCCTTTGGCCTCTGAGTTACCTCACTCTGTTCCCTTTGGTTTCATGCACGTGGCGCCACTTGTCCTGTGTTGTCTTTTCCTGTTGTGTTATTCCTCTGGTTGTTCGTCTGTTCATGGTTGCTTGTCAGCTTGTGTTTACTTCCTCATCTGTATGTTTTATTTATTCTGATATTTATCTATGTAGCATGTTCCCTTCGTTCATTTGTGTTTCCTTTTGATTGTGTCTGTCGATTATTACCATTGTGTTGTCTGGTTTGTGTTGCCTAACCTCATCAAGTTGTTACTTGTCAGTTCTTTCTTTATTATTGTTCCCTACTTTGTTTGTCTCTCTGATGTTGTCTGGCTTTCCACTTGTTTTCCTTCTTATTTTCCTTTTGTTTTAGATTCCCTGTTTGATTGTTTAATTGCTTCCAGATTCTGCTATATTTGATTTGCGGCTGTCGCTCCGTTCTACCTGTTGGGCTTTTCTGCTGCTTGTTCTTGCATCGTTGGATTTTGCTGCTGCTTTTACCGGGTAAGTGCTTGCATTTTTTTTTTGTTTAGAAGTGTACGATTTTGGTTTTGATTACCGCTGATTGTTGTCTATTTCATTCTTATTGTTTCCAGGTTTTGCTGTATTTGATTTGCGGTTCTGCTTACTGCGCCTTTCCTCCTGCTTGTTCCTGCATTGTTGGATTTTGCTGTTGTTTATACCAGGTGTGTGCTTTCCTCACTCTGTTTAGTTGTATAAGGTTTGGTTTTGATTACTATTTGGCTGTTGTCTAGTTCACTCTTATAGTTTTGCGGTTTCGCTCCGTTCTGCCTATTGCACTTTTCCAGATATGTCCTTGCATTTCTTTGTTTGGTCTGTGCAAGATTTTTGGTTTTGGTTTCTGTTTGACTGTTGTCTAATTCATTCTTATTGTTTCTGGGTTGCAGTTTCGCTTCGCTCTGTCTTCTATGCTTTCCTGCTGCTTGTTCTTGCGTCATTGGATTTTGCTGCTGCTTGTACCAGGTAAGTGCTTGCTTTTCTTTTTTTTTGTTTAGTTGTATTTGATTTTTGGTTTTGATTTCCGCTGACTGTTGCCTTAGTTCATTCTTATTTTTCTTAGGTTCTGCTGTGTTTGATTTGTGGTTACACTCCGTTATGCCTACTGCGCTTTCCTTGTTTTTGCATTGTTGGATTTTGCTGTTGCTTATTCCAGGTATGTATTTGCTTCTCTTTATTCGGTTGTGTTAGATTTTGGTTTTGGTTTCTGTTTGATTGTTGTCTAATTTATTCTTATCGTTTCCAGGTTTGTTCCTGTGCAGGCTTCGTCTTCTCTTTTAGTTTTACTGTTGCCGTTAGCGTGTGTCGTTTGCCTCGCGTCTCTGTGCGTTCTTTCGTTTCGTTTCTATTATTTGTGATAGCGTCATTGTTTCCTTTAGTTTTTAGTCAGTGTATAACTCGTCTCTGTGTTTTTATTCGAGCTTTCTTTTCACTTGTGTTGCTTCGTTCGTTTCCTTTTAGTCATTTTTATTTTTCATTCTTCCTTGATTTCCATTCTTCTGCTCTTCTTATACTTCTGTCTTTGTTTGTTTTCCTGTACTTGCCAGCTCTTTGCTTGATTTTCTGGTTTCCATTTCATTTCCATGTTTCTTGCCGCTTTGAGTTGTTACTGTAATTAATTTCCATTTGTGTTTGCTTCAAACTGTACCGCTTTTTCTTTCGTTAGTTCCGTTTCTTACTGTCCACCTTGTTCTCATATTTTGGCGCTGCTAGTCCTTGTCCTTTTGGCCTGTGAGTTACCTCCCTTTGTTCCCTTTGGTTTCGTGCTTGTGGCGCCACTTGTCCTGTGTTTCCTTTTCCTGTTATGTTGTTCCTCTAGTTATTCGTCTGTACGTGGTTGCTGTCAACTTGTGTTTGCTTCCTTGTTTGTGTATTATTGTTCATTCTGCTGTTCATTTCTGTAGCATATTCACTTCATTCTTTTGTGTTTATTCATCTTCCTTTTTCAATTCTTTCCTTTTGTTGTATCTGTCGATTTATTACCATTGTATTGTATGGTTTGTGTTGCCTAACCTCATCAGTTCATTCCTTGCCGGTTCCCTCTTTGTTTGTCTTGTTTTTCACTTGTGTTCCTTCTTGTTTCTTTTTGTTTAATTTCCTAGTTTAATTGTTTGGTTGTTTCCAGATTCTGCTGTGTTTGATTTGCTGTTTCGCTCCGTTCTGTCTACTACGCTTTCTGCTGCTTGTTCTTGCATCGTTGGATTCTGCTGTTGCTTATGCCAGGTGTGTGCTTGCTTTTGTTTGGTTGTATAAGATCTTAGTTTTGATTTCTGCTGGCTGTTGTCTGATTCATTCTTATTGTTTCTAGGTTCCGCTGTAATTGATTTGCGGTTTCACTCCGCTCTGTCTACTGCGCTTTTTCTGTTGCTTGTTCTATCAACTTCCACATCAGCTTTTGGCTCCAAAGTTGCGGTTATCTCCCTGACATCCTTCCATCCTACATTTCCAGCCTCCAACACTCTATTCTTCGATTCCAACAGTTGTCTTAACTCCTCTCGGTGAGTAGTGTAGCTGGATATCAGAGATTGCATTGATCTACCTCCTACAGCCTTTGTTTTATCGCTGCTCAAATGGTCGAAGAATGCGTCGTCAAATTTTCTTTTGGTCCTCCCACTAAAGCAAGGTACTGATGACAACTGGTTGTAAGAAGAAGTAAGTAATCCCGTCTGGTTTGCCTGAGACAACTTAGAATAGAATCTTTGTTTCACTGGATTGAAAGCAACTGGAGCTCCCGCGGTGTTGGATTTCTGGAAAACCTTCCCCATTTGCTCCCTAGTGTCCCATCTTCCTTGATTGGTTATCGATGCCAGGATTCCTAGGTCTTCCTTATACGTGCCGAATATACAATGGTAAGTAATTTGTTTTGCAATACTATCAGTCCCTTTGTTCAAATTCAATTTCCAAGTATAATTACAAAACACTTTGTAAAATAAGAACGCTCCATGTCCTGAGAAATTGAAATTCTTCAATATGTTTTCAGCAGTGAAAATAGAGCCATCTATCTTGTGATCGTTGGTCATGATGTATGAGAAAGCTGCAGGTGGTGGGAACATCCTAGTGGCCTGTCGGGTGGTGACTATCAAAGCGACGTCAGCAACTAGTGACATCAGTGTGCGTATCTCAGAAGGCTCCTTTTCTTTGAAGAGCTGAACTATTGTGTCTATGTCCGGAAAATGAGCGAAAGCTCTTTTTACTGCTACTTCCCACTTTTTGGAGTATCTCCTGTCAGATTTGATGTAACACAAAAGGGCAGTGAGAGGTCCAACTGACTGTGGCATTGATGCTCTCTTTTCAGGAGGAAAAGTTACACCTTCACACAAAGGATGATGCACACCATAAATTCCATATTGGGCAAGAGTAACATCTTTTTGGACATTGTTACGCTTTTCTATAGGCATGGTGTGATGGCCCAATCTTAATTCTTTCCTTCTCAATGCGAAACCAGATAAAAAGTTCAATAGAGGGTTAGCAATACCATACCAATTTCTTTCGTCCTTCTGATCATATTTTGCAAAAGGGATCCCTTGCTCTATTGCTTCAGCTTCTACTATTTTCAGGATTGTTGCTCTATCCCTTGAGATTTCTGTGTTGTTATAAGTAATTTTGAAATCGGTCGAAGAAATTCTTGTTTCCCGGGTTCCTCCGGTCTGGTTGCGTCTCTGTCTAAGGATGGTGTAGCTAGTGAACAATATGTTATGTATTTGATCCCCTAAGGACAGATCTGCCAGGTCAAACCTTTCAGCTAAGAACTTAACAGCAATTTTTCTGTGTGCAATAGCAATGAATTTCATTATTTTTATCTTCTTTTCAATTTCTTGTGGGACAGAGGGCTTTTTAGATGAAGGGAGAACAACATTAGTATCAGTAGCATCTACAATCACTCTCCTTGGCGCTTCAACTTCTTCAATTTCCAACTCCATTTTTATTTAAGTTTGGAATAACTTCCAGCTGGTTTTCTGATCTCAGTGGTAGGATTTGTAAACACAATTTGAATGTTAAGGGTCTGTTGATACTTTTTACAACATCTAACCCTATCCTTTTTTTTTTTTTTAAGGAAGGTGGTAAACTCCTAAACCTCCACCTCCCGGGACAACCAATGGGTTGCCCCTCTACTTCCTGTTTGTGGGACTAATCCTCCCGGGGACCCGCGTACAGCATTACGCCTGGGGGGATTGTTTCCTCACCTCGCTCCACTCCTGTTCTTTGCTTTAATTTATTTATTTATCTACATATTTAACTTATTTATTTACATATTTACATTCTATATTTACATATTTACAGGCCGTTTTATTGTTTTTTCTTTTACTTTTGCATGTGTTATGTTTTCTTTTTCTTTGTTCCTTTGTTTTCTTCTTTACGTTGTTTTGTTTTCTTTCTTTGCATGTTTTTTCTGCGTTCTTTTTTCTGTCTTGCCCTTTTTTCTTACCTCATTTATATATTTCTTTTATTGTGGTCTTCTTCTGTTTTCTCTCAATGTTTTTTCTATTTCTCTTTCGTAGATTTCTTTTTCTTTTATTATTTTATTTATGTAGTTGTCTATTGTTTTCCAATTGTTTTTTGTTTTGGTTATAATTTGCATGAAGTTTTTTGTATTTAATGTCTCATTTAATTCTGTTTCCAGGTGGAATCTTTCCGCGGCGAATCTTTCACATTCGAATAAGGTATGTTCTGGACTATCACTTTTCCCGCATCCGTACCAGCATAAATCGTCTAAACTTTTTTCTATTCTTTTTTTATAGGTTCCAAACGCCCCGTGGCCCGTTAGAGCTTGGGATAGACGGTAATTTAGATTTCCTTTTTTATTAGTGTGCCAGTATTTTACATCCGCAATTAGCTTCCTCGTCCAATCGGAGTGTTTTAGTGTCCGCCACATTTTCTGCCATTCGGCCCATGATATATCTTTAGTTAATTTAATTTCTTCTTCTGTTTTTTCGATTTTTTCTTGTTTTATTGTATCATCATCTTCTGTTTCTATTTTATATTTCTGTTTAATATTAAATGTTCTTTTTATTTCTTTTAATTTGATTTCCAATGGTATAAACCCCGTTATCGCGCATAGCGCTTCTCTTGATGCAGTTCTATACGCGCATGCCACTCTGTTTAGGGCTAATCTTTGCGTCCTTCTTATTTTTTCTTTGTTTTTCTTTGTTTTTAGTGCTTTATCTACCCATACCGGGCACCCGTAACTCATTATTGATTCTACTATATTATAATACAGGTGTCTCCCCGCCGTTGTGGGGCCACCAGTATTTATCATAATCCTTGATAGTTCATTTATATATAGATTACTTTTTTTAATTGTTTTATCGATGTGTAAGTTATAATTGTTGTATTTGTCAAAATTTATACCTAAATATTTTAATTCTTTGTCTATTGTTTTTTCGATGTTTAGTATTTTAATTTTAAAGTTGTCCGGTATTAGTTTTTTATTGTATGCTATGATTTTTGTTTTGTGAGGCGCAAGTTTCAATCCCTTTTCCTTTAGCCAAGGCGCGATTACGAGGTTTATGGTGTTTTCTAGATCAGTTTTTAATTCGTTTAAATTGTGGCGCGAGGAGTAAATTGCGATGTCGTCCGCAAAAGCCGATATATTTATCTCAGGGTCAAATTTTAGGTTTAATAGTTCGTCGTACATTAAGTTCCACAGGATCGGTGAGATCACCGATCCTTGTGGAACTCCTTTTTCTGTTTTAACCTTGTAACGTTCCGATTTCGCGTGCCTTCAGCTCAAGAGTGACGCAGGGTCCGCGGAAATAAATAAGGCGAAATCGGTGAAAATAAACAAACTAAGTTTTATTCGGTATCACACATACACCTAATCTCGCGCCTCGGACGCAATGAACAAATAATTGAAACAAAAGAAGGGCCTCTTTCCGAGGGCGTGACGTTGGCGGGCGAAGCCCGGTCGTAACCTAAACCGCGGGGGCGGAAGGCCCTGGTGCGTCGGCCGACGGCGGCTGCCTAGTCGGCGGTACGGCCTATAACAATAAAAGAAAATACATAATACGCGCGTTATCGCGAACGGTTCGTGGAGCGGTACGCGGTCGGGTTAGCGGTCGGTCGGTCGGTGCGGTACGCGGGGACGCGTGCTTCAACTACGGTTTGCGCGATCGGGGACCGGCCCCTCAGCGGGGAATCCGGGATTAGGGAAAGCGGCGAACCGGGCCCGCGTCCTGTACTCCGCGCAGGTGCCGCAACGCTCCTACCGGCGGACCGGAGGGATACGTTGCGGGCGCACGCTCCTCGGAAGAGCCCGAGGGACGCGTGTATCACGAGCGCGGCCTCGAGTCCGCGGGATCGGCTCGGAGCGGAGAGGATCTTCTCGGGAGTCGAATCGGGCGCGCGGACCACCCCGCGCAGGTGCCGCAACGTTCCTACCGGCGGACCGGAGAGACACGTTACGATTGCACGCTCCTCGGGAGTGCCCGAGGGATACGTGTATCACCGGCACGGCGTCGAGCCCACGGGATCGACTCGAACTGGAGACAACGGTCGGTGGTCGCCGGAGGCCGCTCAGCACGCGGTGTACGGCCGGAGAGACGGGGAGTGCCGCAACGCTCTTACCGGAGGACCGGAGAGACGCGTTGCGGGAACACGCTCTTCGGAAGTGCCCGAAGGATGCGTGCCTCACCACCACGTAACGACGGACACGAGTCACCACGTACAGCGGCACGGCTGGCCCCTTGCGCTGGAGGAAGGGAAGGGGGAGTCGCCCGGCGGAGACGGTGATAGCCAGCTGCGTCTCTGGCGGATCGGGTTGCCCAGCGGTGCTGTTTATCCTGAGAAGGACTGGCAGAGCTCGGTCGTTTCGCCTCAGCGTCTCCCGGCGAACTCCGCTCGTTGCGTGATTCGGTGCTCCTTATATATGCCTCGAATGGGCTCACGTGACAGGTGCCGGTCGCGGGGGACGGCGCTCGCTCGTTGGTGCGTGGAGATCCGCGTCGCTGATTGGCGCGCGGATAGCTTCGCGAATGTCTATAAGTAGGAGTGCTTCGCGGGCGCTCCTGCTCATATGACTCGTGACGAATTGACGGCTCGTCACAACCTCCATCCATTTTCCGTCCGCACGGAATTGTAAATATCTATTTTTAAAGAAATTTTGTATTAATTGTTGCATGTGTATTGAAAATCCTCTTTTATTTATTATTTCGAAAATGTTATTCCATCCGAGACTGTTGAATGCATTTTTTATGTCCAAGCTTATTAGCAATCCGTATTTTCTTTTCTCGTTATTTAATTCTATGTATTTTGTTAATTTTAAAAGTGCATGTATAGTGGTTTTCCCTTTGCTAAAACCGTATTGATTCTCGTGGAAGGCTGGGGTGCCCAGGTGTTCTATTATTCTTTTTTCAAGTATTTTTTCGAAAACTTTATTTGTGCTGTCGCCTATACATATTGGTCTGAAGTCTGATGGTTCCATTGTATCGTTATAGTTTTTTCTTAATAGTATAACCCGGACTCTTTTCCATTTGCTCGGAATATAATTTAGGTTAATGCATGCTTGCATGATTTTTGTTAATTTTTTACTATCGTGTTTTATAATTAGTTTTATCAAAGTTGGCGGAATTTTATCCAATCCGGATGCTTTATTAGTTTGTAGTTTTGTACCTATTTCTTTTATTTCCTCTTCATTTATTAAAACTGTAGGATTATTTATGTTAAAATCGTTGTAAGTAATTGTGTTCTTTTCTCTTGGGAATAAAGTGTATAAAATTTTCTTAGCTATTGGGTATTCTATGGGCGGTGCACTAATTCTATTTTTGATTTTATTTTTAACTATTTGGAATGGGCGACCCCAGATATCTGTTTCTAATATATTAATAAATTTTTTCCATTGTTGTTCTTTGTTGTTTTTAATCATTATTTGTAGTTTTTTCTTTAGGTTTTTATAGGTTTCTTTTTCGTTATGTGTATCTAATTTTTTCTTTCTCTTTCTTTGTAGGTTCCTGCGTGCGGCCTGGACTTCTTCACGGACCCTGGATACTTCGGGACTCCACCATGGATTTTCCTTAGGTGAGTATTTATTATTTTTCTTTTTTAATGTTTTATTGCATGTTTTGTTAATGTTTTTCAGGTAGTTATCTATATCTTGTTTGTTTATGTTATCTATATTTATATTTTCGTTTAATTTCTTGAAAGTATTTATAAATTTTTCTTCATTTAGCGTTTTTAGATTCCATGACCACACTATGTTTTTAAATAAAGTTTTGTTGTAGTTTTTGTTGTTTTTTATCTTTATTGCATGTATACAATTTAAGTGATCTGAGCCGTTATATTTTTTGTTTACTTTACTGTTGATTTTATTGTATATATCTTTTGTTGCTGTTATTATATCGATTTTAGATCTTCTATTGCCTTTTATGAACGTGTCGCCACCTTTGGTGATGATCGGTTCGAGTTTCATCTCATTTAGATAATGTAGAAAGGCTTTGCCTCTGTAGTTTTCGATTCTATCTCCAAATGCGTAAGAACGGGCGTTTGGATCTCCTAGGAGTATCACCTTTCCATTCTTTTCTATACGACTTGAGCTCTTCCAGATAGAAGTAGTATTCTTGTTTTGAGCAGTTTGGTGTGATGTATATATTTATAATTGTTACAAAATCTAGTCTAATTCCGGTAAAGCTGTGAGCTATTATTTTATTTTCTTTCGTTATTTTAATATTAGGGTTTTTTATATATATTGTTGTTTTTTGATCGTTCGAACTAATCCATCTTTTATCTACTTTGTAAGGCTCTTGTATACACGCAATATCGATTTTTTCTTCTGTGCATGTTTGGTGCATGAGGTCTTGGGCAAGTCTGCAGTTATTGCAATTAAGTTGTAGTATTCGCGTGGTAGTATGTTTGGAATTGTAGTTTTAGCTGTCTGACACGCTGTCTGTATTGGGGGCATGCCATTGAGCATGTCAAATGTTTTGAGTTTACACGTAGTTTTTCGCATATTAAACATTTAAATTCGTTTAGACAGTCACTCATGTCATGGCCATCGTTGCCACATTTTCGGCATCTTGGTTTATTTTTTCCGATTTTTGCAGTACAGCTTGTGCTGAAATGGCCCATTGTGTGGCATTTGAAGCACTTTATTATTTTAGGTGCTGGTGTCATTTTCGCATTTGTCATGCCAATTTTAACTTTTTGTTTTTCCATTATACAATTTAGGTATGTGAGCGGTAACTCGGCAACGGCCAGCTGAGTTCCTACCTTAGTGTCTCTTAGGACTTTTATGTATACGTCATCTTTGTTTATTTTTAATTCTTTTTCCAGGGCATTTAATATATCTATTTTTTCAATTGTTGGGTCTAAATCCCTTATCTCTAAATCAAATGTTTTTTGAATCACTCGGATTATTTGTTCTTCTGGAGTCGCATCTTTTACTTGGTTTTTAATTTTATTTGCATCTTCTTCTTTTTCTATTTCGAGTAACAGTTGTCCTGTTCTTGTTTTTCTTATTCTTTTAATGGCCTCCGGATTTGTTATTTTGTCGCTAATCTTTTTATATATCGTTTTAAACTCATTTTCATCTTTCACTTTCACTACCACGGCGTCCGGCCTAGGAATGGTCCATTTTGGCCTTGTTGTCCTGGTCGGTCGCCTTTCATTTTCGCTTAGTCCGGTATCTTCATCGTTTTTATGTCTTCCTTTACGTTTATTTATGGTGATCCATTCGTCTTCCTCTCTGTTTCTTTTATCTTTATTGTTTTCTCTTTTATTTATTTTATTAGTATCATTGTTTTTTATTGTTGCATGCCTTTTATCTGTATCGTTATTTTTTGTTGTTGCATGTCTTTTTTCTTTTGTCTGAGTTTTCTCGTTTCTTGTTAATAATTTTATTTGTTCTCCGAGTGATTTTAATGTTTTAATTATGAGGTCCTCGGGTGATTCTTCCTCATCCGAGGATGTCTCGTCATTAGTAGTATATTCTTTATTTATTCTGTTATTGTTTGTGTATTTATTTGTTTTGTTATTATTAGTATTTTTATTGTTACTTATACCAATGTTGTTAATATTATTATCCTGATTTGTTCTTTTCTTTTTTATTACAGGTATTAATGGTGGCGATGCCTGTCTCTCGTTTGTATTATTTACCGCTCCTGCATAAGTGGTGGGTCTGTAGATACATGAGGATGATGACATAGATTCCCTTCTACTGGATTGTTCCTCCCACCTGCTTACCATGGACATTTCCGATTCCGATTCTGTTACTATATTTATTGTTTCTTTTGTTGTTGTATCTTCTCTTGTGCGTTTCCTGGGTATTTTTATTTCTTTATTGCATGTGTCTAGTTTTTTAATTTTTTCTATGTTGGTTTTTTCTTCTATTTCTTTTTCTTCTGTTTCTATTTCTTTTGTTTCTTTATTAACTATTTCTTTTAATTCTTGTTTTCTTTTTGTTTTTAGTGTTCTTAGTGATTCCTGTATTCCTGTCATACGTTCATATATATTTCTACTGTTTGCTCTCTGCTGTGCTCGAAAATTTTTGTGTGTTCTGATGTATTCTAATAAGTCTTCAAAATCTTTACTCATGTGTTTGAGTTCTGTGTGTATTTCTCTGACTGTATTAATTGTTATATCATTCTTAAGTTTTTCTTTATATTTATCTTGTTTTGACGTGTTGAGATTATCATTTTCATTATTGTTATTGTTGTTATTGTTTTGATTTTTGTTATTTTGATTATTTTGATTATTGTTATTGTTATTGTTATTGTTGTTTTGATTTTTGTCTTGATTTTGATTTTGCATGTTAGTGTTATTGTCTTCCTGTATATTATCGTTTTGTTGTAGGTTGGGGTCTGATTCTGTAATTTCTTCTATGTCCATCCCACCTGTGTCTGTTTCTCCTGTGACCGTTCTCCTATCCTCTTCGTCACTGTCTTTATTTTCCTTTGGTGTTTCTCCTGTATCTATATTTTTTCCTATTAGTCCTTCTATTTTCTCTTTCAGTCCTCCTGGACTTTTTTCTCTTATCTGTCTCTCTTTTATTTCTTGTAGCTCTTTCTCTCTTACCTCTCTCTCTTTTCTTTCTTGTAGCTCTTTCTCTCTTATTTCCTTTTCTTTCTCTTCTTTCTCTTTTATTTCCTTTTCTTTTTCTTTTTCTATCCTCTCTTTCTCTCTTTTTTCCTTTTCTTTCATCTCCTTCTGCATATACCACTGTTCTTTTATTCCTATTTCTTCTTCCGTTTTCTTACCCCAGTCCTGTATTAAAGGCGCGGTCACACCACGCGCTTTTGCGATCCCGCTCGTAGCCGTTGCTATTGATGGAGCCGAGGGGTCCACATCCATCAATCCGCAGTTACCGGATGACGACCCGGAGGGGGCCTGCTCGCCCACCCCCTCCGTGCCGGTACTGGGGATCCGAAGCCCCTGCACCGTAAACTTCTTATCCTTTTTAGACTCCAGAGGGAAAAAACAACCACTTGCGGCTGGTCGGCCACCAAAAACTCCCATCTTGCCCTGGTCTAAACCGTTTCTAGCAACCCGATAGGAGGAGAGAAGACGCGTAACCCACCCCACAAGAAGGACACCCGTAACAAAGGAGGAAGAAAGGAAAACGATAGGCGAATAAAGAAAGATAAGTAACTTAGGATAACTGAACTAGAACTGAAATAACTCAAAATAATTAAATTAATCTTAATTTATAACTTACAGGTAACAACTAAAGAAGAAGAAGACAACGAAGGCCCACCCGCATTCTGCGCCCCATCCCTGCTCCAAGGATCACCACGAGGGCAATCCCGGAGGATAAAGAAGAACGGAACCGGAACACCGCGACAAAACTGAAGAACTAAAGGAGGACAACACAGGATAACGGAACCAAGGTAAGTACGAATAGGTAAGTACCCCCCTTTTTTTTTTTTTGTACCTACCTATTAACTGAAATTAACTAGAACTAAGGAAAACTGAAATACCCCAGAATGTAACTTAAAATTGTAATAAATGATAATAAAGTAAAAACTAAAATAGAATAGAACCAAATAGAACCAAGACCATGTACACCCCAAAATAAATAAACAAAAATCCCCAAAACGCGATCCCCCTCCCCCCTGCACCCCTCACTCCGTTCGCCACCCTCCGCAGAGGGTGCCCAGGGACCACCACGAGGAGGTGGAGTGAGAGGATTTTAGCCATGTGACTCTCTCACACCGAGAGACCGAAATCGACAGTGGATCAGAGTCACCACTGTAGACGCCACATGACCTCAGTCCCCCTAACCCTATCCTAACCCTATCCTTTTTTTTTTTTTTTTTTAATGTGGAGAAATGCAGTACGCATACCCCGGCCCCCTGGGGAAGAACCGGGGTTATGTGGGGCTCTCCTAGGGTGGGGGTCGTCGCGCGCAGCGCGGCGCCCCCCTCCCCAGGCCAACCCACTAAAACTCCACACCCTCCTAAGCTATGTAGGAGGAGCCAGGATTCACCCGAGGTATACAACTGGCTCACTCCTAGCTACAATAAACCCCGGGGGAGGATTAACTCCCCCACCCTAATCTAACCGAACCCCGGGCGGAGGGACCCGCCCGGTGTTCCCATCCCTGGGGCCGTCGAATCATGCTTCCCGAGCCCCAGCTCGGTCCACATGCAGCCCCCGGCGCCCCCGTGTCCTGCTCATGGGGGGACCCTAAGGTCCCCCCTGGCCAGGTCACGAGGGCTCCGCTCCCGGTAAGGGAGAGCCGTCGGAAGCGTATCGGACGCCCCGGCTCCCCCCACCCCACCCCCCACGCGCCCCCCCGGAGCCGAACTCCGGGGGTGGCCGGTGCCTCGGTTAGACTGTAGTCTTGTCGAGGTCACCGACCACCCCGGGGAGAAGTCGGGCTTCTCCCCCGGGGCCGGGGTCAGCTCACCCCCCGGCCCCTCCGCCCTCTCGTCCCCCGGGACGGGGACAAACGTCGGCGCGGGGTGCGAACACCCCGCGCCGAAGGGGAACCCCCCGCCCCCCCCCCTGAGGAGGGGGCATCAACTGTCGCGGGGAGGGGAACACTCCCCGCGACCTCCCACCCACCGCCGCCCCCCTCGCGGGGGCACGAACTGGCGCGGGGGGCGAACCCCCCGCGCCCTCCCCACCCGATCCTCCGCCCCCCCCATGGAGCCCCAAATCATCGCGCGGAGGCGATCCCCCTTGCGCGATTCCCCCCCGGCCACCCCCATCCTAACCCTATCCTTTTTTTTTTTTTTTTTAATGTGGAGAAATGCAGTACGCATACCCCGGCCCCCTGGGGAGGAACCGAGGTTATGTGGGGCTCTCCTAGGGTGAGGCTCGTCGCGCGCAGCGCGGCGCTCCCCTCCCCAGGCCAACCCACTAAAACTCCACACCCGCCTAAGCTACGTGAGATGTGCCAGGATCACGCGAGTATACAACTGGACACAACTCAGCTATCAAGAACCCCGAGGGGGAGTTTCCTCCCCCCCCTACCTAGCTAATATGGACCCTGAGCGGAGGGACCCGCTCAGTGTCCCCCTCCCTGGGCCTTCGAGTCATGCTTCCCGAGCCCCAGCTCGGTCCACATGCAGCCCTTGGAACCTCGTGCCCTGCTCGGTGCGGTGACCCTAAGGTCCCGCCCCGGCCAGGGCAAGAGGTTCCCATCCCGGTAAGGGAGAGCCGTCGGAGGCGTATCGGACGCCCCGGCTCCCCCCACCCCACCCCCCTCGCGCCCCCATGTAGGGTGGCCAGCGTCTTACCTGCGCTGCTTGTGTTCCACCCAGGGAGGGGTTACCCCCTCCCCGGAGGCCGGGGTCAGCTTGTCCCCCGGCCTCCTCCATGCACCGCCCCCCGGGATGGGGGCAAACTATGGGTTAGGGGGGAAACCCCCCTCCCCACCAAGGGACCCCCGACTACCCCCCCATGGGGGGGTTGTTAATTGACGCGGAGGGGGGAAAACCCCCCGCGCCCTCCCCCTCGCCGCCCTCCCACGTGGGGCACGAGATTGGCGCGAGGACAAGCCCCGCACCCTCCCCCCATCCACCGCCCCCCCTCGTGGGGGCATTGACCCCTCGCGCGGGGGAGACCCCGGCGCGACAGACCTCCTCCTTCCTCGCCCACCCCCTGTATGAGTGGGGCCACGTCCGCGCCTGGGTCTCCCCCGCGCCATCTCCCTTCTCTGCGAGCCCGGGTCCGCTTCCCGGGCCCGCTCGGCGGTCTCCTTCTGTAGCATCACCTCCTCACAGAAGGAGACCACCGCCTGCCACGACCTCTCGCTGGTGACCAGATGGTCGACTATGGCCGCCAGCGAGAGGTCCCACCCTTCCACCGCGTGCTGCAGGACACGGCGCTGATTCGCCCACGCTGGGCACTCCTCCAGCGTGTGCTGCACCGTGTCCCGCGGCTCCCCGCAGTGATGACACTGCGTGGTCGGCTCCCGTCCTATTACAAACAGGTACTCTCCGAAGCATCCCTTGCCGGAGAGCACCTGTGTGAGACGGTAGGTCAACCTAACGCGCCTCCCGCACCATATATCGAAAATGGGCAGGAGGGCCCGGACAATCGGACGATCCGATGAAGCGAGCTCTCGCTTCCATCGAACCGCCAAAACTTCCCGGGCCTGGCGTTTTCGCATTTCGATCCCCTCAATCTCCTCGACCGTGAATTCTACCCCCAAAGGGTGACCCGCCGGGCGAGTGGCGGAAAAAGTTTCCGCCCGCTCGGCAGCCACCAGATGGAATGGGGGTATCACGGCGAGGAGACCCGCCGCCTCCGTGGAGATGGTGCGGAAACCCCGTATGGCACGTAGAGCCAGCCGCCTGCGCACCTTTTCAAGTAAGGCGCGATTGCGGCGGCTGGACTCCAAAGCGCGGTGCCACACGGGGGCCCCATAAAGGGCTATCGACCGCACCACCTCCACGTAGAGGCGGCGAACATTCACATCGGGTCCCCCGATATTGGGCAGCAACCGCCCTAGGGCGGCCGCTGTCTTTATTAATCGGGGGGCCAGGAGATCGAAATGCTTTTCGAAACGCCAGCGCTCGTCAACGTACAGGCCCAGATACTTTATGTAGGGCCCGACGTTGACGTAGGCCTCCGCGACACGAATCCGCAAATCCTGCCGTGTTTGCGGCAGCGTCAACCGAGGCTGGGCATGAAGCCATACTGCCTCGGTCTTCGCGGCCGCCACGGTCAGGCCCATCCCGCGGATTCGTCCGACCACGAGGTCAAGGGCGACCTCACCGAGGTGCTTGGTCCTCGTCCACTCAAGGCCCCCCGCATACACCAGGGTGTCATCCGCATAGCAGATGACCCCCGTGTCGGGGGGCATGTAAGCCCGCAACACCGCGTCATATGCCAGGTTCCACAGGAGTGGTCCTAATATGGACCCCTGTGGAACCCCGCGGTGGATTCCCCTCTCTTGTAAACTGCCGTATCGGCCGGCCCATACAATGGCTCTGTCACGCAGGTAGTCCCGGACCGTCCCCTGGAGATAGGAGGGCACTTGGAAGTGTTCCATGGCCCTCTCTATCTCCCGCCAGGGCAGGGTGTTGAAAGCGTTGGTGATGTCCAACGATACCGCGATCAACACCCGGCCCTGCGCGACAGCCTCTTCCCGGAGGAGGCGTAGATGCTCCAACGCATCTATCGTCGAGCGCCCCCTCCGGAAACCGAACTGACTGTCGCTCAGTCCGGGCTCCATGCGCGACAGGTGCTCGAGGAGGCGGGCGACAATAACTCTTTCGAAGAGTTTGCCCGCCTCGTCGAGCAGACATATCGGCCGATACGCAGAGGGTGAATCTGCGGGCTTACCTTCTTTGTGGAGGAGGACCAAGCCACCTCTTTTCCATAAAGTGGGGAAGGTCCCCCGGCGAAAGGACGCGTCCATGACGCTCCTAAATGCCGGGCCGAGGACCTCCAAGGCCCGAGCCAGAACCGCTCCAGGGACGCCATCGGGGCCGGGGGCTTTCCTGCCCCCCCCCCTTGCGTCGCCGGAGCGCCAGCTCAAGCTCCCCCTCGGTGACCCGGAACTGCTCCGACCAATCGTTGGTCGGGGCGGGGGCGTGTCCCGCATCCTCCTCTTCCCCGTCGTTAAGGGGAAAGAGGGTGCCGATGACACGCCCCAGAAATTCCGGGTCCAGCCTGCCCGTTAACGGGGACGCCCACGGTCGGAGTTTACCCAACACCGTCTTATAGGGGCGCCCCCACGGGTCCTGCTGCAAACCGAGGAGGAGCTCGCTCCATCCTTGGGCCTTGGAAGCGGCAATCTGCCGCTGGAAGGCCGTCTTGAGCAACCTGTATCTCTCGTACAGGTCGCTAACCATCGGTTCCGTGACGGCTCCAAAACCTAGGAGCCCTCGAGCGCGGACGTACTGGCGGCGTGCGCGGCCTGCCGACTTACGGCATTCCGCGCACGCATCATTCCACCAGTACGCTGACTTCCTAGGGGGGGGGTTACGGACCCGGGGCATCGCCACGTCACAGATCATCTGCAACGTGTCCCGGATCCACACCGCCCCCTCCTCCGCTCCGCGCTCCCTGGCCACTGGCCAGGCGGCACCGATGCAGACGGCCTTCAGCAGGTCCTCGTCTAGTCGCGATAGCGCCCATCGTGGCGCTATCTGGGTGCTACGTCGGTTGGGCGTATCCGAGGGCGGGTCGTCGGCCACGCCCACATTCATCAGAATGTAGGCGTGGTCGGAGAGGGTCTCTCCCTCCCATACCCGCCAGTCGGATACACGGCGCGAGGCAACGGCGGTGGCCAATGAGACATCAACCACCGAGCAGCCGTTCCACCTCACGCACGTGGGGGTCGTGCCCCGGTTCAGGAACCGGAGTTGTTGACCCTCCGCCCAATCCGCTAGTACCCCGCCTCGGTGTCCGGTTCTGGAGTCTCCCCAGTCGGTAGACCTCGCGTTGAGATCCCCCAGAACCAGCACTGGACCGGTCATGAAGGGGGCCAACATGGTCCCCAACCGGTCCAAAAACACCCCAAATTCGGCGGGGCTACTATTTGGTGAATTGTAGCACCCAGCGACTAGGAACCCTCCCCACTTTACTATCACCACCCCCCTGTCCCGATCGACCTCGGAGCAGGTGGGCCCCGTGACTTCGTCACGGTACCATACGGCTACGGAGCCATCCAGGTCCCCAAACCAGTGTGGATGGTTATCGGGGACGCTGTATGGCTCCGCAGCAACCGCCAGGCCAATCTCAAGCTCCGCCAGACTCTGGACAAAAAGGTCCTGAGCACGTCTGGCGTGGTTGAGATTGGCCTGCAGTATCCGTCGAGGACCCCCTGAAAGCGCCAGTGCGGCGCCTTATACGCTGTTCAGGGGGTCCGTCGACGTCGCTCCGGGGGCAGCGATGGAGGGGGTGGCGTAACCCTCCCCTCAACCGCTGTCTCCGGGACAACCTCCATACTCTCGGGAACAGTGGAGGCGGGGGAGGGTCTTACGTCCCCCCCCTCCCCTGTTCCGACGGAAGGGGGCGGGGCCACACTGCCCGCCCCCTTCTTGCCCTTTCTGGGCTTCACAGGCGGGGCGCACGCCTTGCTCCCCGCCTTGTGTCCCGCCGGCCGCCCCACCGAAGCGCAGACCACGCAATGTGGGACGGCCGTGCACCTCGCCGCCCTGTGGGATCCTCTAGAACGAGGCCGCCGTTTACCGCCCTTCGCCAGTGGACGGCCTCGATGCCCACCTCCTCGAGCCTGAACGCCTTGCGCGCATGCTGGAGGGCCTCGGCGTACGTGGTCTTGGCCCCCTCGCTCAGAGTGACCGTTACCGCGGCCGTGCGGGGGGGCACCACAACGCGGGGTGCGGTCTTCTTCCCCACCGCCCCGGCTTTTTTGCCCTTCGTGGCTGGAACCGGCGGCGGCGGGGGCTGCTTGGGGCGTGAAGCCCTCTTCTCCTTTCTCCCCACCACCTGGGACCATGTCCCTTCAGGAAGTGGTTTGGAGAAGGGGAAGGGGTGGGAGGGCGGGTGCGTCTCCTGGGCGACGTAGGGATACGCGGGGGGAGGGGGAGGGGGGTGGGGCAGGGGCAGGGGCAGGGGCTGTGACATCAGAGGGCGGGGGAGGGGGGTGGGGGATTGGAACCCTCCCCTCCCTGCCTCTTTTTCATCTTCGCCTTTTTCTTCCCCTTCTCCTGGATTTGGGGGGGCATCGTAAGGGGTGGGAGAAGGGGAGGAGGCCCTGTTTGTCCCTTCCCGTCCGGGAGGGGCTGGGCAGCCGGCCTGAGGAGCAGGAGGAGCTCCTCCTTGAAGGCCGCCAGTTTGCCATCTGTAAGGGCTCCGGTTTTGGCCAACAAGGTCTGCTCCCTCAGGGGGGAGGGCGCCGGCGGAGCTCCTTCCGGGGAAGGAGCCGAGGGGCGCGGGGGTGGGGGGAGGGGGAGGCGGGGACCTCCCATGGGGGCCCCGGGGGGGCCGAGGGAGGGATTCAGATTCTATCGCTCTGATCCTCTCCTGTAGCCCCTCCACGGCGATCCTGGCCGCCTCCGCCTCACCCCTCAACTCCTCCACCTGCGCCCTGAGGCTGGCGTTCTCCGCCCTGTACTTCTTAAGGAGGAGTTCCGGGTTGGGGAACGCAGCCCCGCCGGCGGCCTCCTTAACCTCTGGGGGGGGCTGGCCCCTCAGAACCACCTCCTGGACGCATGCCAGCATGATCCTGGAGGCGTCCCGGAGGTCGCGGATGCAACCCCCCTTGAGGTTTTTGGAGACCCTCACCACCTCCTCCACTCGCTCCTGGGAAGATATCGCTCTTTCCAGGATCTGCCCGGGGAGGAGCCCTCTGAGCCCCCCCCTCTGTACCTCTATAGAGGGGGAGGGATCGTAGACCCTCTGTCTTTTTTCTTTGGGCTTATCCTTCCCGGGCGGTCCCATGGTGGTGGGGGTTCCAGGGTGGAGCGGTTCCGGGGATTCTCTCTGCCTCTTACCAGAGGCAGATGACCCCGCGGATGCCGCTGACACCGCGGACGCCGCCGACACAGCAGACCTCTCCGAGAGAGTGTCCCACTGCGTCTCCTCCAGGGGGTGGTCCCGGTCTGACCCATCCGACGGGTCCGGGACCGGGTCCCCGCTTTCCCCGCGGAGGGGGACGAGTGTGACCGGCGGGGCCGTGGTACCGGGGGCCCCCCCGGTCCTCGTTCGGCTCTCCCGAGATCTCGTTCTCGGTCCCTCCTCTCCGGGTTTCGTCACCGGGGTAGGTGCCCTTGGTACCTTAGTTGTCTTAGGCACCTTCGGGGGCTTATCCCCCTTAGGTACCCTTGACTCCTTCGGCACCGCCGGCACCTCAAACTGATGTGGAGGGGGAGGGACTCCCCCCCCCCGCCACCCCTTTCTCGGGGGGGCTCCTCGGGATCCGGGGTTTAGGGCTGAAAACATCAGCCCCAGCGCCCGGATCGCGGGTGCCCGCCCTGTGTCCGAAAATCGAATCCATAGTGTGGCGCCTTGTCGTATAATCCCCTTGGGGATCCTCACCTGTAACCGTTACTTCCCCGAGCGCCAGATGGTGCACGCTCGCGGGCTCGCAGTTGCTTGATGACGACATAGGGGGGGCCTGCTCGCCCACCTCCCCTACGCCGGTACTGGGTATCCTACCCCCTGCACCGTAAACCTTATCCTTTTCATTGTCCAGTAGGGTTTTAACACACCATTTGCGGCTGGCCGATACCTATAAAACGCCTTCTTGCCCGGTCAACAAAAAATAAAAAATTCCAGTCCCTGCGGATGGCCGCAGTCGGTAGCACAGGTGCCACCGACTACGTCCCTCCTACACCTGCCTACTCCGTTCGCACTCTGTTTCAGCCGAAGCCTCCACAGAGTCCCGGGGCCACCACGGGGAGGTGGAGTAGGAGGATTTTGACCAAAGAGGACCCTCAACTTCACCGAAATTCTCCACCCTGGACCTCTCTCCCGAGAACTCACCGAAGGTAAGTAAACAGGTAAGTATCCAGTTCAGGAGAACATCAGTTCCATCGAAGTTTCATCATGGATGTGGGGGATTTCCAAGAGGCACACGAGGTCCTCGAGGTCATTCCCACACCCACTCCGAATCCTCTCCGGCCTTATAGCCCCATCCTAACCCTATCCTAACCCTATCCTAACCCTATCCTAACCCTATCCTAACCCTATCCTAACCCTATCCTAGTAGTAGTAGTAGTAGTAGTAGTAAAGAGTCTGACCGGGGCGAGGGCAGTCGGTTGCCCTCGCCGGTTCGCACATCAGCAGCACAGCCGATTTCATATGGCGGTAACCGGTCCTCGGCCCCAGAGGGGTTGCGAATAGCCACTGCGTTCGAAAGCCGCTCTGCTTTTTATAGCCCGGGCAACTTTCTGAGCGTCAATCTACTAATCAGGGTGCGATCATCATTGATGAGAAGGCCATTCTACCTAATTGTATGGATTTTTGAGCGTTTTACGGCTCGGAGCGTACGTCGGACCTTCTCACCTTCAGATCATGCAGGTTTGCCTGGCCTGCCCGTGTTTGGCCCCCCCAACTCCACCATAGATCCATGTCGTGCGTTCTCGAGTTTGACGTCCCGTCCCTAAGCTGTTCCGGCTGTCCGGAACTTACCCACTCCCACCCCTAGGTTAGGATAGGTCCTGAGCTACGACTCTACATATATATGGGGCAGCAAAGCAAGGGGTCGCGTGTCAATAGAATCGTTGGGATGGCTTTATATGCTACCGTGTGCGTCCGGAGTCCTCGAGGTCCAATCCGACTTCTGCGAAATTCTGGCCATTGACCCGAATATCGCTTCCATCCGGTTTTCGCTCTCGGAAACCTTTCACACCGGTGGGCATACATCTACTTGGGGGCCGATCCGACTTCGGCGAAATCCCGGCGCAGCCGGGATATCGCGTCCATTCGGTCATTCCTTGCCGAGCCTACCGCGAGTTGGGGTTGTGGAGGGCTCGAGAAACGCACTAGGATCCATGGCTGGAAGAGTTTGGACGTGACCATCGTCCCCAGGTTTCGGCCGGATTGGATCCGGTCGTCGCCCATTCAGGTTTGTCACCCGTTGTTGACTTCCTCTGTTTGCGTGTGAGATTCCGCTATTGGTGGTTCCGCTATTGGTGGTTCCGCTATTCGCTTTCCTCTAATTGATTTCCTTATTTGCTTATTCCTTTTTGTTTTGGTCCGTTCGAGTTTGTTGTGTTTGGGTTGAATCTCCCGATGTCAGTTCCTACTTTTGGGAGTGTATCCCGAGTTGTCTGTTGTTGCTGCCTCGTGGGGGTCTTCCCCTTTTTTGATTCTCGTCGTTTTTAGTCAGTGTTTTCCTTTTATATGTGTCTTCTGCCTGATGGTGTTCCTTCGTCGCTCTTTACGAGTCTGGTCTCCGTGGTGGAGTTCCTCTATTGGTTTTCCTCTATTTGATTGCCTTATTTGCTTATTCCTTTTTCGTGTGGTCCGTTCGATTTGTTGTGTTTGTGCTGAGTTTCCTGGTGTTTTGTACTTTCCCTTTGGGAGTGTGTCCCGTGTTGTTTATTGTTGCTGCCTCGTGAGGGTCTACCCGTTTGGTCGGTTTTTCATTTTCCTTTTATGTGTTGCTTCTGCTTGGTGGTGTTCCTTCGTCGCTCTTTCGAGTCTGGTCTCCGTGGTGGAGTTCCGCTGTTGGTGGTTCCGCTATTGGCTTTCCTCTAATTGATCTCCTTGTTTGCTTATTCCTGGTTCATTTGGTCCCTTCGGGTTTGTTGTCTTTGTGTTGAGTCTCCTGGTGTTTTGTTCCTTTGGGAGTGTGTCCCGGGTTATTTTTCGTTTTGGTTGTTCCATGCGTTTGTTTCCCTGCTTGGGTTGTGTGTTTGCGTGTTTCCTTTCTGGTTTGTTGCTGGTTTGTCGGGGTGGGGTCCGACTGTGTGTCTTTTGGTTCTGTTGCCCTTGGCGTGTTCCGCCTTACTTGTGTTATTGGTTGCCTTTCTTGCTGCGTTTTCCTTGCTGTCGTGTTGTTGCTCCTGTTTCCTGTGGTTTCTCTATTATTTGCTTGTGTTAATCTTGGTTTCTAGGGCTGTTGTTTTCTCCTTGGTTTCTCAGTTATCTTGTTTGCTTTTGTGTTTTGGGTTCTTTTCGTGTCTTTCCGCCTCCTTTTTTTTTTCGTTGTCATTCTTTCTTTCTTCTTCTTTCCTTTGACTTCCGGATCTTCTTTTTTTTTTTTGAGGTCTTCCTTGTGTGTGGTTTATTGGTGATTGATCGTTTGATGGTTTTTCCTTCTTTGTGCGTCTTTGTGCTGTTGTTCTGGTCTTCCTGTGGTTTGTTGCTTGCTGCCTTTTGTTGCTATGTCCTGTTCTCATCTTTTTGTATTTCTTTTTGTTTTATTCTGGGTCTCTTCGGCTGCTGCCGTTGTTTCTTGGTTATTCGTTTGCTTTTGTGTTTTGGTTTCTTTCTGTACATTTTCGTCTTGTGGTTGTTCTGATTCCCGTCATAACCATGTTTCCCCGTCCTCTTTCTTTTTTTTTCCTTCCCTTTTTTCTTCGTTCAGTCTAGGTTTCTTAGGCTGCTTTTTGTTCACTTGTTCCCTCTCTTTCTTGTTTTGCCCCTTTTTTTCCTCTCTCTCTTTTTTTTTAAGCTTTTAAGCTTCTCGTTTGCCCGATCTACGGTTCCGGTCTTCCTGTTTGGTGTTTCCTCTGTTTCCGTATTCATGTACCTGCTTGCGCGTGTGCATTGTCCTTGTATTAGTTTGGTTGTTTTTTTTTCTCGATTCGGTCGCAAACAGGCAGGTTTTGGCGTGGGGGTCCATCATCGACTACTATGTAGTCTCAGTTTATTGCCGTAACATGTCCTTACCTGCTTGCTTCCTGTTTTCCCTTTTTTCCTCTTTTCCCTTTTTTTCCTTCTTCTTCTATTCTTTCCATGGGTCTACTTCTTCCATGAATCGTTTTAGTTTCTTCCATTCTACTGCTTTCAGTACGTCTCCTTCGATGGTACTGTCTTCTAGTATGGCTCGTCTTTTCCTTGTTACTGCCTCGCATTCCGTGACTATGTGCTCGGGAGTTTCCTCTTTATCATTGCATAGCGAGCATATGCTCGTGTCTGCTCTTCCTAGTTTTGTCAGGTGTTTGTTCAGCGGGGCTATTCCCGTGATCGTTTCTACCATTCTTCTTAGTTCCTTCCTGTTCAGGTCGATGATGCCTCTGACCCTTTTGGCTGGCCATTCATCTACCCCCAGGAACCTTTTACTGTGTTCCAGCCCTGTGGATGTTCTCCATTTTTCCGCTGATCTTTCTTCCGCCCACCTTCTTACCAGGAGGTTGTAATTGGCGTCTGGTAGGCCAACCCACTGCTGTGGTTCCTCCGGAGGTGAGTCTGATCCTTTGTTGGCCAGTTCGTCCGCTTTCTCGTTTCCCTCCAGTCCCGAGTGACCTGGTATCCAGGTTATCTTTACGGTTTTTCCTTTCTTGACCAGCTGGTTTAGCGTGTCATGTGCCTCCCATAGTAGTCTTGATCTGCATTCAAGCTGTTGCAGGCTTTTGATGGCCGCTTGGCTGTCTGTGCAGATCGTGATCTCTTTCTTGTTCTCCCCTTTGTCTATGATTTCCAGGGCGCATAACTTTATGGCCAATAGTTCTGCCTGATAAACTGTGGGGTGTTCTCCTAGTTTGACGTAGAAGTGTCTGTCTTTGTTATTTGTCCAGGCAGCGCCTGTCAGCTCGTTTTTCCTTGATCCGTCTGTGTACCAGAGTGCCGTTTCCTTCAGGTCCCTCGGTATTCCTTTCTTCCAGTCATCCCTTTCTCTTATCTCTGTTTTGTACAGCTTACTGTCCAGATATCTTTTCTCATCCGTGTCCTTTTGCAGCTGGCTCAGGGTGATGAGTTCCCTGTTGTCCCGTTTTCCTATATACTCGATGATGTTGGAGTGGCCGTAGCCTAAGTCCTCCCATTTGTTCCAGCATATTAGCCTGTATGCTGTTTTCAGCGCTATTTCTTTTATTCTTATGTCTAGCGGTTGTATGTCCGCTAGCACTTCCATAGTCTTGTTCGGCGTGTTTCCCACGCATCCTAGTATTCTCCTGTTTGCCATGCCTTGTAGTCTGTCCAGCCAGCCTTTGACCGTTGCCAGGTCTGTTCCCTTCCACCATATTGCCGCTCCGTATGTTACCCTCGGCACCACGATCGCCTTGTATATCCATCTCAGGATGTACAGTGTTAGCCCCCAGGTTGCGCCTACCGCTCTGCTCAGCATCATTATATTCCCTTTTGCCGCGTCTACTTTGCCTTTGATGTGTGGTCTCCACATCAGTTTCCTGTTTATGGTTATGCCCAGATATTTTACCTTCTCTTTTTGTTGCAACGGCTTGCCCATGTAGTGCAGTCCGCTGTCCACCGGGTACAGGGTGGTTCTGGTGAATTCCATTACCTCTGTTTTCTCGGGGTTTACCGATAGACCTACCGTTTCGCACCAGACTTCCGTTATGTTTAACGCCGTCTGTATCGTTTCCACGCATTTTCCTCTGTCCTTGTTCCTGCTTACGATGGCCACGTCGTCGGCGTAGGCCACTATCGTGGCTCCGGTTTCCTCCAGTGCGCGTAGGAGCGAGTCCAGCGCCATGCACCACAGCAGTGGGGAGAGTATTCCCCCCCTGTGGGGTGCCCCTTTTTACCTTGCCTTCTACTTCCGCGTCCCCTCTGTACGCTTTGATTCTTCTGTTCTTTAACATGTTCATTATCCATGTTCTGATGTTTGGTTCCACGTTGAAGTCTTCCATCGCTTGATCCATGGCATCGATCGGGGTCATGTTGAATGCCCCCTCGATGTCCATGAAGCACGCCATGGCGCATTCCTTGTTTACGCGTGCCTTTTCGGCTTCGTTTAGCACCCTGTGTAGGGCAACTTCCGTCGAGTGTCCTGTTCTATAGGCGTGTTGCCCTTCGAACAGTTCCCTTTCCCTTAGCGTGGTGCATTTGAGATGCCTGTCGATCAGTTTTTCTGCTGTTTTCAGCAGAAACGATGTCAGGCATATCGGTCGGTACGCCTTTGGTACCGTCAGATCCGTTTTCCCGGGTTTGGGTAGGAATACTACCTTCGTTACCGTCCATGCTTCCGGGATGTGCCCCGTAGCAATGCTTGCCTTTATCAGGTTAGTTATGGCCTGTCCATATTGATTTTGCGATCTCTTTATGATTCGCGGACTCAGTTTGTCCAGCCCAGGAGCCTTGTTCGGGCTGAAGACCGATAGGGCCCATTTGACCCTGCTGGGGTTGGCGATCTGATTCGCCAGCCTCCAGTTCGGTTGTACCTCGTTGGTTCCGTTGTTCTCCTCCTCGGCGGCTTCGGCCCCCGTGTCTCTGGTAAACCCGGGGAAGTGGGTCTCCAGCAGTTGCTCCATTATCTCGTCGTTCCTGTGGAGTAAGGTGTTTCCCTTTCTTATTGCTCCCATGTTGGCGCCTCCGCATTTCAGCAGAGTCTGTGTGATTCTTGCTGCTATCGAGGTTTTCTCGATCGACTTGGTGAATTTCTTCCAGCATTCTCTTCTGCTTTTCATTATTTCGTATCTGAAGTTATTGCATTCTTTTTTGTAGGCTGCCCATTTCTTAGCCTTGTTCCTTGGTTTGGCCTTCCTCCATCTTTGTTTGCATATTTTTACCGTTTCTTTCTTTTTCTCTAGTTTTTTGTTCCACCATCTTACTTTCCTCCTTCCTGTCGTCGGAGTTGCCTCCGTTGCGTCTTCCCAGTTCATTCTTAGCGTTGTCGCTATGCTTTCCGCGTACGCGTCTATTTCTGCCGCGTTTCCGTATTTTCCTTCCAATGTCTTTACTGATTCCTTGTTCAACTCCTTGAATCTGTCCCAGTCTGTGTTGTTGACGCTCCTTTTTTCCTCTGTTTCCGTTTGGCAGTCCCATCTTATTCTGTACTCTATCGAGTTGTGGTCTGAGCCGTTAATCTCGTCCAGTACCTTCCATTTGTAGAATTTGTCTATTATCGATTCTGAGCATATGGTTATGTCCAGAACCTCCTTCCTGTTTTTTGTGACGTATGTTGGTCTGTTTCCGTAGTTGGCTATGAACAGCCCCGCGTTTACTATATAGTCCATGAGGATTACTCCTCTTGGGTTGGTATCCGTGCTTCCCCAGTGCCTGTTTCTGGCGTTCGCGTCCGCCCCTATTATCACAGGGACGTCGTTCCTGTTTGCCCATTCTACCATTTCCGTGCATTTCTTGCCCGGGATGTCTTTCCCTTCGTGATGTAGATACAATGATACTACTAGTATTTCCTTGGATTCGTTTCCTTTTCCTACTTGTATCGATACAGTTGTGATCGAGTTGTCCGTGAATTGGGTCATCAGGGTACCCGTTATGTTCCTTCTTGTTACCACACAGGTTCTCGTTTCCTCGTTTATTTTGTTTGAGTGGATGGTTCCGATTCCGTTCATTCCTCTGATGCCTTTACGGCTGATCCAGGGTTCTTGGATCAGAGCTACGTCGAATGCTTCTTCGTTAAACTTTTTGGCCAGCAGGGCTGCAGCCCCGGCCGCGTGGTGGAGGTTCACCTGGATTATTTTCATTTTTTTTTTCCTTTCTTTTTCCTTTCTTTTTCCTTTCTTCTCCCCCTCTCTTTTTTTTGAGTGGAGAGGGTGTTCTCTTTTTTCCTTTTTTTCTTCCTTTTTTTAGTTTGCGTGCCCTTGTGTGTGGTGGGGGTACGCTTTCGGTGGTGTGACTGGTTTTGTGGCCGTTATGTTGTCACTGCCGTCCACTGCTGTCCTCGTTGCTTTTTGCCCTGCCGAGTGTTGTGGCTAAATGGCAAAAGCAAACCTGCGAACAGATGAGGTTAGTCGGCGCCGGGGTGGGAGTTTGAGGATGGGGATGCTCACTCTTTGTTTCTTTATTTGTGGTGAGCTCGGGGTTTTTTTTTTTTTTTTTTTTGGAAGGGTGGGATGTTAGCTTATTCTAATCTATGGCTATTTGCTTAATTATTACTCCCTCTTTTTCTTTTTTTTTCCCTTTTTGGAGGGTATGGGGGTGCTGGTTTTACGCTCGGGTGTGGGCTGTTTTCGCTGTTACAGGGAGTGTCTGTTTCTACTTTGTTCCGTGGTTTATCCGAGTGTGGGTGACGGGGTGGGTGTGACGATGTTCGCATAGTCTTCTTTTGGTCGAGTTACGGTTCTGTTGTGCCGTATATATTTTAAGGTGGCCCTTACCTTTTGTTGCAGTTGATCAGCAGGGGTTTTGCTGTAAAGGGGTTGGGGGTCTGGTTGGGATTCGTTTAGTGTGTGTGTGTGTGTGTGTTGGCGCGTTGTTGCGTGTTTGCTCCGTTTGGGGTATTATTATTGTTTCCCCTTTCCCCTTTTTTTTTCTTTTTTCTCTTTTTTTTTTCTTTCTTTCCTGCTCTTTCTTGTTTGTAATATTTCCTTCCTTTTTCTTCCTACCTTCCTGTACCTTTTCTATTCCTTATTTTCGGTTGTTTTCCGTTTCTTGCGGGTGTGTCCATCCGTGGTGTAGGTTCCTCGTTGGTGTTGTGTGAGGTTTTGCTTGCTTGCGGGGGGACCCTATTTGACTTTTGCCATGATGTGGGTTCTGTTTCTGGTGTTGGGGTTCGCGACGGTTTGTCTCTGTTGTTATAGATGTATATGTTTGTGTTCCTTCTCGTTTTCCTGCGCGTGTGTTGTTTGTGTGAGAAGTTGACCCGAGACCGAACTTATTATATATATATATATATATATATATATATATATATATATATATATTTTTTTTTTTTTCGTTTGGTAGGGAGGTTGTGTGATAATTGTTTGCCGGTGTGGGCGGAAGTTCTTTTGTTGTTGTTTGTTCATTTCGCGGAGGGTAGCCTATGTGTATGTATTTCTATGCGCGTGGGGATTGAGCCGATTTTGTTTGAATGGTTAGAGGTAATTATTTGTCGTTGTGAGCGGAGGTTCTACTGTTGTTTGTTTATGTCGCGGAGGGTGCCCTGTATGTGTGTCTATCTATGCGTATGTTGCGCGTGAAAGTCAAGCTGACCTCACTTTAGTTTATCTCGGTGAGTTGAGGTTGCTAGACAAGTGATTCCTGGTGTGAGCGGGGACTCTTCTTTTGTTTGTTCGTTTCGCGGAGGGTTCCCTATATGTGTGCGTCTATCTATGTGAAAGTTAATCTACTTTGATTTTAGTTTATCTCGCTGTTTATTTGAGGCGGTGAGTGGAGGTTCAGAGACAAGTATTACCCGGTGTGGGCGGAAGTTCTTCTATTATTTTATTCGTTTCGCGGGGGGTTCCTTGTGCGTGTGTGTCTGTCTGTGTTTAGTTTATCTCGTTATTTATCTACGACGGTGATTGGAGGTTAGGAGACAGCTATTTCCCGGTATGAGTGGGAATTTTCCTATTATTTCGCGGAGGGTTCCCTTTATGTGAAAGTTGATCTAATCTGATTTTAGTTTATCTCGCTGTTTATTTGAGGCGGTGAGTGGAGGTTCATAGACAAGTATTACCCGGTGTGGGCGGAAGTTCTTCTATTATTTTATTCGTTTCGGGGGGGGGTTCCTTATGCGTGTGTGCGAAAGTTAATCTGTTCTGATTTTAGTTTATCTCGTTATTTGTCTGCGACGGTGATTAGAGGTTAGGAGACAGCTATTTCCCGGTGTGAGTGGGAATTTTCCTATTATTTCGCGGAGGGTTCCCTATATGTTCCCTATATGTGTGCGTCTATTTATGTGAAAGTTAATCTGATCTGATTTCGCTGTTTATTTGAGGCGGTGAGTGGAGGTTCAGAGACAAGTATTACTCGGTGTGGGCTGAAGTTCTTTTATTATTTGTACGTTTCGCGGAGGATAGTAGATCTGCTGTGTTGTTTCGATACAGTGGAGATTTGGACCGATCTTCTTTTGTTTCTAGTTTGTATCGTTGTTTGGTTATACGGTGAGGAGAGGTTGGGTAATAATTATTTGTCGGTGTGAGCGGAGGATTTTATTTATTTATTTATTGTAGGAATGATGTGGGGGCGTTGGGGTGGAGTAATGTGGTGTACTGTATTTGGTTGAACTATGTTTTATTATACTTGTTACATTCTCGGGATTACGTTACATTAATGTTATTCTTAGGATTTCTTTGTAAATGTAAGGTTTATGGCCCCACCCATGATGCAGATTTTACCTCCCTTGCCCTTAATGTAGTTATAGTCGTTCTCTGGCATCTCCAGCGTGAACTCCTTGCCTCTCTCAGTCAGTCTCTCCTTTCGTTTGAGCTGCCAACTTGTGGCCGAGAGAGGTTTGAAGTCCTGCTGGAGATGCCCTATTATAACCTCGTATTTCATGAGTTTGTTACTTATATACATAGTTGCTCTAATCGTAACATTTAGTTTCTCGACCCCAATCGTGGTGAGTTTTTTAGGCGCAAATTCAAATTCCAATTCCTTAAGTGCTATTTTTAGATTGCCTATCGCTAGTTCGTCTCTGGCGGTCATAAGTACTCCCCCCGCTTTCAATCCCCATCTCTTGAATCGGATGGGTCGCTTTTTGTACAGCGCGTACTCTGCCACGCTGGCCCACATGGCCGTGACTTCGTCGCGCTGCATATCTGACCCTTTTTCGGGGTAGCCCTCCTTTACTATGACTATCGTCATTGGGTCCGTCATTAGTTCTGCTTCTTCTTGTTGCCGACGGCTCTTCTCTGCTGGGGTCCCCGGGTTCCCCGTTGGAGCCGTTGCGCCTGCGATTCCGGTGCTCCCCACTGTTCCGGAGGTTCCGGGTTGTTCCTTCTGGCCCTTTTGTCGGCCGTTGCTGTTACTGCCGCTGCTACCTTCTCCCGTGTTTCGGGCCGGCTTGTTGATTTTGTTTTTGGTCTCCTTTTCCTTCCGTTCCACAATTTGGATGTCCTCGCTTAACTGAATACCTCTGAATTCCATTTTGTGTTGTTTTCTGTAACAAATGTGTCAGAGGATTTTTGATTATGGGGTTCCTTTGTTTTCCTTTTATTCGGGGGGTGTGTTTGGTGGGGGGGGATTTTATGGGGCCGGTGTTTTGTTTGGGCTGGGATGGGGTGGAGGTAGGGTACACTGTTTTGAGTCCCGTTCCGGTGTTGTTGCACCGTTTTTTCCGTTTTCCCGTTTCTTTTTTATCGGGGGTATTTGGTTACCCTTCGTGTATGTGTTTTTTTTCTTTTCTTATTCTTTTTGTCTTTTTTGTTGGGTTGTGTTCCATTTGTGTGTGTGTGGGTGTGTGTGTGCGTATGTGTATTTCGGGGAAGCCTTGAGGTGAAAGTTTGGTCTTTGTCGCAGGCGATTCTAAGAGCGCAAGGTTGCTTTTATTCGAATATTTATTTCTAAATTTATGTAGCGCTAATCTATTTGTTATTGATTGTTTAAACAAATTATGAGACGTCGCTCGATATTGTTATAGTCTTTGTTCTGCAACCGCGAGCTCGCGAAGCGAGCGAGCGGACTACAGACCACTGTCTGCGCGCAGAGAGTTCAACGCGCATATTTTCATTAACGCGCCCGAATTTACTTATTGAATGAAAATTTTTCAATTGAAAAGAAAATCTAGACTCTATCGCGAGCTATTCTAAGAGCGCAAGGTTACTTTTATTCGAGTATTGATTTCTAAATTTGTGAAGCGCGAATCTGTTAGTTATTGATTTTTTAAACAAATTATGAGACGTCGCTCGATATTGTTACAGTCGTTGTTCTGCAACCGCGAGCTCGCGAAGCGAGCGAGCGGACTACAGACCACTGTCTGCGCGCAGAGAGTTCAACGCGCATATTTTCATTAACGCGCACGAATTTATTTATTGAATGAAAATTTTTCAATTGAAAAGAAAATCTAGACTCTATCGCGAGCTATTCTAAGAGCGCAAGGTTGCTTTTATTCGAATATTTATTTCTAAATTTATGTAGCGCTAATCTATTTGTTATTGATTGTTTAAACAAATTATGAGACGTCGCTCGATATTGTTACAGTCTTTGTTCTGCAACCGCGAGCTCGCGAAGCGAGCGAGCGGACTACAGACCACTGTCTGCGCGCAGAGAGTTCAACGCGCATATTTCATTCACGCTTGCGAATTTAACTATTGAGTGAAAATTTTCAATTGAGAAGAACGTCTAAACTTTATCGCGAGCTATTCTGAGGATGCGAGGTTACTTTTATTCGAATATTCATTTCTACATTTGGAGCTTTCTGCTAACCAATTACGTCGATCTGATGTCGTTGTGGTTTCCAACGTGCATTCGACTTATTGTGGCCGCTTCTTCTCCTTCGCCTTTTTTACGTTCGGACGTTTGCGTGCTGCTTGTTCGGATTGGTTTTTCCGTTGAGCAGCATGCATGCGTTCGCGGATTCTATCGCTATTCTATTGCTTACGAGTTTCGGTGAGTTTGCTTGTTTCGATTCTCGGTTGCGATCGAAGTTTCATACTAGTCTCTCGCGGGTGGTGGCTTCATGTGACTTTATTCGCGTGGCTATTATTGTTTTCTCATTGTTGTTTCAATGCTTCTCGATTAGCATTGAGTGTTGGGTGTTCTTGGTCGCGTGTTCACCCGCGTGGACTAGTATTCCGTTCGAGCGGGGCTCTATTGGCCGTCCGCCATTTTGCGTTCGCCCCTAACCCTATCCTAACCCTATCCTAACCCTATCCTAACCCTATCCTTTTTTTTTTAATGTGGAGAAATGCAGTACGCATACCCCGGCCCCCTGGGGAGGAACCGGGGTTATGTGGTGCTCTCCTAGGGTGGGGGTCGTCGCGCGGGGCGCGGCGCCCCCCTCCCCGGGCCAACCCACTAAAACTCCACACCCTCCTAAGCTATGTAGGAGGAGCCAGGATTCACCCGAGGTATACAACTGGCTCACTCCTAGCTACAATAAACCCCGGGGGAGGATTAACTCCCCCACCCTACTCTAACCGAACCCCGGGCGGAGGGACCCGCCCGGTGTTCCCATCCCTGGGGCCTTCGAATCATGCTTCCCGAGCCCCAGCTCGGTCCACATGCAGCCCCCGGCGCCCCCGTGTCCTGCTCATGGGGGGACCCTAAGGTCCCCCCTGGCCAGGTCACGAGGGCTCCGCTCCCGGTAAGGGAGAGCCGTCGGAAGCGTATCGGACGCCCCGGCTCCCCCCACCCCACCCCCCATGCGCCCCCCCCCGGAGCCGAACTCCGGGGATGGCCGGTGCCTCGGTTAGACTGTAGTCTTGTCGAGGTCACCGACCACCCCGGGGAGAAGTCGGGCTTCTCCACCGGGGCCGGGGTCAGCTCACCCCCCGGCCCCTCCGCCCTCTCGTCCCCCGGGACGGGGACAAACGTCGGCGCGGGGTGCGAACACCCCGCGCCGAAGGGGAACCCCCCGCCCCCCCCCTGAGGAGGGGGCATCAACTGTCGCGGGGAGGGGAACACTCCCCGCGACCTCCCACCCACCGTCGCCCCCCTCGCGGGAGGACGAACTGGCGCGGGGGGCGAACCCCCCGCGCCCTCCCCACCCGATCCTCCGCCCCCCCCCATGGGGCCCCAAATCATCGCGCGGAGGCGATCCCCCTTGCGCGATTCCCCCCCGGCCTCTCCCCCGGGGGGGAGCGCGTCCTCGCCTACGGGGGGGTCGCCCCCGCGCGAGCTCCCTCCTCGCGGAGCCCGGGTCTGCCTCCCGGGCCCGCTCGGCGGCCTCCTTCTGGGACATTACGTCCTCACAGAAGGAGGCCACCGCCTTCCACGACCTCTCGCTGGCGGTCATGTGGTCGACCAGGGCCGCGAGCGAGAGGTCCCACCCTCCCACCGCGGCTTGAAGGGTTCGGCGCGGCACTGCCCACGCGGGGCACTCCTCCAAGGTGTGCCGCACCGAATCCACCCTCTCGCCGCAGTGGTGACACTGCGTGGTTGGTTCCCGTCTTATAACACAGGAACTCTCCAAAGCAACCCTTGCCGGAGAGCACCTGTGTGATGCGGAAAGTCAGCCTCAACCGCCTCTTGCACCATATCTCAAAGATGGGCAAGAGGGCCCGGACAATTGGACGAGCCGATGGTGTAAGTTCCATCCTCCATCGGCTCATCATGTCCTCCCGGGCCTGGCGCTTTCGCACTTCGATCTCTTCCCGCTCCTCGACCGTGAGTTCCACCCCATACGGTCGGCGGGCCGAGCAGGCGATCTGGTAACAGGTCGCCCGCTCGGCCGCCACCAAGTGGAAGGGTGGAATCACGGCGAGGAGCCCCGCCGCCTCCGCGGAGATGCTACGGTAACCCCGTATGGTCCTCAGGGACAGCCGGTGACGGACCCTTTCTAAAAGGGTCCGATTATGCCGGCTGTCCCGTAACGCGAGGGACCACACGGGGGCCCCATAAAGGGCCATCGACCGTACCACCTCCGCATAAAGGCGGCGTACATTCGTATCGGGCCCCCCGATATTTGGCAGCAGCCGCCCTAGGGCGGCCGCTGTCCTGGCCAATCGGGGGGCCAAGAGATCGAAGTGTCTCTCGAAGCGCCAACGGCCGTCGAGTGTCAAGCCCAAATATTTAATAACGGGCTTGACCTCGACGTAGGCCTCCGCGACACGGATCCGCAGGTCTTGTCCTTGGGGTGGCAGCCTAGACCTATGAAGCCATAAGGCTTCTGTCTTTTCGGCTGCCACCCGGAGACCCATTCCGCGGATCCGCCCAACCACGCAGTCCAGGGCGTTCTCGCCGAGGTGCCTGGTCCTCCTCCAGTTCTCCTCCACGGCATACACCAGGGTGTCATCTGCATAGCAGATGACACCCGTGCCGCGGGGGAGGGAAACCCGGAGCACCGCGTCATAAGCTAGGTTCCACAGGAGTGGTCCTAGAACCGACCCCTGCGGAACCCCGCGGTGCATCTCCCTCTCGTGGCTCTCTCCGTACCGGCCGGTGAACTCCACCACCCTGCCGCGGAGATAGTCCCGGACTACCAGTTGGAGATAGGAGGGCACTTGGAAAAATTCCATGGCCCTCTCTATCTCCACCCAGGGCAGGGTGTTGAAGGCATTAGAGATATCCAATGATATCGCCAACAACACCCCGCCCTCAGCGACAGCCCTTTCCCGGAGGAGGCGCAGACGCTCTAGAGCGTCTATCGTAGAGCGCCCCCCCCGGAAACCGTACTGGCTGTCGCTCAGTCCGGGACCATCCCCCCGCGACAGGTGCTCGATGAGGCGGGCAGCAATAACTCTTTCAAAGAACTTGCCCGCCTCATCGAGCAGACACACCGGCCGGTAAGCCGAGGGAGGATCGACGGGTTTCCCCTCCTTCTGGAGGAGGACCAGGCGACCTCTCTTCCAAACGCTGGGGAAGGCTCCCCGGCCCAGGCTTGCATCCATGATGCGCCTGAAAGCCGGGGCGAGGACCCCCAAAGCCCGAGCACAGATGACCCCGGGGACGCCGTCCGGACCGGGGGCTTTCTTGCCCCCTCCCCGGCGCCTCCCGATGGCCATCTCCAGCTCCCACTCAGTGACCCGGAAATCCTCCGACCAATCGTTGGCCGGAGCCAGGGCGTGTCTATTCCCCCCCTCCTCCCCATTGGGGGGGAAGAGAGTACTCACGACACGCCCGAGAAATTCCGGGTCATCCTAACCCTATCCTCTTCGCAAAGATTTCTTTATTTCATAAAATCCGAGACCTCTGTTAATATGGGATCCCCCACCTCTTTTCCTCTCTCACGCCTCACAAAGTTTACCCTAGATCCGTACCTTAACCCTATCTTATTACTAAAAAACTAATTCTACTGTGCTTACGTACTAATAAAACTATATTCTATGTTTATATACACGTATGTACAATGTTTTTCAGGTGGCTTCCTGCTTCGGCATCTTTGGGACTCGAAGATTCACGCGCCTGTACCTTTATTTGATCGAAAAACTCGAAAAAGCGAAAAATCACCAATTTCTCGCTTAAAAGGTATATCGACCTATGCTAATTCTTACGCCGCTGCTCTAGTCTACTTCTCAGACCCTTAGGAGACGCGTCGACCCCTACCCTAACTTTAAAATTGAACTCGGGGTTGTCCAAAACGGAAAATGGGGTGTTTCTCCCTTAAGTGGGTAATCAACACCCCCTTTTCTTAGTGTTATTGGACTCCTGAGCTCACGCCCGACCTAACGAGCCCCCGCTTGCCCTATTCGGCTTTACAAAAATTTTTCGCCCTGTATCAATGGTGGTCCTGTATTGAAATTTGGCTCTAACTTGGCCCCTGATGGTGCGATTTTTCCGCAGAAAATTCTGGGAGGTGCGGGCGGACCTCCTGCAGCTCTCCACGTGCTCAGATTTTCGATTCGATTTTTTATAACGGAGATATAAAATAAATAAAGTTTTTCAAAAATTGAAACACCCTGTACTAATTTATATCCCTACGAATCTGCAATAAAATTTTTCAACTTATTTTGAAAAGCACTGTAGTGTATGCCTTATACACAGGCTCTTATGGGAAACCCATAAGAGCCAATGCGTGCGAGAGAGAACGCTTCCAAAGCGTTCGTTGTCTCTCTCGCACCACCCGTTCCTATGCTCCTAGTGTGTTAGAGAGAGAGCGCACTCTCGTGTGTACTCCCTCTCTGTCTAACCTGACAGTATCCAAGTTCGAGAGAGAAAGGTGTACACGTAGACCCTCTCTCTCGCACCTACGGCTTTCGGTAACGCTAATACAAGTTCTTAACACCTATTATGTACAATGTGTATTAGCCGCGCTCGTAGGCCTGTTGCCTGCCACGCGGCTATTCGGGGTTCGATTCCCCGTGCGGCCAAACTATTCAGAGGGTGGTTTTTTCGGAGCCACCGCCTACCCCAAGGTTTTCTAGGGCCTTTTGCCTAGAAACCCTTCCGAAATTTTAAAATTTCGCTGTATTTCGGGTAAATCAAACTATGCTCGACGGTCGGCGAAGCCGACGTCGAGCTAGTCTGAGGTACTATACTGGCGCGGAGCGCCAGTAGAGCGCCACAGGCGCTCTTTCCGCCGAAGGCGGATCCCCCGAAAAACAGAGTACCCAGCGAAGTTCAGTCGAGGCCAGCCGGAACCACACCTGACGTCACCAGCGGGACAACTTCGCTTCTGGAGGATCGCGAAAAATCGACTAAGTCCGCGAAGTCAAGGCGCGGACCAGAGGACTACACCGCGGACTTCGAAATTAAATCAAAATTTCGGGAATCTACCTTACCGACGCACGGTATTACCCCGAGGGTCGGTAACACGCCGGGTTACCCTCCGTTGCCGGTAACTCTTAGCGAAAGGTAAGTTCCACTTTCAGCAAAATCTCAACTCCACGTGGGCACGGACTATGAAGACCGCGCGGCTAATCAAGATGGCCGTCCAACTATTAAGAAACGCGTGAACCCGGGCTACGGTGACTGTAGATGGGACACGCGTGGCTGATTCCGACACGGAGAACCTAGGATAACAGCCGAGGATAGACGGACGACTACCACTCAAAGAAACGTGACGGCGGCGGCCAATCAGGAGACAGCGGCGCTTCTACTCTAACTATACGGAGTATAGAAGGGAAAACGGGCTGTCCCGACAGCCTAAACCGCGGAACTACAAGTTTCGGAAGACCGGCAAGTCGATTAGGGCGAAATTGATCGAAAATCCGTCAGCCAATCAGAAGAGCCGGCCAATCACGACGTACCGAGGGGACTTGGAATAATTTCCACTGCACACCCGGCCTACAGGAGGACGACAAAATGACCGCCCAACCGCCACGTGGCCGAGAAACCAGAAAAATCTAAGTCCCTTTCCACTAATTCGCGTAATTAAATAATATTAATAATATTCACACTTGTATTTGTGCACGGTAAGTATATATCACTCCAAAATTTCAACACATTAAATAAATCCAAGTACACAGTAATGTAAATGCATAAATCAAAACCAGAAAAAAAATTTGTAATGTTTAAAAACAAAAAGCCTTATAAATTATCTTTGAATTAACTGAAACAAAACTAAAATAAAAATTTTTTCCTTCTAGATATCCTTGTTCCAGATGAAGAAGTCTATCCCGGATCCAACACGGCACTTCAAAAAGTTAACTCAAAAGTTATATAATTATTTATAAAATCTCACTCAGGATATTAAAATTTAATTATATCAATTAATTAAATAAATCTGGATTCGACCATGTGCCTCCGGAGGACACACCTGCCTTGCCGAATTAACGGACGGTTGCACGTGGTCGTATCTATTCTAAGAAAGTATTACTGTAACTTAAATTATTTATAAATTATTTCACTGCTTTTTGTTTTTACACATGTATTCACCAAATTATTAATAATATATTTTAAATCAAACCCAATGTAACGTTTCTGAATCCTATATCTCTTGACTTTGCACTTTCTTTCTATTACTTTCCGAACTAATATGGCCGACTAGTAATTTACTCGATCGCGCGAACGTCGTTGTCTATCCGAATCCAAAATCGAACTGATCCTAACCCTATCCTAGTAGTAGTAGTAGTAGTAAATAGTATGGCCGGGGAAGAGATGATCGGCATCTCCCCCAAATGAGGGGAGAGGGGGTGGTGCCGCTAGGCACCTCCCCTCTCCCCGATCGCACACCAACAGCTTAGTCGGTATCATATGGCGTCCGGCCCTCGGCCCCGAAGGGTTGCGAATACCTCTGCTTTCGATCGCCACTCTGTTTTTTATAGCCCGGGCAACTTACAGAGCCGACGATCTACTCATCAGGGAGCGGATCATCATTGATGAGAAGGCCATTCTACCTATCGTTTGGGATTTTTGAGCGTTTTACGGCTCGGAGTGTAATGTTGGGCCTTCTTCACCTTCAGATCCTGCAGGCTTGCCACACCTGCCCTTATCGGCCCCCCCTCTTCACCATAGAACCATATTGTGCGCCTGTGAGTGTTACTTCCCTTTCCCTAAGCTGCCTCGGCTGTCCAAGACTTACCCGCACCCACCCCAGGATTAGGATAGGCTAGTCTACGCATCTACTATTTCACAAAGCAAGGGACCGCGCCTACTTGGTCGTTGGGGTGAAGTTGTATACTATGTGTGTTCAATCCCTTTAGGATCTGATCCGACTTCGATGAAATTTCAATGACAACCAAAATATCATGTCCATGCGGTCGTTTCCGTCGGGGACCTCCCACCCTACTGTGTATACATCAACTTGGGGTCCGATCCGACTTCAACGAAATTTCTGCCGAAGCTGAAATATCATCTCCATGCAGTCTTTCCTTGCCGGGCCTACCGCGTTCTTTGGGGTTTGGGGGGGACTCCAGACGCACTAGGTTCTATGACTGATAACATTGGACGTGACCATCGTCCCCAGGTTCCGACAGAGATACAGTCCGTGCCTGCACCCTGGCGTTACCCATTCAGGTGTGTCTCCCATGCTATATTAGTATTTCCCATTTGGAGTGTATGTTCTCTATGATTTATATGGGTTATGTCACCCCCATTAGTTTGCCTGCGATGTTAGTCCTCTTTAGCCAGTTCTCTAGTAGATATTCTCTTAATATTTGTCTCCTGATGATTTTCCTTTTGGATAGTTCTGATTGCAATCCCTTTACTACGTGTCTTTAGATACAGGTCCTCATTCTAGTTCTGTTGTTTGTTATTATTATATGTTTGTACTTATTTAGTCCTTCTTAGCCATGACTTATTTCCTTGTTTTTTTTTTCCCCTTTTTCTTTTTTTTTTCTCCCTTCCTGTTAACATTGTAATTACCCTTTTTAATGTGTTGTTCCTGAAGCTTTGTTACTTCCTTCTCTTATCTGTTTATGTGTTTCGTGTTTATTCTTATTACTATTAGTGTTCAGTCATAATTTAGTTTCCCCAAAGCTCTTGTTTATTTCCCCTCTCTTTTCCTCTCCTTTTAGTTGTTGTTGTTTTGTGTTTTTTTTTTTACTAATTCTTCTGATGATTTCTATGATAGTTCCTATCTTCCTTCTCCTTACTTTGTTATATTTGATTGACACTTTATTGTTATTGTATATTTATACTATTCCGTCCTTCACGTCTATGAATTAGTTTTTTTTTCTTCTTTGTTCCCTAAATCTTATGTCCCCCTTTTTTTCTCCCTTTACTTTTTTTCCCCTTTTTTTTTCCTGATGATTATTATTATGCCATGATAAATCTCCTTAATGCACCGTTCTTATTCTTATTTATTTGTTTATCAGTAGCGATTCCTTAGTTTGTATTTTATGGCTGTTACTTTAATATTATTACCTAATTCCTCCTTATATGTAATTACGATGTATAGCTAATCTCTGCCATGAGCTAGTTTTTCCTTTTTTTTTGATATGCTGTCTCATTTGCTCCTGATTTAATGTCTGTCTTACTCCGTTCCCTTTAATATGCTATTCTTTATTTACTATTGCTTAAAGATTTTATTTCCTTTTTTTCCCTATTGTATTATTGCTAATTTACCATGTTCTATCTTTCTTAGCCCTGAGTTACTCTTCCTATACTATGTTTCCCCATTATTTGTTGTCCAATGTAGCTATCCTCTCTTATTCTTCTCTCTTTTTTTTTGTATATTCCTTGTTAACGCTTTGTTGAATTTCTTTACACTTATTATTGTTCTGTAGTGAGTTCCTCTTGGTTCCTATAATATTTTGTTCCTATTTGTCGTTGAGTGCAACTTTTGCTATCTTCTACCTTTGTTTGTTCCATTGGTAGCCATCTCCTCTCTAACTTTGCATTAGAATCTTTTTTCCTTGTGCAGCGTTCCCTAATTCCAGTTACCTCTTTCTCTTTCTTTACCCTTTCTTCTTGTCTTTTCTACTGTTTTGTTCCTTAAGTTTGACCTTCCAGTTATACTCCCTATTGTATATGGTTGTCTATTATTGATTCTACATTGTTTTACACTTCCTGCTCCGCCTTCTTACCTTATGTATATAGGAAACTTCAATTCTCTGGCAACAAGTAGCTTTGGCAGGCGGGGTCCATCATTGATCAATACAATTGTCTCAGAGCATTGCCTATACAATGCCTTTGCTACTTGTGCCCCTTTTTCCCACTTCATTTCCTTGGCTAGTTCGCCCCATTCCTTATGTGTCTTGTTTTTTTTTTGTCCTATTCTACTCAATTCTGCTGTTTCCACGGGTCTACCCTTTCCATAAATCGCTTGACTTTTTTCCATGGGATATCTTTAAGTATACTTCCTTCAATGAAGTTTGCTTCCAACAATGTTCTTCTTTTGTGCATTAATGCTTTGCAATCTCTTACCAGGTGCTCTGGTGTCTCATCCTCTTCTTCGCATAGCGAACATAAACTCGTGTCTGCCTTCCCTATTTTTGCCAAATGCTTATTCAATGGGGCTATGCCCGTGATTGTCTCAACCATTCTTCTTAGGTCTTTCTTTTCGAGTTGGAGGATTCCCCTCGTACGTTTGGCTGGCCAATGTTCGTCTCCCAAGAAATTTTTGCTATGCGTCAGTCCTTGGGAGTTTTTCCATTTTTCCCCTGCTTTCCTCCCTGCCCAGTTTCTAACTTGAAGGTTGTAATCAGCGTCTGGTATTCCAACCCATGTCTGAGGTTCCTCCGGAGGTGAGTCCGATCCTTTGTTTGCTAGCTCATCTGCTTTTTCATTTCCCTCCAGACCAGAGTGGCCCGGTATCCATGTTATTATTACCTTCCGTCCTGTTTGTACCAACCTATTCAATGCAACATGCGTTTCCCATAGTAGTTTCGATCTGCCTTCCAATGCTCGCAGGCTTTTTATTGCCGCTTGGCTATCCGTACAAATAGTTACGTTCCTTCTGCTCTCTCCTAAAGTCCGTATCTCCTCCACGCATAATTTTATGGCCAAGAGTTCTGCTTGATACACAGTTGGGTACTCTCCCAGTTTAATATAGTGGTGTTTGTCATTGCAGTTCGTCCAACCTGCTCCTGTTAAGTTGTTTTTCCTGGAGCCGTCCGTATACCAGAGTTCTGTGTTTCTCAGTTCTTCTGGCACTCCTTGTTTCCAATCATCCCTTTCCCCTATTATTGTTTTGTATAGCTTGAAATCCATATATCTTCTTTCATCCGTATCTTTTGTCATTTCGCTCATTTTCACGATCTCTTCACTACCTTCTCCTTCTATCTGATAGATGAGATTTGAGTGACCATGCTCTAACTTCTCCCATTTTTCCCAGCTTATTAGCCTGTATACCGTTTTTAAAGCTATTTCCTGTATTCTTATATCTAGTGGTTCCGTTTCTGCCAGTATTTCCATTGTTCTGATCGGAGTATTTCCCGCACATCCCAGGATCCTCCGATTAGCCATTCCTTGCATTCTATCTAGCCATCCTTGTACCGTTTTCAAATTTGTTGCCTGCCACCAAATGGCTTCCCCATACGTCACTCTTGGTACTATGATTGCTCTGTAAATCCACCTCATTATATAAGGTTTCATTCCCCAGGTTGCTCCTACCGCTCGACTAAGCATTGCTATGTTTCCCTTTGCTGCGTCTACTTTAGCTTTAACATGTGGCCGCCAGAGTAGTTTCCTTGTTATCACTATACCTAAATACTTTACTTTTTGCTTTAGTGGGATTGATTTCCCCATGTACACCAGGCCGCTGTCCTCCGGGTACAATGTGGATTTAGTGAATTCCATTATTTCCGTTTTATCTGGGTTGACCGACAGACCAACCGATTCACACCATATTTCTGTAATGTTTAACGCTGTTTGTATTGTTTCCATACATTTCGCTCTGCTCTTGTGTCTGCTGATGATTGCAACATCGTCCGCATAAGCTACAATCACAGCTCCTGTTTCATTTAACTCCCAAAGAAGTGAATCCAACGCCATACACCATAATAAAGGCGATAGAATCCCTCCTTGTGGCGTGCCTCTCTTAACCTTCCCTTCTACTTCTGCGTCCCCCCTGTACGCTTTGACTCTTCTGTTTTTCAACATGTTCATTATCCATTTCTGGATATTCTCTTCCACCCCAAAATCCTTTAGTGCCTGTCCTATTGTATCTACCGGGGTCATATTGAATGCCCCTTCTATGTCCATGAAGCATGCGATAGCACACTCCTTCTTTTTCAAAGCTAATTCAGCTTCCTTAACTACCCTGTGTAGTGCCACCTCCGTGGAGTTACCTGTTCTGAACGCATGCTGTCCATAGAACATTTCTCTTTCCCTCAATGTAGTGCATTTTAGATGTCTGTCAACTAACTTTTCTGCTGTTTTCAGCAGGAATGATGTAAGGCAAATCGGCCTATATGCTTTTGGATCTGTGAAGTCCGTCTTGCCTGGTTTGGGAAGGAAGACCACTTTCGTTCCCGTCCAGGCCTTCGGGATATGCCCTGTGGCTAAGCTCGCTTTAATTAAGTTCGTCATAGCCTGTCCATATTGATTTTGTGCATTTTTCAGCATTCTTGGGGTAATCCCATCTATTCCTGGTGCCTTGTCCGGGTTGAAGGCTGCCAGTGCCCACTTAACCTTACTTGGGCTAGCAATCTGGTTTGCTAGTCCCCAGTTTGGCTGCCCTTCTGTATGTTCCAGTTCTTCCTCATCCAGGTTCCTGTCGAACCCTGGGAAATGCACATTCAGTAGTTGTTCCATAATTTCCTCATTTTTGTGTACCAGTGTGTTGCCTCTTCTAATGGCCCCTAGGTCGGCGCCCTTACACTTCAGCAACGTCTGCGTTATTCGTGCTGCAACTGATGTTTTTTCTATGGTTTTAGTAAATTTCCTCCAGCTTTTCAGCCTGCTTTTCATGATTTCTTTCCTTAGTTTTGACGATTCTCTCTTATAAATTTCCCATCTTCTAGCCTTAGCCGCTGGTCTGGCTATTCTCCATTTGCGTTTGCAATCCCTTACGATCCCTTTCCTTCTTTCTAATTTCTTGTTCCACCAGCTTATTTTGCTGCGTCCTGAAGATTCTACAACTTCTGTAGCTTCTTCCCAATTGTTTCTTAAAGTCGAGGCTATTTCACTCGCGTACGTGTCGATTTCCTCTCTTGTACCATATTTACCTGACAGATTCTTTACTGACACCTTATTAAGGTTTTCGAACATGCTCCAGTCTGTGTTCTTCAGACTTCTACTTACTTCGTTATCCACTTGTTGTTCCCAGTCTACTTCATACTCAATATACTTATGGTCTGATAGACTTACGTCCTCCAGTACGTACCATTTGCGAAAATTCCGTATTATAGATTCCGTACATAATGTTATGTCCAAGACCTCCCTTCTATCACGAGTGACAAAGGTTGGTCTACTGCCATAATTTGCTATACATAAACCCTCACTTATGATGTACTCCATAAGTTTCGTTCCTCTTTGGTTGGTGTCTGTGCTACCCCAGCTCTTGTGCCTGGCGTTCGCATCTACACCCATTATTATTGGAACATTGTTCCTATTTGCCCATTCTACCATTTCTCTACATTTATTTCCTGGGATTTCCTTATTGTTGTGCTGTAAGTATAAAGATACTAACAGTATTTCCTTATAATTGTCGCTTTTTCCTGTTTGTATCGATATTGTGGTAATATTTTCGTCTGTAAATTGTGTCATTAGAGTACCAATTAATTTCCTTCTCGTTATGATACACGTTCTGGTAAAATTGTTAATTTTACCAGAGTGTATTGTACCTGTTTGTCCTAGTCCTCTTATTCCTTTAATACCCCTCTGGTTTAACCAGGGTTCTTGAATGAGCGCAATGTCATATCCTTCATGTTTGAATTTTTTGGCTAACAGTGCCGCTGCTGCTGCTGCGTGGTGCAGGTTTATTTGAATGATTTTCATTCCTTATGCCTTTGCTATTCAGCTTCCTTTATTACTATTTGTGTATCACGTAATTGCCTTTAATTGATCTTACCCGAGTCTCTTGATCTCTACTATTATTATTATGTTAATAAGTTGGTTCCTCTACTCCCCTCTCCAGGCTTTTATAATATCGCTGCAGGTTTCTCTTTTTTCACCCGAGTCTCTTGATTTCTATTATTATTACTGTATTGACGGATCGGTTCCTCTACCCCTCTCCAGGCTCTTATACTATCGCTGCAGGTTTCTCTTTTTCACCTGAAACAGAAACAGAAAAAGAGTTTTTTATTTATTGCCCATTCCATTGATTCCCTATGTGGACCTATTATTGTATATAGTCACTCCATATATTTTTTTTTTCTTCCTCCCTTTTTCTTAGCTCCTATTTATCTGCTACACTATATATCCCTTCCCTTACTTCTTTGTTCCTTGGGTAGTTCTATCGTTATACCTTTAATTCTTAATTACTACTATTTTATATATTTCCATCTCTATCTCTCCACTCCATTGTCTTTATACTTATAATCACTACTTGCTAACAGCTATTGTTTGCTTCTTTATTTTTTTGGGGTTTCTTATGTACTCTTTAACTTTTTCGTGTCCGAAAGTTAATTGGTTACTTACTTAACTATGATTTATATTTGAGTTATTAATTTGTCCTGTATTCTTTAGTCCTGTTTGCTATTGACTTCCAACGTTTTGTTTTTCCCTTACTATTTCTTTTTTCCTGCCTAATTGAGTCCTGCACCTATTCCTAGAGATATCTCTCTTTCTCGTATTCACAACCATTACCTCTTTCTATTGTAATTATCTTCTCCCTGGTATTCCTTTTTCCTTTTGTCCAGTTTTCTACACATTATCCTGCTTTTCTCTCCATCCCCTTTCGTGAATTATCCATTATATTATTACATTATTATCTATGGCTTTTTCTTTTTTATTCCGTATTAAGTTCTATTATTATTCCCATTTTTTTCTTTTAATCAAATATACTATTACAAGTAATCCACTAATGTGGTTTTTACTACCGTATTTCCTTCCTGCTTCCCCACTTCTACTTCCCATAGTATGTTCTTTTCCTTTTTTGTTTCAATAATACTACTCCGCAATTTCTTATATGGTTACCTGGTCTTGTCCCTGATTATTTCTATTTTCTTGTTTTGACCCCATTCCTTCAACAATTATATATTTCCACTTGTTTTTTAATTATATTTTTCCCGTGTTGTATCCTAGTCTCTGTTTATTTATTATTTAGTTACTGAACCATTATTCTCTTTTCTTCTGATCTATTCTTATTCTTATACTTCATTTAGAGTATATACTATAATAATTGTAATTCTACCGCAATGGCGCCCAGTGGCGTCTTCCATCCTCCTTCCAATATTTCTGTTGTTTTCCCTGTCTATATATTACCTACTTAGTTCAGCATTTTGATATTCTGATCCTATATTAGCAATAGTGGTTTCTGTTTCAGATTTGTGGTCAGAGCCTTTTTTCATATAAAATAGTATTTTAAAACCTTGATTTCTACTTTATTGTTAAGACCATGTTCCTTTCGCCATATGGTATTTTACCCTTATCTTCTGTATATTTTTTACATTTCCATTTTCTCCCCAACTTGTCATACTTTTTACTTTTCCTTATTTTTTTTTTTTAAATTCTGGTACCATAGTATATTTCATTTGCCTTCCCTTTTTCCTTTTTTTTTTTTTTTTTTTACTTGTGAACGCATTATATCACTGATTATCCCATCGTTTACTTCTACTTGGTATCCCTATATCCTCCATATTATTTAACCATTTTCCACCACTTCTTCCTGTGTGTCAACCTCTCCTTCCTTTCATTTAAGATCTATACCATTTCTCTTTCCTTGATATTTTCCCTTATTTAGCATACTTTGGCCTCTCTACTTTTATTCTTATCTGTGGCGATTCCATATTCCCTATATGCCTGTTACTAGCAATCGTTCATTATTTCCATCCCCTCTGTGTCATTTCCTAATGTCTCTTTGCGATGATTTCCATTCTTGATTTCTCTTTTTTTTCTTTTATTAAAGCAATCCTTTCTTTATAATTCAATGTATTTTTTGAATATTATCCTCCTTTGTATTTAGTTACTACCTACTTATGTCTTGTAATTCCTTTTTGATAACCCCTAATGCTACCTCTCTTCCCTGATACTATTTTAGTTTCCTGTCTATTTATACTTGTGTTTAGATTATATAATTGTTGTCGTATTTAAAAAATTTTTTTTTCTTTTTCTTTTTCTTTTCTTATAGTTTGTTAATCTATGGTCGTAGAGTAGTCCTGAGTGTGCCTGATGGCGCCACTTAACCTATCTACTACTGTTTCTCCTCTATATTCCATATATAGTGCAAAGTCGTGTTTGGCATTCTCCATTTAGGTTAAGAGTATTGGTACTTTACTGTGCTGTATTTACTCAAATTCATGCATGGTGTTCTGTTCTTAGTGAAATTATTATTTTTTCCTGTTTTAGGTTTATATTTCACCTTTGGGACTACCAGCCCTTCCGGTATTACACCACAGCTTTGCTACGTACGTTTTAACTTCTCCTATCATTATCTCGTTGTTACCTACAGATATATACTATGTGTTAACACAGTTATTTGGGTGTTATAGCTTATTGATATCCATTCTCATTAGTTTACTTTATACATCCTGTACTGGTTTCGTCTCCTTATAGTCATTTCGTTGTCCTACATTACGGTGTATTATGTTTTGCTTTCCTTTTTGATTCTTGCTGCGTGCATACTTAGCCACGCGCATATACTATTCCTATTTATCTGCTATAATTCTAGGTTTCAATCTCCCTCGTTCAGTTGTAATCATAGGCCATGTCTTATTTAATTATTGCTGTAATTGTTGTCCTCTAGTATTCCTTTGTTTGTTATTTATGGTTATTCTACACTGTTCTCTTCTTCCTATATGATTTTTTCTTTTTATCTGGTGTTACATATTCCACCAACGTAAGGATATGTTCTTTTACTTTTTACAGAGTACTTCCTGGTCACGTTGTTATTAATTCTGCTAGTTTGTACATATGTATGTAATACTTTATTTCCTTTTAACTGTTATTATTGTATCTGTATTATAATCCTTCTTCTTATTTATTCTTATATTTTACTTCTAGAATGATAGTACGCCCCTGCTGGCGTCTGATGGCGCCACTTAACCTGTTTACTGCTATTCCTTTCCTATATAGTGTGGTGTCCTGTTTGACATTTTCCCGTTAGGTTAAGAGTATTACTATTTCTATTATTTTCCTGTTTAGGTTGTGTTAACCTTTGAGTTTACCAACCCTTGTTGCTCCGATGGTTCTCCCCAACTTACAAGTTCCGTCACTCTTTTTATGATTTCATTGTTACCTATGCTATATATTTCTACAGTTATTTATTTGGATGCTATAACCTATTGGCATCCATCCTCATATGTTTACCTATTCATTTTCATTTCTGGTTTTCCACTTCTTTCACTTATCCAATTACTTATAAATGTTTGAGTCCAGTTGTGGTTGCTACCATTATAAGCCACGCTTTGTCACTGCTGTACTTGCTGTCCTATACTGTTTCGTCTTCCTGATTGATTTGTTTGTTCGACTACTGTTTTATACTTTGCTTATTATAAATATAATTTCTTACTTCTCAGGTTGTTTGGAGGACTATTCCTGAGCCAGTTGTCTACTTATTTGTAAGTATATTCACGTTACTACCTTGCATTCGTTAGATTATGCTGTTGTTGTTATATTTATACCATAATTTTCTTATGATTGGTTCTAGAGTCGTAGTACGACCCTGATGACTTCTGACGGCAACACTTAGACTATCTACCGCTCTTCCTGCTCCATATAGCGTGATGTCATGTTTGACATTCTCTTCCTAATTTAATGGTATTGATATTATTTGAGTGATTCATGACTATTGCTCCGTTCTCTATAATTGATTACCCTTTCCCATTTTAGGTTTGTTACCAGTTACCATCCCCTGTTTCTCAGGTATTTCACTGTAAGTTTGATATTTTGTATTATACTCACAATATTACTTGTACTAGGTTGATTCGTCATCTGCATACCTCAACTTTATTCATCCTATTTCTTATTTATTCTTACATTCCTTGTGTCGCCCTTTATTTCTTCCTTATGGACTTCATTATGTTGCTTCCAGCTATTTATCGCATGCATATTTCTTACTCTTTTTGTGTCTTACTATGTAAAATTCCTAACCCAAGTCCTGTTAATATTTCTCTGTGATTCTCTCGTGATTACATTACTGTTTTAACGTAAACCTCTGTCCGAAATATAATTTTTTATTGTTGTTGTTGTTTTTTTTTTTTCTTTACCTTGCTCTCATCTGCCTGTTCTAAGTGTATTTCTTTCTTTTTTTAGGTTGATTAAGGGGCACCGTTTAGAGCCACTCCTGTGTAAGTTGTCGGTCTTCCTACTGTGTGTATTTACTACTCTATTTGTCATTTGATCAGCTGGTGGTTTTGTTGTTTTTATTTTTTTTTTTACTCTCTTTTTTAAGCATCCACTTGGTTTATAGCTACTACCTCAATTTCTTTATCTGTTTACCCTGTCTTTGTTATATTGTTTTGCTGTTTCCACATATTCTTAATTCTCAGATATTTGTTTGGAATACTGTTGGCTTCTCTATTGAATTTATACGTTTCCCCTCAAGTTTGTTCTGTTTTTTGAATTGTCTGTGGCATTTACCATCAATGCTGTTCAATTATTGTCTTCCCGGGTTACTGTGTAATACTTGATTTTCCTTACCAGATATGGTATCATAGTCAGTTCTAAGGGTATTCGGTGGCATTACTTCATCCTTACTGCTAACGGTTCCCTCACTACCTCTTTCATGCTCAGTGAGGTAAATTGTAAGTATATTGTTTAGATATTTGTGATTTTTTCTTTTTTTAGAGCAAGAACAGAATTCTATTTCCCATGTGTTTAATCTTGTTATTTCTTTTTAGGCTTTTATATGACTTATGCAGTTAACGGCCCCTGTTGCCAGATTATTTACCGTTTTAACTCCATAAGTCTATTTTAATATTCTATACCTACAGTATATCCCTTACCTACCTTCCATAATTTGAGTGTATTAACAGTTACTGGTTACGATTACACAGTCTTGCTGTATTCTTTCTCTTTCACCTTGTTGCGTTCCCTTTTTTGCTATTCTGTTTCTGATTTCTTACTCCTTATGTTTCTATTCTTGTTGTCTATTATATCTTAGTCTTACTCATTGTATCTACTTCGTCCTTCAGCTATTAGTTTAGTTTACTTACTTTTTTTTTTATTATTTTATATATTATATATTTATATATATTTTAGGGTGGTCTTTAAGTTATCGATTTTCTTTTTTACTCTGATCTTATATAGTCTTATACTGTATTCTTTTTTTTTAGATACGTGTTGGCTGTTGCCTTAGACAATTTTCATTGCTATGCTGAGTGTTTATCATGTTATTAATTGCGTTTTTATTACTTCCTATTAGTTTTTCGTTCCCTTTTTCCTGGCTATCTGTTTATTGTTTACCATTCCTGCCTCCTGTTCCTAACTGAGCTATACATATTTCCTTACTTTCTGCTCTTAGATGTACTTTGGCCTATCTATTCTATTTGTCAATTCTGTTTTATGTGACTGTTTAAATATGATTCTGTGTTGTCTTAGAATGTCCAATTCATACCATCTATGATTTCTTCATTCTGTGTCCTCTTTGTCTTTTGATTTGTTCCCTATTTATATTCCTGATCTGTTATATTTGTATTTCGACTTTTACGTCCTTACTCGTCGTCGTTTTTTTTTTTTCCTATCCTGCATTATATTTCATCTGCCTGTGTTTCTATACTCATTTGTATTGTCGTCTGTTACACGCTTACTCATATTTGATGCTTCCTATTTAGTTATTACTCACGATCCCTTCCTATATTACTAAGGCTATATATTTGAATTGTCTTGATTAATAACGGCTTTTTTCTTTTTCAGATATACTTACTGCACCTTGGATTTATACGTCTGTGGACTCTGTATAAGTTATGCCGTTGTCTCTTATATATTTTTTTGCTGATGTTTTCCCGGAGAATTATATGATTTACGCTTTTACCTCTTTTTTTTTCAATTAATCACCCCACCTTTCCTAAAAGATGTTTGGATTTCCTGTTGCTTATATTATATATATATTTTTTTTTATCTATTACCTTATAACTTCTTTATTTATATATATTTTTGTGTTGTTTTAACCTATGTTTTTATTCCCTATCTATTTGTTTACCAAATTTAAGTCTTGATGTCTATATCTCTTCCTATGTATAATTTACCTATATTTAAGACTATCCCCTCCTCTTACCAGTGAGGCTCCTGCCTTATAATAATGTTTAGTGTGTATCCATAGATACTATTCTTACAATTGCTTCTATAAACTCTATAATATATATATTTATTTACTTATATTTACTTTATATATTTACCAGTGAGGCTCCTGCCTTATAATAATGTTTAGTGTGTATTGATAGACACTATTCTTACAATTGCTTCTATAAACTCTATAATATATATATTTATTTACTTATATTTACTTTATATATTTACCAGTGAGGTTCCTGCCTTATAATAATGTTTAGTGTGTATCGATAGACACTATTCTTACAATTGCTTCTGTAAACTCTATAATGTATTTATTCCTACGGTATAAGGATACAAAAGGGGTGAAAACCACTATTTTTTTTTTTAAACAGTTTATTCCTTTAAAATGGTACTCACATTCTCACCTTATTTAGATTTGTCTTATTATTAGGAATTAAACATAATTTTTTAGGTATCTTGTAATTGTATTCTATGTTAATATGTGACTAAAGTTTAACAAAAGAAAACGGAAACTAACGGTCATTCAAGCCAAACGATTTAAATTGAGATGGAGGAAATTAAAATTCTTACATTTTCGCACGCAGAGCAGATTTATAATATTCAACAAGCAGTACAAGTACTTATTTTAATTAAGAATTATAAAATTAAATTGAATAATATACTTAGAGTAGAGAATACGACTAACAGTAAAATGAGCCAAACAATTAGAAAATTAATGATATAACGATTATATGCACTGAGCAACTTATGGTATACATAACTTGAATCTAGTGTAATTAGATACTAAAGTAACATGTGACAAAGAATTTTAATCTAATATTGATGATAGATACTAGCACTCCACATTAAACAGTTAAATTGGACATTGAAAAAGGGATTTAAGATTTTAATATTACACAATCTTACACTATTTCTTAAAACTAAGGCTATAACTTATATAATAAAAAGGTGAGTAGGTACTTTTTGTTCACGCTCTCTTATACGTAAAACTTATTTTAATCGCTCCTCCTAGAACATTTAATTTATTTTCGCTCTCCCTAATCCTACGGAGGTCTTTTACCGGAATATCTATTTCCATTTCCACGCCTCTCTCCTTTATTTTGGGCTCCCTTTTCAGAGCCCAGTCTGTGATCATTATCTCTGGATGTTCCAGAGGCATGATCGCTAAAACATCCTGGTATGTAATCTCCTTATTGTTGATGTACATCATTACCCTTATTGTTCCAACCAGCCTCTTCCCGCTGATCAACATTATTTTGTTTTCCTCTGAATGTCTCTCGTTAATTGCAGTTATTGCGTCCCTAAGATTTAATAGTGACCCAATATCAAGCGTAGTAAGGATACATCCTCCATTTTTGGGCCCCCATCTTGTTATTTTAATCGGTTTCTTGCTTGACACCCTAAACCTCCAGATCTGACAGAATATTCTATTTAATTCGTCCCTCGTTAATTCTTTCCCTGGCATAGGAAAGCCCTTTTTAACTATGCCCACCGTCCTGTCATCCACCCCGAATTCCCTCCTGCGTGAAGGTCCTGCTTCCTCCCTCTGCTCCTGAGGATCACGTCTGGGTGGTGGCGGTGGTCCATTGTCCTGTGCCACTCTCATTTCCCCTTGCTGGCCAGAAGCTTCCTGATGTCCTTTTTGCTCGTTTTGTGGTACTGCCTTGGCCATCGTCTTGCTGCCCTGCCACGGGCTGATTACCAGGGAACTTTTTCCCTTCTTAACCGCATCCAATGATGCTTCCTTTTTTGGGGCTGCAGCCACCACTTCTATCTCCTTACTTAGTTTCTCCATTTCCATTCTGTAATAAAGACAGAAAGATTATATACCACTCCCAGAGTAGTTAATGGTTTTTTTTTTTTATTTATACATGGCATTATTATGCATTCCAGTTTCTTTTACCCTTATGGTAACCTTCTTCCTTTTTATAACATTTCTTTATCTACTAAAATAAACGATACTTTGGCGTAACCCTATCCTAACCCTATCCTAACCCTATCCTAGTAGTAGTAGTAGTAGTAGTAGTAATTACATTGCCGGGGAGGAGTAGCGGATCGTCCGCCCCTCACTTCCTTAAGGGGGTACCGTACCCATGCATAATTACTAGCATATTACTAGAATATTACTAGAGAAACAAGTGAAAACCGTGTTTACGGGAAACCATTTTTTGTTTTTATACAAGCATGTTACGAGCTGTGTGAAGGCTCATTCTAAAGAGGAAAGTTGATCGCAGGTCGCTCAGCTCATGATTTTGTTAAATTATGTTTATATCTAATAATATGAGTGCCCAAAGTAGGGAAAACAAATGAAGAAAAATTCCGCAGATTCTAATGTATTTTTCTAATACAAAATGATTTTTTCTACTTGAATCATGAGCTGAGCGACCTGCGACGAACCTTCCTCTTTACAATGAGCCCTCACACAGCTCGTAATATGCTAATATGAGGACAAAAAATGTTTTCCCGTGATCGCATTCAATTGTTCCCCAGATTCCGTTCATGAAGGGCAATGAAGGGCAAGTAGAACTAATTTTAGTTCAGCTACTCAAACGAGATGGCGCTTAGACAGGAGAATTATCGGCGTATATTCGTAACAACAAAAATATAAAGGGCTTGAAGCCACTCGGATCCATTAATAGCAATAAAGATATTGATAACAAGAAAAAAATCTGTATTGATAGCGAAATTGAAGCGTTAGATTGATAGAAATGTATGTTCGTCACTGTTGCCAAACTGTTTTTCAGCGTGGAGGTTGCTTACACTGATAAATACCCAGATCAGGGGTTACGGTACCCCCTTAAGGCACACCGGTATACACCAGTATCATAATCGGCGCTGCCGGCAGCTCGGCCCACTAGGGGTTGCAGTTTTTCCCATCGTTCCGCCGTTCCTCCGTTTTATTCGGCCCGGGCCATTTTCGGAGTCTGCGACTTACTATGATGGGTCCGGTCGTCATCGATGAGAAGGGCCATGCTACCTAGTTTTCGGATTTTTGAGCGGTTTTAAGGCTCGGAGTGAACGTCGGACCCTCTCACCTTCGGACCTGCAGGGTGCCTCGCCTGCCCGTGTTTTGGCTCCCCCCACCTTCGCCATATTCCTTGGTTGAATGTGTCAAGTTCGAATCCCGTCCCTACTCTGTCGCTGCTATCCAGCGACTTACCCACTCCCTCCCCAAGGTTAGGATAGGATCCCGCTCGCGCGGGAACATCACCTCCATTCGGTCATCACTTGCCGTCCTACTAAACGCGATGGGGTGACGGAGGTCGGTCGCTCCAACTTCGCCGAAATCTTTCTCCTTCGGAGCATAGATATCAGTTCCATCGTGCTCCCGCCTCATTGGGTGGGCTTGACACATTCTCGGAATAATGACTGATTGTTTGGATGTGACCATCATCCCCGGGTCCGGTCGATGTTCAGCAAATAGCTCCGTCCATCTGACCTTTCCCTTAGAGGTTTGTTGTTCCGTTTTTTTTTTTTTTTTTACGTCGCATCGCAACGGGACCTACAGTTTTTTTATAAAGGTGGGTTCCGAACCACCTGGGGGCACCACAGTTTATAGAGCACATGGAGTATTTCCAGAGGTGCCGCGTCGGGGATCGAACCCGCGACCACGGGGTCCGTAGGCGCGCGCTCTACCCACTGAGCCACTGCGCCCCTCTCTAGTAGTAGTAGTAGTAGTAGTAATTACATTGCCGGGGAGGAGTAGCGGATCGTCCGCCCCTCACTTCCTTAAGGCACACCGGTATACACCAGTATCATAATCGGCGCTGCCGGCAGCTCGGCCCACTAAGGGGTTGCAGTTTTCCCATCGTTCCGCCGTTCCTCCGTTTTATTCGGCCCGGGCCATTTTCGGAGTCTGCGACTTACTATGATGGGTCCGGTCGTCATCGATGAGAAGGGCCATGCTACCTAGTTTTCGGATTTTTGAGCGGTTTTAAGGCTCGGAGTGAACGTCGGGCCCTCTCACCTTCGGACCTGCAGGGTGCCTCGCCTGCCCGTGTTTTGGCTCCCCCCACCTTCGCCATATTCCTTGGTTGGGTTGAATGTGTCAAGTTCGAATCCCGTCCCTACTCTGTCGCTGCTATCCAGCGACTTACCCACTCCCTCCCCAAGGTTAGGATAGGCTAAGCTGTGACTTTACGGGCTTTGCAAAGAACAATGGACGCGATCGCGAGAGAGTTTCGTGGGGGTGATTCTAGTATATGTCTGTACATATATTGCAAACTTGGGATCCGATCCGACTTCGGCGAAATTCCCGCTCGCGCGGGAACATCACCTCCATTCGGTCATCACTTGCCGTCCTACTAAACGCGATGGGGTGACGGAGGTCGGTCGCTCCAACTTCGCCGAAATCTTTCTCCTTCGGAGCATAGATATCAGTTCCATCGTGCTCCCGCCTCATTGGGTGGGCTTGACACATTCTCGGAATAATGACTGATTGTTTGGATGTGACCATCATCCCCGGGTCCGGTCGATGTTCAGCAAATAGCTCCGTCCATCTGACCTTTCCCTTAGAGGTTTGTTGTTCCGTTTTTTTTTTATTTTTTTTTTTTTTACGTCGCATCGCAACGGGACCTACAGTTTTTATAAAGGTGGGTTCCGAACCACCTGGGGGCACCACAGTTTATAGAGCACATGGAGTATTTCCAGAGGTGCCGCATCGGGGATCGAACCCGCAACCACGGGGTCCGTAGGCGCGCGCTCTACCCACTGAGCCACTGCACCCCGCGCCCCTCTCTAACCCTATCCTTTTTTTTTTTTTTTTTTTTTCCTAGGGGGGGAACAACAAAAAGGCGGAAGATGGGATCCGCAATAAACCCCTCCTCTACACATACACAACGAGTCAAGAGAGTGACTAGCACCCCTCGGCCGCCTATTCAGCATTACTTCAAGGGGTGGTGTCGCAACAAACGTATATTCTCAGAGAGAAAACCACGGTCTTAGATAAATGAATACAAAAGAAAGCCAATAACTAGGGACAAAGAAAGACCATCACCGACAGACAGGAAAAAAGGAAAGGTAAGAGAAAAAATGTACGAGACAGGATAGTATATACAAAAGGTACGAGATGAGCGGCACGCACGAACAAAATAAGAAATAAGGAAAAGAAGAAAACAGTACTAGAAAGGTAAGTAACTAACACAGACAAGGTAAGTAGATTATATACAACAGTAAAAGCCAAAAATGATGATACACACCAAAAATATGTACAGCAGGGCCTCGTCTATTTATACGTTTTCGTTTTACTCTTCATTTTCTTTTTCGGAGAGGAACCCTTAGCCTTCGCCAGCATTGAAATTGTTCTATTAACTGTTTCCGCGAAGCTCATTTTGGAGGATCCGGGAACAGGAGAATCAAGATCGGTGTCGTAGGTACCCTCGGTCTCTGAGGAGTACAATAGTCCCTTGTTGTACTCTGCTATGTCAACATCTAACGCATCCGTGTCGGACTCAAAAGCCTCCCTTTGTAACTCCTCCATACGAGATAAAAGCTCACCGGTTGGAGGTTTTACTTTAGAAGGAATCACTGTCTTAGCAGCTACGCCACCTTTTGGTGTTTCAGGGATTTTGAACGTCGCCGGTCCAGTCTTTTCAGCCACATCCTTAGGTAAGGATTTACTGGGTACATCAGTCTCCATGTTTTTTGATGCCTTATCTGCACCGCTGGTTTCATCGATAACTGGTTTAGAATAGTTAACCTCTTTGGGTTTTTTAGCTTTTCGATGGTCACTAAGAGCCTTACGGTAAGCCGGGCAGCGCAGACCACCATCTCTGTGTCCCTTAGCAGAGCAGATGACACAGTATTCCTCGGAGATACAGTCCTTGGACATGTGCTCCACAGACCCACAACGTCGGCACAATTTGGACCGATCTGGACCAACACAGGCCTTGGAAATATGGCCATATTCACGACAGCGGAAACACTGGGTCACCTGTTCACGTTCAACAATCCTACACTGACTCCATCCTATTCTGAGTGTCTCTAAGCTAAGGAGCTCATCAGCAATATTAGCCGGAGCTATTATTGTGGCGTTTTGACGGCCAGCAAAAGAGGGTCTTAAGGCCTTAACAGCTATATCAGCCTCTGCGGCCCTAGGACATTTGTCGCAAATGGCCCGGAAAATATCCGAGTACGACGCGTCACCCTCAATCTGCCTAAGATGCAGGATCTTAAGAGCTTTCGATCCACCAAAGGTGAAGGCCTGAAAGTCTTTCAAACGCCGTTTTATAAGCGAACTAAAACTGGCGGCTTTGGTGGCGTCGCCATCGATATCGACGAGGACGGCTCCATCGCGGCTGGATTTGACTCCAGCCACGCTGAAACCCTCCTCCCCGATATCGATGGACGCCTTCATGGTTTTCAACGTATCCGAATAAGAAAGACCGTTGCTCTTCACCATAACTGTCTCAACATTTCGTCCAGGTTTGCGCGAAGTTACATTTTCCTGCTTTTTGAGTGATGTAAGTATGGAAATATTAATGCCAGAGTTAATAAAAGCGGCCTCAATGATCTTACGGAAGATGGAGATGTCGTAGTCACTAGGGGCCGGGATCGAAATCTTGAATCTGTGATTTTCGATACACAAATCCCGCAGCCTAAGGAGTGATTCATAGAGAGCGCCAGGGTCAATTGGTGAAGAGGAGCTAGGTTTGTCGATAACGAAATAGACGAACTTATTTCTGGTAGCTTTTCCTCCATCCTTCTTAGGGAAGGAGGTGGAGTTTACCAAGTAAGACACGCCGCCAGGGGCCGAGTCTTGGGCCCTCAAGTCATCCAAGCAGCGGAATCTATCGACAATACTCCTCGCTGGTCCACTTAGGTCTTTAAGATCCGCCGGTACAATACACGAAGGATCCGTCTCGTCATCATTTGCCAGTATGTGGCCGCTTTTTATTTCAGACACCTCAAAAGCAGGTTTGGCCCATTTCTTGACCAACAGAGACTGTAGTGCAAGAAAAGAACGATCATTGGAGTACCAACGTGCCAGTTCGTCTCCGTCCAAGAAACTGGGGTCACAGGTTTGGGTAAGTACGTGGCGCACGCTGGAAGAAGGAGTCGAGCCAGTGTCCGCCATCAAAGGGGCACCTTCCGTTTGTGTAGAAACGGTTTTATATTGAGGGTGTTGACCAATAGACTGACTGCTTACTACATTTACAGCCGCATCAAGGATATCTTCTGTTTGAGAACAGGAATCATTTGTCGGCTCCTTAGGGGCCGAGTATACCAGGTCCTCACGTCGCGACAGTGAGAGAGAACGAGTTCGCGTCCTTTCTTTGGTGTAGAAGGCCTTGATGCTACGTTGAGTAATGCTCAGTATACTAACCACATTGCCGATGGCCGCTCTTACAACAGGTTGTGTATTTGTTAAACCCTTCATAGTTTTACAGAGCTCATTAACGGCGTCAGCCAGGTAGTTAACATTAGTGGCCAATTCCTCGAATTCGGAAACACAGACAATCCTACGGGAGTCAACCCTCTTTCGTTTCTTTACATTTGTAGGTGAAGGACTACCGTCATCCACCACAATGACATCGGACGCCTGGACAGGAGGCTTTGGGACCACAAGAGGGGCCAGGTTCGTAATCTTTGTGATTTTTGGTTTGCCAGTCTTGGAAGAGGTACTAGAAGTACCAGTCTTAACAGGACTACGCACAACCTTAGGTTTCGGACTAAAAACATCCAGCTCACTTTCTGCACCAGCTATGCTTTCTTCACCGCACCCCATAATCTTAACGGGGACCGTGGACGCAGTATTAGGTGTATAATCCCCGGAGGGATCTTCTCTTGTAATATATTCATTCCGGGGTGCCAAGAGGTCAACACCCACGGACTCGCGGTCGCTGGATGACGACGCCGGAGTAGCCCGCTCGCCCACTACTCCACCGCCGGTACTAGGGGCTCCCCCCCTTGCACCGTAAACTTTAATATCTTTTTTCGGACCCAGATTTAAGTACAAGCGATTTGCGGCTCGCCACACCAATAGACTCCTAACTTGCCCTGGTCCACTAAGTATGAGTAACAGCGTCCCGACGGAGGGGGGGGGGGGGAACAAGGGGACACAGGAGACGGAGCGGCCAACAGCAGGAGCAGGAGAGAGCACGTGAATGCGGTGTATACTGTAAATAGAAAGGAAAGAAAGAAGAGAGAAAGAAGAGGAAATGTAAAAGGTAGGTAGGCAATAGTAAAGGTAAGTAGAATAGGTAAAAGGTAGGTAGAAGTATGAAAAGGTAAAAAACAAAAGATAAAAACAGAAGGCAAAAAACACTAGATAAGAACACAGAGTAAAGTAGATAAAAAAGGTAAAAATGGTGAAAAATAAGAAAAAGGTAAGTATAAAGAATAAGGTAAAAATGGTAAAAAAAGAAGAAGGTAAGTATATAAAAAATAAGGTAAAAAGATAAAAAGGTAAGTATATAAAGGATAAGGTAAAAAGATAAAAGGTAATAAAAGAGAAATAAAAGGTAGAAAGGTAAAAAGGTAAGTAAGAGTAAAGAGGTAAGTATAAAGAAGGAGTAAAGGGTAAGTATAAGGAAGGAGTACAAGGGTAAGTATAGTAAAAATAAAAAGAAAAAAGGTAAGCAAGAGTAGGAGTGAAGGTGAACAACACAGTAAAATGAACTAAATAAAATAAAATACAAAGAGATAAAAAACAAAAACAAGAAAAAGAACAAAAAGAGGAGAAATACACCCCATATCCAGCACACCCCCACAGCGCCCACCGATGGCGTCCCCGACCCCCATGAACCCCCCGCCCCGAAACACCCCATCCCACCTCCTCTGGGAGGCATCTACATTAGGTGCCTCCCAGGGAGAATAAAGAGAGGGACAAGGTGACCCCCTCTGCACCCCTCACTCCGTTCGCCACCCTCCGCAGAGGGTGCCCAGGGACCACCACGAGGAGGTGGAGTGAGAGGAATTTAGTCATGTGACTCTCTCACACCGAGAGACCGAAATCGACAGTGGATCAGAGACACCACTGTAGACGCCACATGACCTAAGTCCCCTCTCTAACCCTATCCTAACCCTATCCTAACCCTATCCTAGTAGTAGTAGTAGTAGTAAATAGTATGGCCGGGGAAGAGATGATCGGCATCTCCCCCAAATGAGGGGGGAGGGGGTGGTGCCACTAGGCACCTCCCCTCTCCCCTATCGCACACCAACAGCTTAGTCGGTATCATATGGCGTCCGGCCCTCGGCCCCGAAGGGTTGCGAATACCTCTGCTTTCGATCGCCACTCTGTTTTTTATAGCCCGGGCAACTTACAGAGCCGACGGTCTACTCATCAGGGAGCGGATCATCATTGATGGGAAGGCCATTCTACCTAACTTGTGGGATTTTTGAGCGTTTTACGGCTCGGAGCGTAATGTTGGGCCTTCTTCACCTTCAGATCCTGCAGGCTTGCCACACCTGCCCTTATCGGCCCCCCCCGCTTCACCATAGAACCATATTGTGTGCCTGTGAGTGTTATTTCCCTTTCCCTAAGCTGCCTCGGCTGTCCAAGACTTACCCACACCCACCCCAGGATTAGGATAGGCTACTCTAAGCGTCTAATGTTTCATAAAGCAAGGGACCGCGCCTACTTGGTCGTTGGGGTGAAGTTGTATACTGTTTGTGTTCAGCCCCCTTAGGATCTGATCCGACTTCAACGAAATTTCAGTGGTAACCAAAATATCGTGTCCATGCGGTCGTTACCATCGTTACCATCATACACTAGGTTCCATGGCTGATGACATTGGACGTGACCATCGTCCTCAGGCTCCGGCAGAGATACAGTTCGTGTCTGTACCCTGGCGTTACCCATTCAGGTGTGTCTCCCATGATATTTTGGCAGTACCCATATATTGTCGTTCTTTATAATTTTGTATGGGTTATGACACCACCATTTGTATTTGTTGTCTGCAGTGTTAGTTCCTCTGAGAAAGTTCTCTAATAGATACTCTCTCGATAGTTGTCTCTTACTAATTCTTCCCTGATGATTGTTTTTTTTTTTGGTTAGCCTGACTACAGTCCCTTTGTTGTATGATACTTAAAATACGATTTTGTTGTGTGTTATTGTTCATATTATATGTTCCGTAATTGTTTTAATCATTCTCAACTATGAGTTAGTCCTCCTTATTATTTGTTCCTAGAGCTAGTATCCCCTTTCCTTTCTGGTTATTTATCTATGTTGTGCTAGCCTTCCTTCTTATGTTATTATATTTTTTTTTATTTTTCTTAAATATTGATATATTTTTGATGATGGGTCCTTAATCTTTTTTGTTTATATCGTTTTGATCATTCTCCAACCTGGGTTATTTCCTCATTATTTATTTATCGTGATTATCTTCCTCAGTGTGTTGTTCCTGAGTCGTGATTTGCTACCCTCCTTCTCGTTTCTATACATTTGTTTAGTAATTATGGTTCCTTAATTATATGTTTATTTATGATGTTTAATCAAGAATTAGATTTCTTCGTTGTTTGTTCCCCACAGCTGTTTTCCGTTTCCCATTCTTTCCTTTCTCTCTTTCTTTTTTCCTTTTCTTTTTTCTTTCTCTCTTCTTGCTTGTTTGTTGTTTTTTTTTCCTTTTTTTCCTACTGATTCTTCTGAGGCTTTCTGTAATAACTTCCTTAATTTCTACCTTCCTTCTCCTATTTATTTGTTTATTAATGCTAGTTCCTTGCTTTGCTGACACTTTGTTATTCAATGCATTCATTATTTATTCCTGGACCATGTGTCCCCTTTTTTTACCTCTTTTTACTTTTCCTTTTCCCTGATGATTATTACTATGCGTTGTTCTAGCGTAATAATTTACTGCCGTCCTTTCTTATTTGTTTGTCAATGGTGATTTCTTGGTTTGTGTTATTCAGCTGTTACATAGCTCCTCATTTTATGCATTTACGATGTACAGTTATACTCCCTGCCATGAATTGGTTTCTCTATAATATGATGTCTTATTCATTCCCAAACTGATGTCTGTTGTTTTTTTTTTCCTCCCTTTCCTCTCCTTTTCATTTTCCCTGTTAATGCTCTGTGGAATTACTAATCATTGTTTCCCTATGCTAATCCTATTTATTACTGTCTAAGGAATTATTACCTTCTACCTCTAATTTGTTTGTAATATGTCATTGCTAATACTATTATTATTTAAATTTGTCATGTTCCTTCGTTCTTAGCCTGGGTTAGTCTATAATATGATATCACATTATTCGTAACCCAACATTGCTATCTGCTTCCCTTTCTTATTTCTCTTTTTTATATTCCCTGTTACTGCTTTGTTGAATTACTTAATATTTCTTATTATTCTGTATTGATTTCCTCATAGTTCCTATAATGTCTTGCTCTTATTTGTTGTTGAATGCATTTTTACCACCTTCTTCCTCTGTTTGTTCCCTGTGCAGCCATCTCCTATTTAACTTTGCATTGGCTTCTTTTTCCATGTGCAGTGTTTCCTGTTTCCGGTTTCCCTTTCTTTTCCCTCTTACTTCTACCCTTTTCCCTTGTTCTTTACTGCTGTGTTTTTTCCTTTATGTTTGCCACTCCAGTTATACTCCCCAGTGTATAAGGTTGTCTATTAGATTCTACATTTTCTACACTAGCTTTTCTCCTGATTATTAATGTATATAAGAACTCCCATTTATTCTGACAACAAGCAGCTTTGGCAGGCGGGGTCCATCATCGAACAATTCAATTGTCTCAGAGCATTTAACCCTATCCTTTTTTTTTTTTTTTTTTTTTTTTTAATGTGGAGAAATGCAGTACGCATACCCCGGCCCCCTGGGGAGGAACCGAGGTTATGTGGGGCTCTCCTAGGGTGAGGGTCGTCGCGCGCAGCGCGGCGCCCCCCTCCCCAGGCCAACCCACTAAAACTCCACACCCGCCTAAGCTAAGTGAGATGTGCCAGGATCACGCGAGTATACAACTGGACACAACTCAGCTATCATGAACCCCGAGGGGGAGTTACCTCCCCCCCCTGCCTAGCTAATATGGACCCTGAGCGGAGGGACCCGCTCAGTGTCCCCCTCCCTGGGCCTTCGAATCATGCTTCCCGAGCCCCAGCTCGGTCCACATGCAGCCCTTGGAACCCCGTGCCGTGCTCGGTGCGGTGACCCCAAGGTCCCGCCCCGGCCAGGGCAAGAGGTTCCCATCCCGGTAAGGAGTAGCCGTCGAAGGCGTATCCGAAGCGCCCCGGCTCCTCCCACCCCACCCCCCTCGCGCCCCCATGTAGGGTGGCCAGCGTCTTACTTGCGCTGCTGTGTTCCACCCAGGGAGGGGTTACCCCCTCCCCGGAGGCCGGGGTCAGCTTGTCCCCCGGCCTCCTCCATGCACCGCCCCCCGGGGTGGGGGCAAACTATGGGTTAGGGGGGAAACCCCCCTCCCCACCAAGGGACCCCCGACCACCCCCCCATGGGGGGGTGTTAATTGACGCGGAGGGGGGAGAACCCCCCGCGCCCTCCCCCTCGCCGCCCTCCCACGTGGGGCACGAGATTGGCGCGAGGACAAGCCCCGCACCCTCCCCCCATCCACCGCCACCCCTCGTGGGGGCATTGACCCCTCGCGCGGGGGAGACCCCGGCGCGACAGACCTCCTCCTTCCTCGCCCACCCCCTGTATGAGTGGGACCACGTCTGCGCCTGGGTCTCCCCCGCGCCAACTCCCTTCTCTGCGAGCCCGGGTCCGCTTCCCGGGCCCGCTCGGCGGTCTCCTTCTGTAGCATCACCTCCTCACAGAAGGAGACCACCGCCTGCCACGACCTCTCGCTGGTGATCAGGTGGTCGACCATGGCCGCCAGCGAGAGGTCCCACCCTTCCACCGCGTACTGCAGGGCACGGCGCTGATTTGCCCACGCTGGGCACTCTTCCAGCGTGTGCTGCACCGTGTCCCGCGGCTCCCCGCAGTGATGACACTGCGTGGTCGGCTCCCGTCCTATTACAAACAGGTACTCTCCGAAGCATCCCTTGCCGGAGAGCACCTGTGTGAGACGGTAGGTCAACCTAACGCGCCCCCTGCACCATGTATCAAATATGGGTAGGAGGGCCCGGACAATCGGTCGATCCGATGGAGCGAGTTCTCGCTTCCACCGAACCGCCAAAACTTCCCGGGCCTGGCGTTTTCGCATTTCGATCCCCTCAATCTCCTCGACCGTGAATTCTACCCCCAATGGGTGACCTGCCGGGCGAGTGGCGGAAAAGGTTTCCGCCCGCTCGGCAGCCACCAGATGGAATGGGGGTATCACGGCGAGGAGACCCGCCGCCTCCGTGGAGATGGTGCGGAAACCCCGTATGGCACGTAGAGCCAGCCGCCTGCGCACCTTTTCAAGTAAGGCGCGATTATGGCGGCTAGACTCCAAAGCGCGGTGCCACACGGGGGCCCCATAAAGGGCTATCGACCGCACCACCTCCACGTAGAGGCGGCGTACATTCATATCGGGTCCCCCGATATTGGGCAGCAGCCGCCCTAGGGCGGCCGCTGTCTTTATTAATCGGGGGGCCAGGAGATCGAAATGATTTTCGAAACGCCAGCGCTCGTCGACGTGCAGGCCCAAATACTTTATGTAGGGCCCGACGTTGACGTAGGTCTCCGCGACACGAATCCGCAAATCCTGTCGTGTTTGCGGCAGCGTCAACCGAGGCTGGGCATGAAGCCATACTGCCTCGGTCTTCGCGGCCGCCACGGTCAGGCCCATCCCGCGGATTCGTCCGACCACGAGGTCAAGGGCGACCTCACCGAGGTGCTTGGTCCTAGTCCACTCAAGGCCCCCCGCATACACCAGGGTGTCATCCGCATAGCAGATGACACCCGTGTCGGGGGGCATGTAAGCCCGCAGTACCGCGTCGTATGCCAGGTTCCACAGGAGTGGTCCTAATATGGACCCCTGTGGAACCCCGCGGTGGATTCCCCTCTCTTGTAATCTGCCGCATCGGCCGGCCCATACAATGGCTCTGTCACGCAGGTAGTCCCGGACTGTCCTCTGGAGATAGGAGGGCACCTGGAAGTGTTCCATGGCCCTCTCTATCTCCCGCCAGGGCAGGGTGTTGAACGCGTTGGTGATGTCCAACGATACCGCGATCAACACCCGGCCCTGCGCGACAGCCTCTTCCCGGAGGAGGCGTAGATGCTCCAACGCATCTATCGTCGAGCGCCCCCTCCGGAATCCGAACTGACTGTCGCTCAGTCCGGGCACCACGCGCGACAGGTGCTCGAGGAGGCGGGCGACAATAACTCTTTCAAAGAGTTTGCCCGCCTCGTCGAGCAGACATATCGGCCGATACGCAGAGGGTGAATCTGCGGGCTTACCTTCTTTGTGGAGAAGGACCAAGCCACCTCTTTTCCATAAAATGGGGAAGGTCCCCCGGCGAAAGGACGCGTCCATGACGCTCCTAAATGCCGGGCCGAGGACCTCCAAGGCCCGAGCCAGAACCGCTCCAGGGACGCCATCGGGGCCGGGGGCTTTCCTGCCCCCCCCTTGCGTCGCCGTAGCGCCAGCTCAAGCTCCCCCTCGGTGACCCGGAACTGCTCCGACCAATCGTTGGACGGGGCGGGGGCGTGTCCCGCACCCTCCTCTTCCCCGTCGTTAAGGGGAAAGAGGGTGCCGATGACACGCCCCAGGAATTCCGGGTCCAGCCTGCCCGTTAACGGGGACGCCCACGGTCGGAGTTTACCCAACACCGTCTTATAGGGGCGCCCCCACGGGTCCTGCTGCAAACCGAGGAGGAGCTCGCTCCATCCTTGGGCCTTGGAAGCGGCAATCTGCCGCTGGAAGGCCGTCTTAAGCAACCTGTATCTCTCGTACACGTCGCTAACCATCGGCTCCGTGACGGCTCCAAAACCTAGGAGCCGACTTACGGCATTCCGCGCACGCATCATTCCACCAGTACGCTGACTTCCGAGGGGGGGGGGTTACGGACCCGGGGCATCGCCACGTCACAGATCATCTGCAACGTGTCCCGGATCCACACCGCCCCCTCCTCCGCTCCGCGCTCCCTGGCCACTGGCCAGGCGGCACCGATGCAGATGGCCTTCAACAGGTCCTCGTCTAGTCGCGATAGCGCCCATCGTGGCGCTATCTGGGTGCTGCGTCGATTGGGCGTATCCGAGGGCGGGTCGTCGGCCACTCCCACATTCATCAGAATGTAGGCGTGGTCGGAGAGGGTCTCTCCCTCCCATACCCGCCAGTCGGATACACGGCGCGAGGCAACGGCGGTGGCCAATGAAACATCAACCACTGAACAGCCGTTCCACCTCACGCACGTGGGGGTCGTGCCCCGGTTCAAGAACCGGAGTTGTTGACCCTCCGCCCAATCCGCTAGTACCCCGCCTCGGTGTCCGGTTCTGGAGTCTCCCCAGTCGGTAGACCTCGCATTGAGATCCCCCAGAACCAGCACTGGACCGGTCATGAAAGGGACCAACATGGTCCCCAACCGGTCCAAAAACACCCCAAATTCGGCGGGGCTACTATTTGGTGAATTGTAGCACCCAGCGACTAGGAACCCTCCCCATTTTACTAACACCACCCCCCTGTCCCGATCGACCTCGGAACAAGTGGGCCCCGTGACTTCGTCACGGTACCATACGGCTACGGAGCCATCCAGGTCCCCAAACCAGTGTGGATGGTTATCGGGGACGCTGTATGGCTCCGCAGCAACCGCCAGGCCAATCTCAAGCTCCGCCAGACTCTGGACAAAATGATCCTGAGCGCGTCTGGCGTGGTTGAGATTGGCCTGCAGTATCCGTCGAGGACCCCCTGAAAGCGCCAGTACGGCGCCTTATACGCTGTTCAGGGGGTCCGTCGACGTCGTCCCGGGGGCGGCGGTGGAGGGGGTGACGTAACCCTCCCCTCAACCGCCGTCTCCGGGACAACCTCCATACACTCGGGAATAGTGGAGGCGGGGGGGGGGTCTTACGTCCCCCTCCTCCCCTGTTCCGACGGAAGGGGGCGGGGCCACACTGCCCGCCCCCTTCCTGCCCTTTCTGGGCTTCACAGGCGGGGCGCACGCCTTGCTCCCCGCCTTGTGTCCCGCCGGCCGCCCCACAGAAGCGCAGACCACGCAATGTGGGACGGCCGTGCACCTCGCCGCCCTGTGGGATGGGTCCCCGCACCTGTAGCAGTTGCCCGATCTGTCCTCCGCTGCAGTGCACCGCTGCCGAACATGCCCTAGGGCAAGGCAGCGGAAGCACTGCAGCGGTCGGGCCGCCAACACTACAACCTGGGCGAAGGCCCATCCCACGCGGATGCGTCCCGCCCTCTCGACCGCCCTGGCAGCCGTGGCGGGGCACTGCACCCAAACTACGCCGAGGCCGTTTGGAGGAACCTTAATTTCCCCCAAACGGACCTCTTCGGGGGTGCAGCCTCCCGCAGCAGCTACCGCTGCAGAGACCTCTCTCGGGGTTACCGAGATGTCGAGGCCCGTGAGGCGGAATTCCGCCTTCTTCACAGGCCTCGACACCTTGACATCCAACCCCGCCAAGGCGGTGGACATTTTGGCCGCCAGGGCGTCCGCTTTGGCGGCGCCCTCGGCCCCGGCGACCTCTAGAATGAGGCCGCCGTTGATCGCCCTTCGCCAGTGGACGGCCTCGATGCCCACCTCCTCGAGCCTGAACGCTTGGCGCGCAAGCTGGAAAGCCTCGGCGTACGTGGTCTTGGCCCCCTCGCTCAGCGTGACCGTTACCGCGGCCGAGCGGGGGGGCACCACAACGCGGGGTGCGGCCTTCTTCCCCACCGCCCCGGTTTTTTTGCCCTTCGGGGCTGGGACCGGCGGCGGCGGGGGCTGCCTGGGGCGTGCAGCCCTTCTCTCCTTCCTCCCAACCACCTGGGACCACGTCCCTTCAGGAAGTGGCTTGGAGAAAGGAAAAGGGTGGGTGGGCGGGTGTGTCTCCTGGGCAACGTAGGGAGACACAGGGGGAGGGGGAGGGGGGTGGGACAGGGGCAGGGGCTGTGAAATAAGGGGGCGGGGGGGAGGGGGGGTGGGGGATTTGAACCCTCCCCTCCCTGCCTCTTTTTCATCTTGGACTTTTTCTTCCCCTTCTCCTGAATTTGGGGGGGCATCGTGAGGGACGGGAGAAGGGGAAGAGGCCCCGGTTGTCCATTCCTATCCGGGAGGAACTGGGCAGCCGGCCTAAGGAGTAGGAGGAGCTCCTCCTTAAAGGCCGCCAATTTGCCGTCTATGAGGGCTCCCGTCTTGGCCAACAAGGTCGTTTCCCTCAGGGGGGAGGGCGCCGGCGGAGCTCCCTCCGGGGGAGGAGCCGAAGGACGCGGGGGGGGAGGGGGGAGGCGGGGACCCCCCATGAGGGCCCCGGGGGGGCCGAGGGAAGGATTCAGATTCAATCGCTCTGATCCTCTCCTGCAGCCCCTCCACGGCGATCCTGGCCGCCCCCGCCTCACCCCTTAACTCCTCCACCTGCGCCCTGAGGCTGGCGTTCTCCGCCCTGTACTTCTTAATAAGAAGCTCCGGGTTGGGGAATGCAGCCCCGCCGGCGGCCTCCTTAACCTCTGGGGGGGGCTGACCCCTCAGGACCACCTCCTGGACGCATGCCAACATAATCCTGGAGGCGTCCCGGAGGTCGCGGACGCATCCCCCCTTGAGGTTTTTGGAAACCCTCACCACCTCCTCCACTCGCTCCTGGGAAGACTGTGCTCTTTCCAGGATCTGCCCGGGGAGAAGCCCTTTGAGCCCCCCCCCTCTGTACCTCTATAGAGGGGGAGGGATCGTAGACCCTCTGTCTCTTTTCACGGGGCTTCTCCTTCCCGGGCAGTTCCATGGTGGTGGGGGTTCCAGGGTGGGGCGGTTCCGGGGATTCTCTCTGCCTCTTACCAGAGGCGGATGACCCCGCGGACGTCGCTGACACCGCGGACGCCGCCGACACAGCTGACCTCTCCGAGAGGGTGTCCCACTGTGTCTCCTCCAGGGGGTGGTCCCGGTCTGCCCCATCCGACGGGTCCGGGACCGGGTCCCCGCCCTCTCCGCGGAGGGGGACGAGTGTGACCGGAGGGGCCGTGGTACCGGGGACCCCCCCGGTCCTCGTTCGGCCCTCCCGAGACCTCGTTCTCGGTCCTTCTTCTCCGGGGTTTGTCACCGGGGTAGGTGCCCTTGGTACCTTAGTCGTCTTAGGTACCTTCGGGGGTTTATCCCCCTTAGGTACCTTTAACTCCTTTGGCACCGCCGGCACCTCAAACTGATGCGGAGGGGGAGGGACTCCCCCCCCCCGCCACCCCTTTCTCGGGGGGGCTCCTCGGGATCCGGGGTTTAGGGCTAAAAACATCAGCCCCAGCGCCCGGATCGCGGGTGCCCACCCTGTGTCCAGATATCGAGTCCATGGTATGTCGCCGAGTTGTATAATCCCCTTGGGGGTCCTCACCTGTAGCCATTTCTTCCCCGAGCGCCAGATGGTGAACGCTCGCGGGCTCGCAGTCGCATGATGACGACGTAGGGGGGGCCTGCTCGCCCACCTCCCCTACGCCGGTACTGGGGATCCTACCACCTGCACCGTAAACCTTTTCCAATTCGTTGTCCAGGGGGGTTCAAACACACCATTTGCGGCTGGCCGAGACCTGAAACACCTACTTGCCCGGTCACAACAAAAAAGTTTCCAGTCCCTACGGAGGGCCGCAATCAGTAGCACAGGCGCCACCGACTACGCCCCTCCTTCACCCCCTACTCCGTTAGCCACCCAACATAGGGTGCCCGGGGCCACCACGAGGAGGTGGAGTAGGAGGATTTTGGCCAGAGAGGACCCTCAACTTCACCGAAATTCTCCGTTCAAGGCCTCTCTCCCGAGAACCCACCGAAGGTGAGTAAACAGGTAAGTACCTCTTCAGGAGAACATCAGTTCCATCGAAGTTTCATCATGGATGTGGGGGATTTCCAAGAGGCACACGAGGTCCTCGAGGTCATTCCCACACCCACTCCGAATCCTCTCCGGCCTTATAGCCCCATTTAACCCTATCCTAACCCTATCCTAACCCTATCCTAACCCTATCCTAGTAGTAGTAGTAGTAGTAGTAGTAGTAGTAGTAGTAGTAGTAGTAGTAGTAGTAGTAAAGAGTCTGACCGGGGCGAGGGCAGTCGGTTGCCCTCGCCGGTTCGCACATCAGCAGCACAGCCGATTTCATATTAACCCTATCCTAACCCTATCCTTTTTTTTTTTTTTTTAAGGAAGGTGGTAAACTCCAAAACCTCCACCTCCCGGGACAACCAATGGGTTGCCCCTCTACTGTTCTATTATGGTCGGACTAGCTTTCCCGGGGACCTACTATCCGCATTACGCCCGGGTTGCTATTTCCGTCCCCTTTTCCTTTACCTGTTCTTTTCTGATTTTTATACTATATACATATATACAATTATATAACTTATTTACATATTTACATCTTGTTGTTTACATATTTACATATTTACGCATTACCATTGTTTATTATTATTTTGGCCTATTTACATCGGTATGTCTTATTTATTATAATATTTGCATGTTCTATTTTTATCTAGTATATCTTCTTCTTTGTATTATTTGCATGTTCTAGTTTTTAATTTTGTTTATTTATTTACCCGATCTCTGTTTGTTGTGTGACTTCTTTCTTTATTTATATTGCATGTCTTTGTTTATATTTCTTATTTTCCGTTTATTTTGCATGTTTTTGTTATGTTGCATGGTTTAGAGCTTTTATATTTGTTTTTGTATTGCATGTTTATTTCTTTTATTTCTTTCATATATTGTTGCTTCTATTTTCTCTCTCTATTTCATCCATTTTCCTTTCGAAGTTTTCTTTTTCTTTCATTATTTTATTTATAAATTTATTTATTGCTTTCCAATTATTTTCCGAACTTGTGATTAGTCGGTTGAAGTTTTGAATATTAAAATTTTCTTGAATCTCGTTTTCGAGTTGATTTCTTTCAATAAACCATCTTTCGCAATAAAATAAAGAATGTTCCGGATCATCGATAGAGTCACAGTCATACCAGCATTTATCTGAATTACTTTTTCCAATTCGTTTTTTATATTTTGCAAAACAGCCGTGTCCTGTAAATATTTGGGTCATCCTATAGTTTGTTTCACCTTTTTTATTTTCTTTCCAGTGTTTTACATCTGGTATAATTCTCCTAGTCCACTCAGAGTGTTTTAAATTTCGCCACATGGTCTGCCATTTTTCCCATGAAATCATTTTAATTTTTTCTGTTTCTGATTTTATTTTTCCTATTTTTAACTGTTCTATTTCTTCATTATCTTCTAAATTTATTTTGTATTTTTCTTTTATATTGAATATACTTTTTATTTCTTCTAGTTTAAGTTCTAAAGGAATTATTCCTGTGATCGCGCACAGTGCTTCACGTGATGCCGTTCTATATGCACTGGTTACTCGATTTAGGCCTAGTCTTTGTGATTTTCGAATTTTTTCTATATTCTTTTTAAGTTTAAGTGCGTTGTCCGCCCACATGGGGCATCCATAGCTCATTATGGATTCCAGTATATTATAGTAAAGGTACCTCCCTGATGTTGTGGGACCTCCTAAATTTACCATTGTTTGAGAATAGAAGGTGGTAAAACTAGCCACTTCACTTAAACGTAACTTTATTTCCCCAACTTGGGTTCGTACAGAATCGTAACCGAAACTATGTACAAGCGGTATGTAACTTAGCCAAAACACCAGCTTGTTTTGGCTAGATTTCTGAATAAAGAATGTTAAATGGATAACTAAATGATTATTACTTTAAACAGCAGAAATATTCACGAGTAGCGTCCGTGAACCCCGATAGCGAATCGCTTGTCTAACTCGCGAAAAACCGGTCAAGAGACGCGCGACGTTTTCCTTGAGAAAGAGCGAGAACGATTGACGTACGTTGAGATCGGAGTCGAACAGCTGGCAGTTTACCGTCACCGTCGAACTATTGATTGGCGGATCGATAGAGCGATCCGCCAATAGTAATCCCATTTTCGGGGTCGATAATCGATCGTAATCGATGTCCGACGGTGCTGGTCTAAGCTACTGCGAGCTGCTTATCGACTCTCGATCTCGCCGTTACGCGTGATTCCGCCAATAGCGAGGCGGCGCAGTAAATCGGCGCGTTCACGCTGCCGACACGCTCAGCCAATCCCAAACAACCATCAATCTAGATAATTCATTTATGTAACTATTACTTTGTTTAGTGCTTTTTTCCAAGTGTAGGCTATAATTATTAAATTTGTTTAAATTGATTCCTAAATATTTAAGACTTTTTTCTTCTTTTTTAGCGATTCCGAGTATTTCTATTTGAAAGTTTTCTGGCAATTTCTTCTTGTTATATGAAATAAATTTTGTTTTTTGGGGGGCCAATTCTAGTCCCTTTTCGAGCAACCAGGGCGCTATAGTTTTATTTATTGTACTTTCTATTTTTTGTTTTATTTCTAGTAAATTATGACTTGACATGTAAATAGCGATGTCATCGGCAAAAGCTATTATTTAAATTTCAGGGTCAAAAGGCAGACCTAGCAACTCGTCGTAGACGAGGTTCCACAGGATCGGTGATATCACCGATCCCTGTGGAACCCCCTTCTCGACGTTTATTTGTAACCATTTTCCTGCGGCGCAGTATTTTACAGCTCTGTTTTTAAAAAATGTTTGAACTAATTTTTGAAGGTGTTCCGGTAGACCTCTCTTTTTAAGTATTTCAAAAATGCATGACCAACCCAGCGAATTAAACGCATTTTTTATATCGATGCTTACTAATATGCCGTATTTCCTTTTATCGTTATTTTCTGTTATATATTTCTTAAGTTTTAATAATGCATGAATTGTTGTTTTGTTTTTACAGAAGCCGTATTGATTGTTATTGTACGGGGGGATACCGATATACTCTAAAATTCTTTTTTCGAGAATTTTCTCGAAGACTTTATTTACGCTATCACCAATGCAAATAGGTCTATAATTCGATGGATTATCCGGATCCTCTGAATTTTTGTTTATCAAGATAGCACGAACTATCTTCCATTTGTTAGGAATATAGTTCTCTCTTAGACAAGTCTGCATTATTTTAGTATAATTTTCTGTGTCGTGTTTTATTATTAATTTAATTATCGCCGGAGGAATCTTATCAAGGCCAGAGGCCTTGTTTGTTTTTAATCCTAAACCGATCTCGCGAATTTCCTCCTCGCTGACCTGAATCTCAGGGATAACATTGGAAAAGTCGTCGTAAGTTATTTGTTTTTCTTCTCTCGGAAAAAGTTTATATAATATTTTCTTTGCATTTTTATATTCAATTGTTGAAGTTGTGGTTTTATTTTTAATTTTATTCTTAACTATCTGGTAGGGTCTTCCCCAGATATCGTTGGTAAGTATGTTTATATAATTTTTCCATTGCATGTTTTTACTTTCTTTTATTTTATATTGCAACTTTTTCCTTAATTTTTTATACGTTTCTTCTTCATTTTTTGTGTCTAATTTTTTCTTTCTTTTCTTTTGCAGGTTCCTGCGGGCCATCTGGACTTCTTCTCGGATCGACGCAATCTCAGGACACCACCATGGGTTCTCCTTAGGTACGTATTTATTGGTTTTCTTTTTTAATACTTTTCTGCATGTTTTTGTTATGTTTCCTAGGTATTTGTCTATTGTTTTGTTATTTATATTGTTCCAGTCTATTGTTTCGTTATATTTTTTAAATGTTTTTAGGTATGTTTCAGGATTTAAAGATTTCATGTTCCAGGACCAGGTGATGTTTTTATATATTGTTTTTTCATATCTACTATTTTTAATTTTAATTGCATGTATACAGTTTTTGTGATCGGATGCGTTATATTTATTATCTATTTTACTTTCGATTTTTTTATAGATATCTCTGGTGGCGCAGATGACATCGATCTTCGAACGTCGGTTTCCTTTCTCGAAGGTATGGCCTCCTTTAGTAATAATTGGAATCAATCGTAAATCGTTTATTAAGTGTGTAAATGTTTTCCCTCTAAAGTTTTCTTTCAGGTCACCGAAGGATGGAGATCGCGCATCTGGGTCACCCAGGAGGATGACCGAGCCGCGCCATTCGCTCTTCGTGTTTTTAATTTCATCCATGTAAGTATTATATTCTTTATTATTAACGTTAGGCGATAAGTAGACATTAATTATAGTTAAGTTATCTAGTTTAATTCCGACACAGTTTTTAGTAATAATTTTGTTTTCTTTGTTTATTTTAATATTTGGATTTTTTATGTATATAGCGGTTTTATTTTCGATGGATGCAATCCATCTTTTATCAATTTTATATGGTTCTTGGATACAGGCTATATCTATTTTGTTTTCGGCGCACGTTTGGTGCATGATATCTTGAGCTAATTGTGATCCATTACAATTCAGTTGGAGTATGCGTAATCTTGTAGGAATAGAATTGTGTTTTTAATTGTCTAACTCTTTGCCTAAATTGTGGACATGCCATTGAGCATATCAGGTGATCAGATGAAATTTTTAACTTATCGCACATAATGCACTTGAGACTGTTCACGCAGTCTTTCATCTCATGACCGTCTTTATTGCACTTGCGGCACCTTGGGTAGCCCTCTTTAATTTTTGCAGTGCAATTTGTACTATAGTGTCCCATTAGGTGACACTTGAAACATTTTATGATTCTTGGTGCGGGTGTAAGTTTCACATAAGTGAAACCTATTTTTACTTTCGGCTTATCCATAATCACCTTAAGATATCTCAATGGCATGTCCACAACGGCAATTTGCGTGCCCATTTTCGTAATCCGTAGGACTTTCACATACATTTCTTCTTTTTTAACGTTAAATTCTTTTTGTAACGCATGCATTATCTCTTCTTTAGAAACTTCAGGGTCCAAGTCTCTTATCTCGAGGTCAAAGGCCTTCTGGAGAACCTGGACTACCTGGTCCTCCGGAATGGTCTTTTTAATCTGCGTTTTTATTAATTCAACATCCTCTTTATTTTCTAATTCAAACAGAATTTGACCTGTTCTGGTTTTTCTGACCCTTTTGATTGCGTCAGGGTTTTCGAGTTTATTGGTTATTTTTGAGTATGTGTTTTTATAGTCCTCCTGATTTTTAACTTTTACAACAATCGCATCAGGTCGGGGAATCGACCATTTAGGTCTTGTTGTTTTCGTTATTTTCTTTCTATCGTAGTCGCTTGTGCCTGTGTCTTCCTCGTTTCTATTTTTTGTTATTCTACCTTTACGTTTTGTTATTGTTTTCCATTCTTCATTCTCTTTAGTTTTCATTTCTCTACTACTTTGCATGTATATTTCTTCGTTATTTTTATTTATTGCATGTTTTTTGTTGTTTTTTGCATGCTTTTTATCTATTTTATCGCCTCTAATAAGCTGTTTAATTTTATTACCTAATTTATTTAATATTTTATCTATATCGTCATCGGAGGATTTTTCCTCTTCTGTTGTTATTTTGTTATTATTTATTATTTTGTTATTATTTATTGGTGTTTTTGTTACATTTGTTATATTGTTATTTTTTCCATTATTTTTTCCGTTATTGTATTGAGTTCCTATTACGGTTTTTTGCCTTTTATTTTTAGGTGCCAGCGTAGGCGAGAGTGGTCTCTCCTGAGATGCGGTCACCTTCGCATATGACGGGCCTTTTTTAACAGATGCGCACGAGGATGCTATAGATCCTCTTCTACTTGTGTTTGGTGTGGACTCTGCCACCGACATCTCTGTTTCCGATTCCATTCTCGATCCTGAATCGGATACGATGCATGAAGAGGAATCTGATATTATATGCGTTGTCTTAGCTATTTCTAATGTTCGTTTTATTGGTTTTTTATTTATATTTTTTATTATATTGCATGACCTTTTTATCTCTTCTTTTCTATTTTCTTTTATTTCTTTCAGAGCTTCTATAGTGCCTGCCATTCTCTCTTGAATGTCTCTACAGCTTCGTCTATATTGAGCCCTAAAATTCTTATGCGACTCAATATATAATACGATTTCGTTAAATTCTTCGAACATAATTTTAATATCATCGTATACATTTTTTATAGCACTAATTGTTTTATCTTTTTGTATTTCTGAACGTGTACTAAATAAACTTGTTTTATGTGTAATAACCGGTGGGATACCTGGTGGAGGTTTTAAGTCCGTATTAGTTTTAGTTTTATTACTGTTTTCGTTGTTTTCGTTATTTTTATTGTTATTTGTATTTGTATTGTTATTTATGTTATTGTTTTCAGTATTATTTCCATTATTAATTTCATTATTATTATTATTTTGCATGTCATTGTTTGAGTCATTTTCTATACTTTCTATATTTAGCTGTAGATTACTATTTGTCGGGGTTTTATTTATATCATTTTCGTTCTGTATATTTTCTTGGGCGTTTCCATCCATATCCATTTTTTCCTTGTCATCATTTCCCTCTTTTTCCTTGACAACTTCCATCTCCTCTTTGTCCTTATCCTTATCCTTATTTCCTTCCATTTCCATTTCCATTTCTCCAACTTTCCCGCCCTGATTTTCCTTAGCTGCTATTTTTTCCATTTTCCTTGTCCAGTCCCTAAGAATCGCCACGGTCGTCAGCCCTAGCTGCTCGCTTGTCTTCATTGCTGTTGACGTGGCCAAGCGGTCCACCGACGTCAACCCGCAGTCACTGGATAACGACCCAGGGGGGGCCTGCTCGCCCACCCCCCCCTGTGCCGGCGTTGGAGTATCCCTCTCCTGTCGCAGTAGACGGTTTTTCTTGGTCGTGTTCCAGGGCAGAAATTCACACCATTTGCGGCTGGCCGATACCTAAAAAACGCCTAGCTTGCCCGGGTCCAGTGCCGTAGTCCGTACCTGGCGGAGGAGAGAATTACGCGTACCCACCCTGAGAAGAAGATGCCCAAAAAAGAGGAGTAAGACCAACAGAAGAGGAAGGAAACTGAACTAAGGTAAGTAAATTAAAGAATACTAAAGGAAACTTAAAAAAGAAAAGAGAAAAAAGGAAACTAAAAACCCACCCGCTTTTTGCGCCCCATCCCGGCTCCGCTAGGTCATCCCGCAGGAGAACCCGCAGGACAACCCAGGGAGGAAAAAGAAGAAGACCGGACACCGCAAAATAAAACTAAAAACCAAGAAGAGGACAACACAGGAAAAGGTAAGTAATATAAATAAAGGTAAGTAATATATAGGTAAGGCAAACTAAGGTAAGTAAAATAAAAAGTAAAATAAGGTAGAATAGGTAAAATAAGATAAGTGAACTAAACTGAGGGAAAACTAAACTAAGATCAACTAACTTAAGAAAACTGGAACTGAAGAGGAAATGAAAAGGTAACGTAAGAGAAGTAAGTAATTAAAGATAAGTAACCAAAAATAACTAATTAACTAAATGATAGTATAGAATAAGAGTAAGAACAAAAAGAATACACCCCAGAAAATAATAAAGAAAAAACCCATACGCGCGACCCTCCACCCCCGTCACCCCTCACTCCGTTCGCCACCCTCCGCAGAGGGTGCCCAGGGACCACCACGAGGAGGTGGAGTGAGAGGATTTTAGCCATGTGACTCTCTCACACCGAGAGACCGAAATCGACAGTGGATCAGAGTCACCACTGCAGACGCCACATGACCTCAGTCCCCTATCCTAACCCTATCCTTTTTTTTTTTTTTTTTTTTTTTTTTATGTGGAGAAATGCAGTACGCATACCTCGGCCCCCTGGGGAGGAACCGAGGTTATGTGGGGCTCTCCTAAGGTGAGGCTCGTCGCGCGCAGCGCGGCGCTCCCCTCCCCAGGCCAACCCACTAAAACTCCACACCCGCCTAAGCTACGTGAGATGTGCCAGGATCACGCGAGTATACAACTGGACACAACTCAGCTATCATGAAACCCCGCGGGGGAGTTACCTCCCCCCCCCTACCTAGCTAAAATGAACCCTGAGCGGAGGGACCCGCTCAGTGTTCCCCTCCCTGGGCCTTCGAGTCATGCTTCCCGAGCCCCAGCTCGGTCCACATGCAGCCCTTGGAACCTCGTGCCCTGCTCGGTGCGGTGACCCAAAGGTCCCGCCCCGGCCAGGGCAAGAGGTTCCCATCCCGGTAAGGGAGAGCCGTCGGAAGCGTATCGGACGCCCCGGCTCCCCCCGCCCCACCCCCCTCGCGCCCCCATGTAGGGTGGCCAGCGTCTTAGCTGCGCTGTGTGCTCCACCCAGGGAGGGGTTACCCCCTCCCCGGAGGCCGGGGTCAGCTTGTCCCCCGGCCTCCTCCATGCACCGCCCCCCGGGATGGGGGCAAACTATGGGTTAGGGGGGAAACCCCCCTCCCCACCAAGGGACCCCCAACCACCCCCCCATGGGAGGGTGTTAATTGACGCGGAGGGGGGAAAACCCCCCGCGCCCTCCCCCTCGCCGCCCTCCCACGTGGGGCACGTGATTGGCGCGGGGACAAGCCCCGCACCCTCCCCCCATCCACCGCCCCCCCTCGTGGGGGCATAGACCCCTCGCGCGGGGGAGACCCCGGCGCGACGGACCTCCTCCTCCCTCGCCCACCCCTTGTGCGAGTGGTACCACGTCTGCGCCTGGGTCTCCCCCGCGCCAACTCCCTTCTCTGCGAGCCCGGGTCCGCTTCCCGGGCCCGCTCGGCGGTCTCCTTCTGCAACATCACCTCTTCACAGAAGGAGACCACCGCCTGCCACGACCTCTCGCTTGCGGCCAAGTGGTCGACCATGGCCGCCAGCGAGAGGTCCCACCCTTCCACCGCGTACTGCAGGACACGGCGCTGATTCGCCCACGCTGGGCACTCTTCCAGCGTGTGTTGCACCGTGTCCTGCAGCTCCCCGCAGTGGTGACACTGCGTGGTCGGCTCCCGTCCTATTTCAAACAGGTACTCTCCGAAGCATCCCTTGCCGGAGAGCACCTGTGTAAGACGGTAGGTCAACCTAACGCGCCCCCTGCACCATGTATCAAAAATGGGCAGGAGGGCCCGGACGATCGGTCGGTCCGATGTAGCGAGTTCTTGCTTCCACCGGACCGCCAAAACTTCCCGGGCCTGGCGTTTTCGCATTTCGATCCCCTCGATCTCCTCGGCCGTGAATTCCACCCCCAATGGGCGACCTGCCGGGCGAGTGGCGGAAAAAGTTTCCGCCCGCTCGGCAGCCACCAAATGGAAAGGGGGTATCACGGCGAGGAGACCCGCCGCCTCCGTGGAGATGGTGCGGAAACCCCGTATGACACGTAGAGCCAGCCGCCTGCGCACCTTTTCGAGTAAGGCGCGATTATGGCGGCTGGACTCCAGAGCGCGGTGCCACACGGGGGCCCCGTAAAGGGCTATTGACCGCACCACCTCCACGTAGAGGCGGCGAACATTCATGTCTGGTCCCCCGATATTGGGCAGCAACCGCCCTAGGGCGGCCGCTGTCTTTATTAATCGGGGGGCCAGGAGATCGAAATGATTTACGAAACGCCAGCGCTCGTCGACGTGCAGGCCCAGATACTTTATGTAGGGCCCGACGTCGACGTAGGCCTCCGCGACACGAATCCGCAAATCCTGCCGTGTTTGCGGCAGCGTCAACCGAGGCTGGGCATGAAGCCATACTGCCTCGGTCTTCGCGGCCGCCACGGTCAGGCCCATCCCGCGGATTCGTCCGACCACGAGGTCAAGGGCGACCTCTCCGAGGTGCTTGGTCCTTGTCCACTCAAGGCCCCCCGCGTACACCAGGGTGTCATCCGCATAGCAGATGACACCCGTGTCGGGGGGCATGTAAGCCCGCAACACCGCGTCGTAAGCCAGGTTCCACAGGAGTGGTCCTAATATGGACCCCTGTGGAACCCCGCGGTGGATTCCCCTCTCTTGTACTCTGCCGTATCGGCCGGCCCATACGATGGCCCTGTCACGCAGGTAGTCCCGCACCGTCCTCTGGAGATAGGAGGGCACCTGGAAGTGTTCCATGGCCCTCTCTATCTCCCGCCAGGGCAGGGTGTTGAACGCGTTGGTGATGTCCAACGATACCGCGATCAACACCCGGCCCTGCGCGACAGCCTCTTCCCGGAGGAGGCGTAGATGCTCTAACGCATCTATCGTCGAGCGCCCCCTCCGGAAACCCAACTGACTGTCGCTCAGTCCGGGTACCGCACGTGACAAGTGCTCGAGGAGGCGGGCGACAATAACTCTTTCGAAGAGTTTGCCCGCCTCGTCGAGCAGACATATTGGCCGATACGCAGAGGGTGAATCTGCGGGCTTACCTTCTTTGTGGAGAAGGACCAAGCCACCTCTCTTCCATAAAGTGGGGAAGGTCCCCCGGCGAAAGGACGCGTCCATGACGCTCCTAAACGCCGGGCCGAGGACCTCCAAGGCCCGAGCCAGAACCGCTCCAGGGACGCCATCGGGGCCGGGGGCTTTCCTGCCCCCCCCCTTGCGTCGCCGGAGCGCCAGCTCAAGCTCCCCCTCGGTGACCCGGAACTGCTCCGACCAATCGTTGGTCGGGGCGGGGGCGTGTCCCACATCCTCCTCTTCCCCGTCGTTAAGGGGAAAGAGGGTGCCGATGACACGCCCCAGGAATTCCGGGTCCAATCCTAACCCTATCCTAACCCTATCCTAACCCTATCCTAACCCTATCCTAACCCTATCCTAGTAGTAGTAGTAGTAGTAGTAGTAAATTCAGCCGGGGCAGAAGTGATCGGCACTCCTACCTGTCCTTGCGGGAGAGGGGGTGGTGCCGCCAGGCACCTCCCCTCTCCCGATCGCACACCGACAGCATAGTCAGTTTCATATGGCGACCGGCTCTCGGCCCCGTAGGGTTGCAAATACCACTGCGTTCGACCGCCGCTCTGCTTTTTATAGCCCGGGCAACTTTCAGAGCGGTCGGTCTACTAATCAGGGAAGTGATCGTCATCGGTGAGTCGGCCATTCTACCTAGCGTATATGGATTTTTGAGCGTTTTACGGCTCGGAGCGTACGTCGGGCCGTGCTCACCCTCGGATCATGCAGGTTCGCCACACCTGCCCAGTTGGCCCCCCCTCTTCACCATAGAACCATGTCGTGCGCCTGCGAGTCTTACTTCCCTTTCCCTAGTCTGTCCCGGCTGTCCAGGACTTACCCACTCCCACCCCGGATTAAGATAGGCTACTCTACGCTTCTACGGGTATTTCAAGAGCAAGGGGCCGCGCCTTTACGATCGTTGGGATGAATTTGTGTACTATGTGTTCGACCCCCTCGGGCTCCGATCCGACTTCGGCGAAATACCAGTGAAGACCGGTATATCGCGTTCATGCGGTCTTCACCCTCGAGGGCTTCCCACCCTATTGCGTACACATCAACTTGGGGTCCGATCCGACTTCAGCGAAATTCCTGCCGAGGCTGGAATATCGCTTCCATGCGGTCTTTCCTTGCCGAGCCTGCCGCGTATTGGGTTGGGGGGGGGGGACTCTAGCCACACTAGGTTCTATGGCTGGTGAATTTCGAGCGTGACCATCGCTCTCGGGGTCCGGCGGAAGTGCGAGTTTGTGCTGCCTTCCTTCCGGCTTCGCCCATTCAGGTTTGTCTCCTGTTTGTCTGTTTGCTTCCCTGTGAGTGTCTGTTGTTGTTCCTTTATTGGGCTGTTTCGCCTTCAATTGTTGCTCTTTCGGGGGTTCCTTATGCCGTTTCCCTTTTGTTCCACCTTTGTTCGCTTCCTTGTGAGATGGTCCTTATTTGTTTGCACTTGGGGGTAGTTTTCCTATTGCTGTTGATCCTTTGTTCTTGATCCTTGTTCATGTACCTCCGTTTCTTCCTTTGACTCGTTGTTCCTTGTCGTGTGGTTTCCAGTTTTGCGCTTCCTGTTCTCTTCTCCTTATTGTTCGTTCTTTGTTCCTTTGCCTTTCCCGTTGCTCCTTGTGGTTCCCTCCCTTCGTGTTTGCCTTTCCTCGCGTTTGTTCTCTGCTTTGTGATGTCTCTTTTTATTGTCTCTTTTGCCCATCTTCCGGGTGTGTCCCGGTGTTAGTTCCTCCTAAGTTGTTTCCCTTCTCCTTGTTTCTTTCTTTCATGATCCTGTTCTTGTTTCTCCTTGTTGTTCCGTTCCTGTTGGTCTGTCTCCTTTTGTTGTTGCCTTCCTGTTGCTCCTTGTGATTCCCTCCCTTGGTTCCTGTCCTTGCGTTATGATGTCTCTTTTCATTGTGTATCGGATTAGGCCGACGACCGAACGATACGTAGATGAGAGAGGTGCCGGAATCGCACAGCGCTGTGCGCGAAGTCGAAGGAGAGAGAGAACTCGGTGTAACACGTGTATGAAAGAATAGAAGTGGACTGTATTTTGGTGAATGAGAATGAAACCGTACAATTAAACTCGCTTAAACCTTTACTTTTTTGAAATTCGCTTTAATAAGCGATTACGTCGACGACGCGATGAACTCGAACGAGCGAAGGTAGATAAGAAGTTACAAAAGGCGGTTTAAATGGTCGAACAGTGCGAGACAGAATGAATCATAATTCTCGGAACCACCGCGGTTCCGAATTCTAGGAATCGGCTGATTGGCCGATTCAGGATCATGCGATGATCCAGTGACGCGATTCGCGCGTCACGGATCATACGACGACACGGGATCGAGGATTGGGAAACAATCGATAGATCCCGAGACGAGCGACGGGGGGGAACGAAGACTCGCGTCGCGAGGGACTCGCGTTCGGTGGGTGACGTCACCGCGGAGCGAGGGGAGCGCGAGACAAACACCTCGCAATGGTGAGCGCATCGCGAACATACCGCCCGCCTTGAAACGTTGGTTTCAAAATGAGGATGACGTACGGGCGCAGCCGCACCGCAATGAAACGCAATGAACTTAAAGATAAAGCACGCCATCTTAAAACTAACGCAAACTTACACCAATACATTGCTCAAAGGCACTTTATTTACAAAATATACAGAATGTTGCAATAAGTTACGAGAGTAATAAGTTACGCAGGCGCTCGAAAGCGAAAGTGCGAGAGCGAAGGCGCAAGAGCGCACGAACGAAGTAGCGAGTGCGCACGAGGGGACGCACGAGAGCGCAAGAGCGCGACAGCGTCCGAACGGAGGCGCGAGAGTACAAGAGCGGAGGGCGAGAGCGCGAAAACAAGAGAATGCGAGAGCGGTGGCGCGAGAGAAGGCGCAAGAGCACGCGAGTGCGAGAGCGGAGGCGCAAGAGCACGCGAGCGCGAGAGCGGAGGAGCGAGCCGAGGCGCGAGCGGAGGAGCGAGCCGAGGCGCCGGAGCACGAGAGTGCGAGAGCGGAGGCGCAAGAGGATGCGCGAGAGCACGCGGATGCGAGAGCGGAGGCGCGAGAGAACGCGCAAGAGCGTGCGAATGCGAGAGCGAAGGCGCGCGAACACGCAAAAGCGAGAACGGACGCGCAAGAGCACGCGAGCGCGTGAGCGGAGGCGCGAGGGAAGGCGCAAGAGCGTGCGAATGCGAGAGCGAAGGCGCGAGAACACGCAAAAGCGAGAACGGAGGCGCAAGAGCACGCGAGCGCGTGAGCGGAGGCGCGAGGGAAGGCGCAAGAACACGCGAGTGCGCGAGAGGAGGCGCAAGAGGAGGCGCAAAAGCACGCGAGCGCGAGAGCGGAGGCGCGAGAGAATGTGCCGGAGCACGAGAGTACGAGAGCGGAGGCGCAAGAGGATGAGCAAGAGCACGCGAGCGCGGGAGCGGAGGCGCGAGATATGGTGCAGAAGCACGTGAGAATGAGATCGGAGGCGCAAGAGGATGCGCGAGAGCACTCGAGTGCGAGAGCGGAGGCGCAAGAGCACGCGAGTGCGCGAGCGGAGTCGCGAGAGAAGGCGCAAGCGGAGGCGCGAGAGAATGCGCAGGAGCACACGAGCGCGAGAGCGGAGGTGCGAGAGAAGGCGCGGAAGCACGCGAGAGTGAGATCGGAGGCGCGAGAGAAGGCGCAGAAGCACGCGAGAGTGAGATCGGAGGCGCGAGAGAAGGCGCAAGAGCACACGAGAGTGAGATCGGAGGCGCAAGAGGATGCGCGAGAGCACGCGAGGGCGAGAACGGAGGCTCAAGAGCACGCGAATGCGCGAGCGGAGGCGCAAGAGCACTAGAGTGCGCGAGCGGAGGCGCGAGAGGATGCGCGAGAGCACGCGAGTGCGAGAGTGGAGGTGCGAGAGAAGGCGCCGGAGCACGAGAGTGCGAGAGCGGGGGCGCGAGAGAATGCGCAAGAGCATACGAGTGCGGGAGCGGAGGCGCGAGCGGAGGTGCGAGAGAAGGCGCAAAATCACGCGAGAGTGAGATCGGAGGCGCGAGAGGATGCGCCAGAGCACACGAGCGCGAGAGCGGAGGCGCAAGGGGGTGCGCGAGCGCATGCGAGGGCGAGAACGGAGGCTCACGAGCACGCGAGTGCGCGAGCGGAGGCGCAAGAGCACTAGAGTGCGCGTGCGGAGGCGCGAGGGGATGCGCGAGAGCACGCGAGTGCGAGAGCGGAGGTGCGAGAGAAGGCGCCGGAGCACGAGAGTGCGAGAGCGGAGGCGCGAGAGAATGCGCAAGAGCATACGAGGGGGGCCTCAGCAGGCTGGTGGTGGCGGTTTCCGGAGATTGCAACGATGGACTCACTTTGTTCGCCATGTCATCGAGGGCGTCCAGTAGGACATCCTTGGAACTGAAGTACGCATCCTCGGTTATCTGAAGGTGGTCGTCTGCGAAGTAGGGGATTGTACTCCGCTCGTTGGTGTCAGGTACACTGGTGAGCAGCTGCACGTGGCCTTCAAAAAACGCACTCCAAACGTTTTCGAGACAGGAAATTTGCTCTTGAATTTTGCTGCTGGTGAGATTGGCCTTCCCAATCTTCTGGAAATTCTCGACCGTCCGCAGGATTGTCCGCTGCAGCATGGCTTGCCGTTGGAAGTCCGCCATTTTGGAGAGAGCACGTGTTAACTTTGATTTCGTTCAACTTCGAATCCGGCTCGAAGGACCAAATTTATGTATCGGATTAGGCCGACGACCGAACGATACGTAGATGAGAGAGGTGCCGGAATCGCACAGCGCTGTGCGCGAAGTCGAAGGAGAGAGAGAACTCGGTGTAACACGTGTATGAAAGAATAGAAGTGGACTGTATTTTGGTGAATGAGAATGAAACCGTACAATTAAACTCGCTTAAACCTTTACTTTTTTGAAATTCGCTTTAATAAGCGATTACGTCGACGACGCGATGAACTCGAACGAGCGAAGGTAGATAAGAAGTTACAAAAGGCGGTTTAAATGGTCGAACAGTGCGAGACAGAATGAATCATAATTCTCGGAACCACCGCGGTTCCGAATTCTAGGAATCGGCTGATTGGCCGATTCAGGATCATGCGATGATCCAGTGACGCGATTCGCGCGTCACGGATCATACGACGACACGGGATCGAGGATTGGGAAACAATCGATAGATCCCGAGACGAGCGACGGGGGGGAACGAAGACTCGCGTCGCGAGGGACTCGCGTTCGGTGGGTGACGTCACCGCGGAGCGAGGGGAGCGCGAGACAAACACCTCGCAATGGTGAGCGAATCGCGAACACATTGTCTCTTTTTGCCCATCTTCCGGGTGTATCCCGGTGTTAGTTCCTCCTAAGTTGTTTCCCTTCTCCTTGTTTCTTTCTTTCATGATCCTGTTCTTGTTTCTCCTTGTTGTTCCGTTCCTGTTGGTCTGTCTCCTTTTGTTGTTGCCTTCCTGTTGCTCCTTGTGATTCCCTCCCTTGGTTCCTGTCCTTGCGTTATGATGTCTCTTTTCATTGTCTCTTTTTGCCCATCTTCCGGGTGTATCCCGGTGTTAGTTCCTCCTAAGTTGTTTCCCTTTTCCTTGTTTCCTTTCTCTCCTGATCCTGTTCTTGTTTCTCCTTGTTGTTCCGTTCCTGTTGGTCCGTCTCCTTTTGTTGTTGCCTTCCCGTTGCTCCTTGTGATTCCTTCCCTTGGTTCCTGTCCTTGCGTTATGATGTCTCTTTTCATTGTCTCTTTTTTCCATCTTCCGGGTGTGTCCCGGTGTTAGTTCCTCCTAAGTTGTTTCCCTTCTCCTTGTTTCTTTCTTTCATGATCCTGTTCTTGTTCCTCCTTGTTGTTCCGTTCCTGTTGGTCTGTCTCCTTTTGTTCTAGCCTTCCCGTTACTCCTTGTGATTCCCTCCCTTGGTTCCTGTCCTTGCGTTATAATGTCTCTTTTCATTGTCTCTTTTTATCCATCTTCCGGGTGTGTCCCGGTGTTAGTTCCTCCTAAGTTGTTTCCCTTCTCCTTGTTTTCTTTCTCTCCTGATCCTGTTCTTGTTTCTCCTTGCTGTTCCGTTCCTGTTGGTCTGTCTCCTTTTGTTGTTGCCTTCCCGTTGCTCCTTGTGATTCTCTCCCATGGTTTCTGACCTTGCGTTATGATGTCTCTTTTCATTCTCTCTTTTTACCCATCTTCCGGGTGTGTCCCGGTATTAGTTTCTCCTAAGTTGTTTCCCTTCTCCTTGTTTTCTTTCTCTCCTTGTCCTGCTCTTGTTTCCCTTGTTGTTCCGTTCCTGTCGGTCTGTCTCCTTTTTTGTTGTAGCCTTCCCGTTAATCCTTGTGATTCTCCCCTTGGTTCCTGTCCTTGCGTTATGATGTCTCTTTTCATTGTCTCTTTTGCCTCCTTTCGAGTCTGACTCGTTGCTGGTTCTCCCCGTTTCTTATCCCTTTCTCTTTTCCTCCCTCTATTGATCCTTTGCATGATTTTCCTGTTTTTGGCCCTTGTTAGTTTCCCCCTTGTACGTTCCCTTTCTTTTTTGTTCCTTGTGTGTCTGCCTTGTTTCGTTGTTTCCTGTATTTGCTCTGCGTTCCCATTTGTGTTGCGTCTTCTTCTCTTTTTTGTTGTTTTCCAGATGTTTCCCATTCTTGATTCTCTCTGTGTCGTTCTCCTCTTTTTTTTCCCTTTTTTTTGTTACCTTTCTCTTCCAATTCTTTTCTTTGTTTCTCCCTTTGTTGCCTTCCCTGTTCTCGTTCCTTTCGTGTGTGCTCCTTTCTTTCTTTTCCTGCTTTGTTTGTCTTCTTTGGCCCTTTTGTTTCTTTCGGTATCACCTTGTTCGTTGCTACCTTGTCTTGTACTCTCTGTTCGTTGATCCTTCCCTCCTGTTCCTGTCAGTTGGTCCTTTGTTCTCCCTGTTGTTGTTTTCCTATGGTTATCCTTTTCACTCTGTCCCTTTGTATACTGTCTCCTCTTGTTCCTGCGTATGTTTCCTTGTTTCTTTTGTCCCGTTCTTCCGCTTCCTTCTTTCCTGTGTTCCATTTCCTTCTTCCGTCTTGTTTCTCTGTCCTCTGTTCCGCCCTTTTCTCTTGTTTCCTTTTGTCCGTGTTTGTTCCTCGCGTTCCCTTCACTTTTTTTTCCCTCTTTTCTCTCTTCTCTTTCCTCTCTCCTCTTTCTGTTTGGTTTCCGTTTTTCCTTAGTATGTATGTATGTTTTTTTTCTCTCTCTCTTCCTTCTTCTCTCCTTCTGTTCTTTTCTTTGTCTTTCTCGTTTTTACCTCCTTCCTTTTTTCTCCTTTTACCACTTCGCTTCCTTTTTCCCACCCCTCTTTCCTTTCCCTTTTTCCTTCTCTCTATTCTCTTTTCTCATTCCTTTCCTTCCTTCACTCCTCTTTCCTCCTCCTTTTCCTTTCTCTCTTTCTCCCTCTTGTCTCTGTCTGTTTCCTTTTCTTCTTCCCTCTCTCTTCTTTCCTCTTCTTTTTTTTTCTCTTTTTTACTTTCCTTATCCTTTTTCCTTCGTCCTTCCTTCCTTTCCCTAGTGTCGACAGACCAGGTGTTTCGGCAGGCGGGGTCCATCATCGGCCACTATCGTGGCCTCAGAGCAATGCCTATACATTGCCTATCACCTGGCCTGCTTCCTCTCGTTCTTCCTTTAATCTCATTTCTCTCCCTTTTTTCCCTCTCTCTTTCTTTTCCTTCTTTCCTCTTTTCCTTTATTCCTTCTTTTTTTGTTGCCTTTAGTATTTCCATGGGTCCACCACTTCCATGAAGCGTTTGACCTCCTTCCATGGTATTAACCCTATCCTAACCCTATCCTAGTAGTAGTAGTAGTAGTAGTAAATTTTGACCGGGGAGTAGGTGATCGGCACCATCTCCTTGTTCCATTGAGGAGAGGGCTGGTGCCGCAAGGCACCAGCCCATCTCCGAAACGCACACCAACAGGGTTGCAATCGTAGGGTTGCAATTTCCCCTGCTTTCAACCGCCCCCCTGCTTTTTAAAGCCCGGGCAACTTGCAGGGTGACGATCTACTAATCAGGGAGCGATCATCATCAGTGAGAGGCCATTCTACCTAACCCATTTGAGTGTTTGAGCGTTTTACGGCTCGGAGCGTACGTCGGGCCTTGCTCACCTTCAGATCATGCAGGTTTGCCATACCTGCCCATTTGGCCCCACCCTCTTCACCATAGAACCATATTGTGCACCTTTGAGTATTACATCCCTTAACCTATTCTATCCCGGCTGCCCAGGATTCACCCACTCCCTCCCCAGGATTAGGATAGGCTATTCTATGACTCTACAAGTTACTCAAAACAAGGGACCGCGCCTTCATGAACGTTGGGAAGAAGTTGTATACTTATGTGTCCAGCCCCATTGAGTTTGATCCAACTTCGGCGAAATTCCGGTTATCAAACCCGAATATCGCTTTCATATTGTCTTCACCCTCCGAGGCCTTCCACCCTGTCTAACATGTATACATCAACTTGGGGTCCGATCCGACTTCCGCGAAATTCCAGAATAAACTGGAATATCACTTTCATTCGGTCTTTCCTTGCCGAGCCTACCACGTGTTGGGGTGTTGGAGGGCTCAAAGCCACACTAGGTTCTATGGCTGATATAATGGACGTGACCATCGTCCCCAGGTTTCGGTTAAAAATGCATCTTAAATTCGCACTCAACCGTCCCCCATTCAGGTTTGTCTCCCTTGTGTATGATTCCTTTTTCCCTCCCTTACTATCACCTTACTTATGGGGTCTTTATTTATATTCCATCCTGACTATCCCTTATCATCAACCATATATCTGTTCACTAGTCCTAACCTTATTTGTTGTTCTGTTACTTTTCCCTTTTATACAACCTTAATATCAACCTTATTGCTATATTGGATACATACGCCTTACTATCTAATCTTTACTTGCTTACCTTACTTCCTTCCATTGATAAATCTTTAATTTCAATCCTTACTAATATTAATTGTTATTTCACCCTGTTTGTGTTTTTGTTTTTTTTTTCTATATTATGGTCCTTACTTCTCCCCTGTGTTGGTGTTTGATATTTCCTTACTATTATTACTACATCATAAATACCACCTTGTCTCCCTTACCACTTTCCGTAGTAATTCTTAGTGTTGTTAGTATTTAATTCCTTACTTTTGTCTCCCTTCGTGTACTGCTTTAAATCATCTGCTCCGCATCTTCTTTAAATTATTGCATCACCATAAATTCTTTATCCATATTCCTAATAATTTAGGGCTTGAACTCCTCTATATGCCCCCTCCTTTTGTCATTTTCTTTTTTAAAACTTGTGCTTTCACCATGTTCATGCAACTATTATAAAATTATCTTGCATAGCAGTCCTGTCTTTACTTCGTTTTCCCATGTTGGTTTATCTGGGTTTTCCAACGATTGTTCTATTCTTGCTCCTATTGTTTTGGTTGAAAGGTATCACTGATCAGCTATCATTCGTTCATTATTAACATTCAAAGATTTAGGCAAAGGATTAGTTTTGGCGGGCGAGATCCATCATTGGTTACCAAAGTAACCTCAGAGCATTGCCCAAACAATGCCTTAACTAATCTTGCCCTCTTTTGTGTTCCCTATTTCCTTCCAGTTTACACCTTGCTTATAATTTGCCTACTTACTTCTCTGTACCATGTTGTCCATTTCTATCATTCTCCAATTAATTACTACTTTAATTCCCTATTCCTAGTCCTGAACTTAATACCTAATATTTCCATAGGTCTACTTCTTCCATAAAACGTTTAACTTTTTTCCATTTAAAACCTCTTAAAATCACTCCATCAACAAAGTTTGTTTCTAGAACCGTTCTCCTTTTATGCACTAAAGCTGCACAGCTCCTAACCAAATGCTCTGGAGTTTCTTCTTCCTCATTGCATAATGTGCACATACTCGTGTCTGCTTTTCCTATTTTTGCTAAGTGCTTATTTAGTGGTGCTATACCCGTTATCGTTTCCACCATTCTTCTTAATTCCTTCTTTTCCAGTTGTAAAATACCCTGAACACGTTTAGCTGGCCAGCAGTCCACTCCCAGAAAACTTTTACTATGCGTCAAACCACTGGAATTTCTCCATCTTTCCGCCGCTTGGCTTATCGCCCAATTCCTGATTGCCAGATTATAATTCGCATTGGATAACCCTATCCAATTTTGCGGTTCATCCGGTGGTAAGTCCGATCCTCTATTTGCAAGTTCGTCTGCTCTTTCGTTTCCTTCCAAACCAGAATGACCCGGTATCCAGGTTATTATAACCTTCTTCCCCATTTTCCCCAATTCGTTTAGGGCAATATGAGTTTCCCATATTAAATTCGATCTGCATTCCATCTTCCTTAAGCTTTTTATAGCTGCCTGGCTGTCTGAACAGATCGTTATCTGATTTCTTTGTTCCCCCTGATTCTTTACTTCCTTAGCACATAATTGTATGGCCAGGAGTTCCGCTTGATATACCGTTGGGTGCTCCCCTAGTTTTATGTAATAATGTTTGTCTCTGTTATTAGTCCATGCCGCTCCCGTTAGTCCATTTTTTCTGGACCCATCCGTGTACCATAGTGCCGTATTTCTTAGGTCCTCTGGGATACCATTTTCCCAATCTTCCCTTGCTCTTATTTCTGTTTTGTAAAGTTTATGATCTATGTACTTCCTCTCGTCACTATCTTTCCGCATTTCGCTCAACTCAATAATATCCGGATTACCATTCCTACCAATAAGATATATCAAGTTTGAGTGCCCATAACCAAGGTTGTCCCATTTACCCCAGCTTATTAATCTGTATATTGTCTTTAGTGCTAATTCCTTAACTATTATGTCAAGCGGTAACATATCTGTTAACACTTCCATAGTTCTATTGGGAGTATTGTTAGTACAACCCAGAATTCTTCTATTGGCCATTCCTTGTAATCTATCGAACCAACCTTTTACTGTTGCCATGTCTGACGCTTGCCACCAAATAGCTGCACCATATGTTACCCTTGGTACTATAATTGCTCTATATATCCATCTCATTATGTATGGTTTCATTCCCCATGTTGCTCCTATTGCTCTACTCAGCATAGCAATATTACCCTTCGCTGCATCCGCTTTAATTTTAGCATGCGGTCTCCATAATAATTTCCTTGTTAGTGTAATCCCTAGATATTTCACTTTTTGCTTTAACGGTACTGGTGTACCCATATACATTAGACCACTCTCAACTGGGTAAAGCGTGGTTTTAGTAAATTCCATTACTTCCATTTTCTCTGGGTTTACGGATAAACCCACTGAATCACACCAAACCTCTGTTATATTCAATGCCGTTTGTATCACTTCCAAACATTTTACTTTATTTCTGTTTCTACTAATCACTGCTATATCATCTGCATAAGCCACTACCACAGCTCCTGTTTCTTCTAACTCCCAAAGTAGGGAGTCCAATGCCATGCACCATAACAGTGGTGAGAGAATGCCCCCTTGTGGTGTACCTCTTTGAACCCTTCCTTCTACTTCAGCATCTCCCCTACAAGCTCTTACTCTTCTATTCCTTAACATGTTCATAATCCATAACCCTATCCTAACCCTATCCTAACCCTATCCTTTTTTTTTTTTTTTAATGTGGAGAAATGCAGTACGCATACCCCGGCCCCCTGGGGAGGAACCGGGGTTATGTGGGGCTCTCCTAGGGTGGGGGTCGTCGCGCGCAGCGCGGCGCCCCCCTCCCCAGGCCAACCCACTAAAACTCCACACCCTCCTAAGCTATGTAGGAGGAGCCAGGATCCACCCGAGGTATACAACTGGCTCACTCCTAGCTACAATAAACCCCGGGGGAGGATTAACTCCCCCACCATATTCTAACCGAACCCCGGGCGGAGGGACCCGCCCGGTGTTCCCATCCCTGGGGCCTTCGAATCATGCTTCCCGAGCCCTAACTCGGTCCACATGCAGCCCCCGGCGCCCCCGTGTCCCGCTCAGGGGGGGACCCTAAGGTCCCCCCTGGCCAGGTCACGAGGGCTCCGCTCCCGGTAAGGGAGAGCCGTCGGAAGCGTATCGGACGCCCCGGCTCTCCCCACCCCACCCCCCACGCGCCCCCCCCCCGGAGCTGGACTCCGGGGGTGGCCGGTGCCTCGGTTAGATTATGGTCTTTTCGAGGTCACCGACCACCCCGGGGAGAAGTCTAACTTCCCCCCATGGGCCGGGGTCAGCTCACCCCCCGGCCCCTTCTCCCTCTCGTCCCCCGGGGTGGGGACAAACGTCGGCGCGGGGTGCGTACACCCCGCGCCGAAGGGGAACCCCCCGCCCCCCCCAGAGGAGGGGGCATCAACTGTCAGGGGGAGGGGAACACTCCCCGCGACCTCCCACCCACCGCCGCCCCCCTCGCGGGGGCACGAACTGGCGCGGGGGGCGAACCCCCCGCGCCCTCCCCACCCGATCCTCCGCCCCCCATGGGGCCCCAAATCATCGCGCGGAGGCGATCCCCCTTGCGCGATTCCCCCCCGGCCTCTCCCCCGGGGGGGAGCGCGTCCTCGCCTACGGGGGGGTCGCCCCCGCGCGAGCTCCCTCCTCGCGGAGCCCGGGTCTGCCTCCCGGGCCCGCTCGGCGGCCTCCTTCTGGGACATTACGTCCTCACAGAAGGAGGCCACCGCCTTTCACGACCTCTCGCTGGCGGTCATGTGGTCGACCAGGGCCGCGAGCGTGAGGTCCCACCCTCCCACTGCGGCTTGAAGGGTTCGGCGCGGCACTGCCCACGCGGGGCACTCCTCCAAGGTGTGCCGCACCGAATCCACCCTCTCGCCGCAGTGGTGACACTGCGTGGTTGGTTCCCGTCTTATAACCCACAGGAACTCTCCAAAGCAACCCTTGCCGGAGAGCACCTGTGTGATGCGGAAAGTCAGCCTCAGCCGCCTCTTGCACCAAATATCGAAAATGGGCAAGAGGGCCCGGACAATTGGACGAGCCGATGGAGTCAGTTCCATCCTCCATCGGCTCATCATGTCCTCCCGGGCCTGGCGCTTTCGCACCTCGATCTCATCCCGCTCCTCGACCGTGAGTTCCACCCATACGGTCGGCGGGCCGAGCAGGCGATCTGGTAACAGGTCGCCCGCTCGGCCGCCACCAAGTGGAAGGGTGGAATCACGGCGAGGAGCCCCGCCGCCTCAGCGGAGATGTTGCGGTATCCCCGTATGGTCCTCAGGGACAGCCGGTGGCGGACCCTTTCCAAAAGGGCCCGGTTATGCCGGCTGTCCCGTAACGCGAGGGACCATACGGGGGCCCCATAAAGGGCCATCGACCGCACCACCTCCGCATAAAGGCGGCGTACATTCGTATCGGGCCCCCCGATATTTGGCAGCAGCCGCCCTAGGGCGGCCGCTGTCCTGGCCAATCGGGGGGCCAAGAGATCGAAGTGCCTCTCGAAGCGCCAGCGGCCGTCGAGTGTCAAGCCCAGATATTTAATAACGGGCTTGACCTCGACGTAGGCCTCCGCGACACGGATCCGCAGGTCTTGTCCTTGGGGTGGCAGCCTAGACCTATGAAGCCATAAGGCTTCTGTCTTTTCGGCTGCCACCCGGAGACCCATTCCGCGGATCCGCCCAACCACGCAGTCCAGGGCGTTCTCGCCGAGGTGCCTGGTCCTCCTCCAGTTCTCCTCCACGGCATATACCAGGGTGTCATCTGCATAGCAGATGACACCCGTGCCGTGGGGGAGGGAAACCCGGAGCACCGCGTCATATGCTAGGTTCCACAGGAGTGGTCCTAGAACCGACCCCTGCGGAACCCCGCGGTGCATCTCCCTCTCGTGGCTCTCTCCATACCGGCCGGTGAATTCCACCACCCTGCCGCGGAGATAGTCCCGGACTACCAGTTGGAGATAGGAGGGCACCTGGAAAAATTCCATGGCCCTCTCTATCTCCACCCAGGGCAGGGTGTTGAAGGCATTAGAGATATCTAATGATATCGCCAACAACACCCCGCCTTCAGCGACAGCCCTTTCCCGGAGGAGGCGCAGACGCTCTAGAGCATCTATCGTAGAGCGCCCCCCCGGAAATCCTAACCCTATCCTAACCCTATCCTAACCCTATCCTAACCCTATCCTTTTTTTTTAACTATGGGGAAATCCATCATGGATCCCGCTCCTCATGCCGCCACCAGCAAGGGAGCAGAATGACGAACTCATATCGCCTAAAACCCCACTTCCGTCCCTAGACTATAATGCGGGTGACCAGGATCGCGATGAGCATACAACTGGCCATCCCGCAGTCTTTGATAGACATCCCGGGGGGGGGGGGGGTGGAGAAGCCACCCCCCGTTTAACCCCTCTATTGGGAAGCACGACGACGGAAATCGTGTGTTCCCCCCTTCCCGAGACGCCCGATGGGAGACCCGAGTGTGGCTCAGGTCCCCGACGTCTACTGAGGCCTCGTCGTCCGTCGCCCCCCGGCCTTGGCACCCGCCAACTAGCCGGACCAAGCGACGAACGAGGAGGCCCCGTTTTCCCGGTAAGGCCGAACCCCTCGGCGGAACGCATTGCGCACGCTCCCGGGGCCGGCCCCCTTCCCGTGGATGTCAAGGCCCCGGCGCCTTGCATCCAGCCCCCCTCCGGCGATTTACGTAAATCGTGGGAGGAGGGGTACATCCCGTGCGTGACCGTCCAGAAGGGGCGGTCACTTCCCGCGGGCAGGTCACCAGAAGGGTGACCTTGAGCCCGACTTAGCGGCCACGCGCGGGTGGCCACTCCTTCCCGTTAGGGGGGGCGTCGGGTCTTAGGCGCGATCTCGTCGCGCTGCCGCGGCGCCCCCCATCCTAACCCTATCCTTTTTTTTTTTTTAACTACGGGGAAATCCTCATGGATTAGCCTCCTCTCACCGCCGCAGGTGAGGGAGACTAATGACGAACTCAAATCGCCTAAAACCCCGCGACCGTCCCTAAACCAAAATGCTCGCCAGCCAGGATCGCGTTAGCATACAACTGGCTCGCGAGCGGTCTTTAAATAGACATCCCGACGGGGAGGAGAAGCCTCCCCGACGATTATTCCCTCTATCAGGGAAACGCAGCGACGGCAGCCACATTTCCCCCCCTTCCCAGGGGCGCCCGATGGGGGGCCCGGGTTGCGGACCCGAACCCCCCCAGCGCACCCCCGGGGACCTCCTTCTAGGGCCCGTACCGTGCTGCAGCGACCGCCGCTAGCCCGGTCGGAATCCCCGGAATGAGGCCCCCGCACGCGATAAAGCCCGCCCTTCGGAGGGGTGCACGTGCACCCCCAGGGCTAGCCCCCCTTCCCGTGAACGCGGCGGGTACCGGTACCCCCGCGTTCAAACCCCCTTCGACGATCCGGCCACCGGTTCGTCGGAGGAGGTTTCTCCCCCGTGTGGACTCCGCCTGATGGGCGGAGCCTCTTCCACCTCTACCTCCATACCCCCCTCGGGAGGGCGAGCCCGCTCGGCCGGTGGGGGCCCGGTCCTAGTGACCGGGTCCTTCGGGGCCGATTGCCCCTTACCTCCCCTCCCTCGTGTCCCACTGGACACGAAGGAGGGGCAGGCCTTGGTGCCGGACCGATGGTCGGCCGGCAGGCCCAGATCCCCACAGAGTGGGCATTTGGGGGGGGCCCGACAGGCCGCCGCCAAATGCCCCTCATCCCCGCACCGATAACACCGGCCGAGCCGACTCGCCTCTCCCGTGTGGGCGCACTGCGCCCACGTGTGACCCCGGCGCAGGCACCGGAAACACTGCAGCGGTCGCTGCTCCAGCACCTCCACCCGCGCCGAGGCCCACCCCACGCGGACTCCAGCGGCAACCGGGCCCAGCACGTGCCGGGCCCACTTCCCCCCCATCCTAACCCTATCCTAACCCTATCCTAACCCTATCCTTTTTTTTTTGTTAAAGCTGGAGGAGAACGAGAAACTCCTCCAGCCTGGACACTTGATGTTTAAGTGCCCGTTCCTTAACCTAAGTGCCGCAGATTATCGCGCTTGCAGGGGACTGTTATTCACATTATTCATCCCGCGTACGCTCTCCCTGCGACCCATGCTCCTATCTACATATCTTAACTATATTACAATTCTACTATGTACAGTTATTTACATAATTATAAATTAATATATATACAATATTATTAACTATTAATATATACAATATTACTTATCTAGTTGCCTTTTCCGGCGATCTAAAGGGAATCTATTTATTCCCGGGGTACTGGCCGGCGTTATGGCCGGTGTTGTCCCTGGAGTGTCCTCTTGAGTGGACATATCGTCTACTTCCATAGGTGCAACACCTTCCATTGTAGGTACTCCCTTCTTTTTATCTTCTTCCTTCTTCTTTCTTGTCGCATTATAATATTTAATATATTCGCTTTGCTTATTCCGGAATTTCTCCCGGAATAAAGGGCACGCCATCGAACCGATAATGTGTTCGGCTGGCCTTCCTGCGTCAACGCAATCCAGGCATCTACTCTTCGTGGCATTACAGTTGGACATATCATGCCCATCTGCACCACACTTCCTACATCTTTTTTTTTTTTTTTTTTGTTAAGGAAGGTGGTAAAGTTTAAAACATCCACCTCCCGGGACAACCAATGGGTTGCCCCTCTACTAACCTGCTTCAATTTCTTTTGAGACGCGCGGACACCGTTTTCCACATTAACTCACGCATCTCGAAATTGAGTCAAGCCCCCCCGAGTTCTTGTCTATAAGTATTTTTGTATTTTATTATTTTTATACTTTTTTTGCATGTTTTTTAATACATTTTATGTTTCGCATGTTTTTTATATTTTTGCATGATTTATATTTATTGACCTAACATAATTCTAAACTATTTATACAACTATATATACAACTATTTATACAACTATATACACGAATATTTACATCAATCTGTCGCAGGATCGGTATTTTTTCTACGTCTTTCTTCTTCCTCTTTATTTTTCATTATCGTATGGATATACTCTGTGATCATTTTCCAATTTTCAAGATTTTCGATCATCATATCCTGGAAGGTATTTACGTTGAAAGGTGAGTTTAATTTATTTATTAGTGTTGTGCGTTTATTTTCCCACTTTTTACAAATAAATATAGTGTGTTCCGGGTCATCTGGGATGTTATTACACCACCAACAAGAATCGTCGGAAATTTTTCCGTTTTTTTTAAGATAAACATTGAACACCCCGTGACCGGACAATACTTGAGTAAGATAGAAACTCAATTCCCCAAATTTTCTATTCTTCCAAGACAATGGTCTTGGAAGTATTTTACGTGTCCATTCTGAGACAGTCGTTCTTTCCTGCCACTGTGTGGTCCATGTTCGCCAACTTTTATTTTTAATTTCTTCAGACTCAATTTTTAAATTTTCATTTTTCCAATTTTTTAAATCATCATCGTCCGAACCTAATAATTTGTAACGATTGCGTATTTTAAATAACTGATTTCTAACGTGTAATAAATTTTCTATTGGGAGGTTTCCAGTTATAACGCACAATGCATAACGACTCGCCGTTCTATAGCTCATCGCAACTTTTCTGAGACTTAGTCTCTGAACTGCGAACAATTTTTTCTTGTTTCTATTAAATTGCATAGCACGTGGGGCCCAGATTGGGCTAGCATATGTAATTATAGCAATAATAATATTATAATAAAGATTCCTATCTGAAGATTTGGGACCATATAAGTTAAACATAAGTCGTGATAGTTCTCCCATCACCTTTGTTGCTCGATCTGTTATTTTATCGACGTGTGCAAAATAATTATGATTTTTATTTATACTAACACCTAGGTATTTTGTATCTTTTATTAGGTTTACTTCTGTACCTAAAATATCGAGTGAGAAATCTGGGGGGAGGAATTTTTTGTTGAAGCTAATAATTTCAGTTTTATGTGTTGCCAATTGTAAATCTTTCGATCGTAGCCAAGGAGCTATTACATAATTAATATTATATTCTAAAACTTTTTTAACAGTAGCTAGTCTACGATGAGCATAAAAAACCACGACATCGTCGGCATAAGCCATAACTTGTACATTATTAGTGAAATTTAAATTTAACGATTCGTCATATAATAAATTCCAAAGTATTGGTGATAAAATTGAACCTTGTGGAACACCTTTCTTCGTATTAACCGAAATCCATTTATCCGACGCCTTATAAGATATGGACCTGTCAGAAAAATAGTTCTGTATAATATTTCTTAAGTGAACCGGGAAATCTCTTTTAATCATACATTCGAAAATATTAGACCAGGATACGCTATTAAATGCATTCTTTATGTCTAAGCTGACCACAAAGCCGAAGAGTCCTTTTTTATTTTGTTCATTCATATATCCAGTAAGAAAATGTAATGCATCAACCGTGGATTTTCCTTTACTAAAACCGAACTGCATCGCATGAAAAGCCGGAAAACCCAGATGATCATAAATTCTATCAGCTATTGCTCGTTCTAGAATTTTATTAGCACTATCGCTAATGCATATCGGTCGAAAATTACCCGGTCTCAGAGACACTTCTTCACTTTTTCGAAGCAGGATCACTCTTGATCTTTTCCAGGCAGGAGGTATATAATTTATAGCAATACAGCTTTGTAGGAATTTTGTAAAATTTTTAATATCTTTTTGTACAATAAATTTAATTAAACCAGGGGAGAGCTTGTCTAAACCCGTAGCCTTTTTTGAATTAATATTTTTTGCAATATCTAATATTTCTGTATCAGTAATACTGATAGAGTTTAATTTTGGATCAAAGTGTTCGTAACAAATTTCTTTTATTTCTCGAGGGAATAAATCTTCGAGTATAATTTTAGCCTCGGAAGATAATAATACTGGAGGAGGTAATCTACTTTTGAAAAATCCACGGATGATTTGAAAAGGTCTTCCCCATATATCATTTTCTAATAATTGAATGAAATCTTTCCAGTTGTTTCTTTTAGCGTCATTAATTATAAAATGTAGTTTCCTTTTAGCCATACGGTACAATTCAATTTTTTCTGGTAAGTTAGCTAAGTTTTTCTTTCGAGCTCTTTGCATGATTCTGCGATTTTTAATTACCTCTTTTCTAGCTTCTACTATATCGTTATTCCACCATGTGTTTTCTTTAAATTTATATTTGTTATATTGTTTTTGCATGGTTTTTTTGCACGCAGTTTTAATATTCTTTAAGTAATTTTTAATTGTAAATATTAGGTTTTCCTCGTTCTCCCAGTCTAAGTTTGAATTTAGGGTATTTAAACAATTCAGAAATGTTTCAGCTTTTGTGTTTTTAGCATTCCATTTCCAATCTAGCGCATGTTTCATATGCGTTTTAAATTTGTATGAGGTCGAAAGATCTATGTCATGAATTAAATGTAGGTGATCTGAGTGGTTATAATCTAAACTAATTTCGCTTTTAATTTTGGGCTGTATACTCGGGCTATAGAAGATTATATCAATTTTCGAGCGTGCAGAATTTTTTCTAAATGTATAGCTGCTACCAATACAATTTCCAGGTATCATTTGAGACTCTTGTACGTATGATACTAAAATTTTTCCTCTTTTAGATTCTTTAGAGTCACCGAAAAACGGTGATCTGGCGTTAAAATCGCCTAATACTACAATCGGAAGATTTATCTTATGAAAATTATTGAATAAATTTTTGATATAATTTTTATATTCATCTAATGAGATATTGGGGGATATATATACCGAAAAAATGGCCATAAACTCTAATTGAATGCCAACGTAATTTTCACCTATAATTATACGGCTTTGTGGAACTTTTAAATTAGTATTGCATATACGAATGCATGTCGTACGAAGAGTTGACAGTATCCAAGTTTTATTTTTACATTTTGGTAAATACGGTTCTTGATAACAGAGTATATCAATTTTTTGTAACGATAATTCATTCTCCAGAAAGGAGTGTGTCAAATTATTATGATTAATGTTTGCTTGTAATATGCGCATTATGATAATTTTTAAAATCTTCTTTTAGATCGCGAACTACTCTACGGTACTCAGGACAATTCATAGAACCGATAAGGTGTTCATACGGCATTTTAATTTTTTTACACACCAGGCAGCAGAATTTTTTATTTTCTTCGCAATTTGCCATAAGGTGACCATCTTCGCCGCATTTGCGGCATCTCATATTTTCTACGATATTTTCGCGACAATTAGTACTAAAATGTCCTACATGGTGGCATCGAAAACATTTAATAATTTTCGGTGACGGGGTAATTTTTACTCTCGTCATACCGATCATTATTTTTTCAGCTGTCATAACTGTCTTAAGGAATCGAGTAGGTATTTCCGCTACTGCAATTTGAGTACCCATCCTCGTTGGTCTTATTGTTTTTAATTTGAAGTTTTCTCTATCAATATTTAGTGAGGTGCTTAAAGACTGTAGCACAGTCTCTCCGTCCACTATTGGGTCTAGGTCTCGAACTTCTATTTCAAAAGTTTTTTGAAGTAGTTTTATTTCCTGATTTTCTTCTAATTTTCCAGCCAGTTGACCTCGGAGTTCTTCTGTGCCGCCATCTTCAAGCATCTCAATTAATAATTTTCCTGTACGTGTTTTACGTACACGTTTAACATTATCTGATTTCGAAACTGTTTCACAAATTTTCATATAGGAACTACGATATTCTTCATCTGTCTTCATCCCGATAATTATTGCATCTGGGCGCGGAACTACCCATTTAGGTGCAGTATTTCTAGGACGGGTACGTATATTTTCTTCGTTTGGAATTTTTTTATTATAATCTACTTGTGAGAGACTTAATTCTTTTCTATTAGTTTTATGTTTTACTTGTTTCCAGGTGGACGAAGTTTCCTCATCCGTATCTGCGCCGGAGGAAGATGATGACTCGCTGATACTACTATTAAGATAAGTATTTTGTTTTGTTAGTTTTATGGTTTCTTTATGTAATTCCTGTATATTTGTGATTATGTTTGTATAAATTGTTTGTAGAGCTGTAAGGTAAGTATTCGAATTGTTATTATTTGTTTTATCTTTTTTGTGTATATTTTTATCTTTATTATTTATTTTATTATGTTTTTCTTTTACTGCATGACTATATGTTTTACTAATATTTATTTTTTCCTTTTCAGGCGGAGTGGCAGTCAATCTAGGTCCGGTATCATCCATGGAGGAGGGTCCAGCACTATCTACAGGAGGTTCTTCAACATCCATAGGAGCAGATCCGACAATATTATCACAGGTAAGATTAACGGTTGAATCACTACGATCTTTTTTATGTTTTTTCTTAGTTCGGTGAGTCGAAGGAGATGCGGAGGTATCTCTAATGATTATATTTGATATAATTCTCGGTTTAGCGAAGTCATCCTCAATTTTCTCTTCATCACTTCTTTCGCCACGTTTTGATTTTCTCCCAGGTGTATTTTCAGGAGGGGGTTTTATTTTGTTTATCGTTTCTTTTATTTTTTCAATTTTTTCCTGATTTATATTAGATTCTACTTTATCTTCAAAATTTAATGTAGCTAATAAAATTTCTCTAATCTCTTTATTTTCTTTTTGTAGTATTAAATTTTGTTTATGTAGTTCTTCATTTTGTTTTCTAAGTTGCTCTAATATTAATTGAAAATTCTCTTGGTTTATTTGAGGTTGTGAGGGTAATTCTATAGATTGTGATTGAAGAGTTAATTCATTAGTCGCTTCATTAGTTTGTATATTTTCTGTTTGACAAATAGTAGATATTTTAGTTTTATTCTTTTCTTTATAAAGTTGATCAATTATCTCGCTACTCCGTACCGAATTTGCATCTTTATTTGATTGCGTTAAAATAGCTGTTTTTTCTTTTAATTTAGTTATCTATGCTTTTGATTGTAGGTTAAAGTTTTTATTATTCAACGCATAATCCGCTAATTGACCAAATATTGAATTCATTTGTTGTAAAGTTTCCGCATCTGTTTCTACAATTTTAATAATATTATCCTGTTTTTTTAAATGTTTTATCTTTTTGTCTTTTTCTATTTTATCTTGTTTCATGTTACGTGGGGTCATATTCGGTGAGGAGATTAACTCCTTAGTACCTACTTTCGTCGACTTAATCTCTGGACTAGGACTTCGTAAGAAATCTTTTTTATTTTGTTCATTAGTTTTAATTTTGTGTTTTTCTTTCTTATCCTTTTTATGTTTTTCTTTTTTATTTTTCCTTAAGTTTTCGTTTATATTTTTAATTTCTTCGTCACTTTCCTGGATTAAATCTATAATTTTCTCTTTTTCATACTTATTTTTAGTAATATTCGCATATGTTATAGGAGTCATCGATGATGTTCCCGGAAGATTATAAATCGACTGATCCCCAATAGCAGCCACCAGTTCCTCATGAATATTCATTCTTGGTGAAGTTAGAGGATTCAAATTATAATATTCTGTACCGATCTGACGCGACACATTGTCGCCTTCCTCGTATTCTATTTCCATCGGATTTTCATCCGTATTCACTACCGTAATCCGGGTCGAGCCGCCAGTGGCAGCTGCCGAACTCGTCCCGGTTATCCTCCGAGGAGGATCTACCCGTGTATCCAATTCATCCTGACATACCACAGGGTCCTGTATGTCAGGCTTACGGTTGCATGGTGACGATGTAGGGGTGACCCGCACGACCATCCCCCCTACAACGGCTCTGAGGTCTCCCCCCTCTGAGCAGTAAACGTTATTTTCTTTTTGGACCTCCAGAATGAAATTTTTTATGTAACTCCCTCTAAACATCCAATCCGATTTATCCGTGGGTTCCGCTCGTCCGACAGCCTCCCACCGGCCACTGCCACGGCCGGTCGTCAACCTGCCGGCCTCACAGCACCCCTCTCTCCGTTCGCACACGCCGAAGCGTGCCCCAGGGACCACCACGAGGAGGTGGAGAGAGAGGAATTTAGGATATGGACCACCGCCACTGCAGTCATACCCTCCAATGGATCAGAGCCACCATTGGAGAGCCCCATATCCCTCAGGTCCCCTCACACTTCCTACATCTGGTATTGTCCACTAACACCACCGGGCAGTTTGAGCTGAAATGTCCAGTGCGGTGGCATTTGAAACAACTCGCCATCCTTGGCGCCGGTGTTAAAATGACCCTCGAGAATCCAATCCTTAATCTATTTTTCTTCATAATTGGATCCAACCATTTAATTGGTGTTGATACAACCGCTATCTTTGAACCCAACCTAGTTTGCCTGAAAACCTTAAATTTGATATCCTCTTCAGGAATATTTAAGTGTCCCATAAGGGCATTCATGACTTCTTTTTGCTCCACAAAAGGGTCAATCTCTTTGATCTCCAGATCGAAGGTCTTTTGCAGAGCCTTAATTTCCTCCTCAGGTTCAAGGGAGTCGTATATAGATCTCTTGATCTCCACAGTGTTCGCCTCTGGTATGAGTTCCAGTAGGATCTCCCCTTTGCGTGTCCTCCTGATTTTCCGGATTTTCTCCTTAACTGCATCTCCTAAAGCTTCCACTTTTCCGTAGCAGTCCTTGGCTTTGGTGCTATCTTTCGGTTTTATCACTATAGCATCCGGTCTCATCACCGACCAACGCGGTCTAGTAATTTTACTCGGCGCCGGAGATTTCTTCCTGGGAGAGGCCATTTTGACCGGCTTAACCATGTCAATTTTGCCTAACTCCTTACTCTTTCCCAAAATATTGGAGACTAATTCTCTTCCAGCCACCGTGTTAACGTCTGCGCACTTGGTCTCCTGCTGCATCCTCATCAGGGCCAATTTCGCTTGTTGTACCAGTATCTTCTCTTCAGCCGAAGTCCTTGTATCCCCCTCCAATGCTTGGATTTTCTTCTCCGTCTGATTGAGAGCTATGTTAATCTCCTCCAGGCCCGAGAAGTGCTCCATCATTTTCTTTCTCTTCCCAACTAGATCAGAGAGTAGATCCATAATTGGATCCCCCCCCCCGATTATCCTTTAGGATCTCCGAAATATCCGGCCCGTCCTCGAGAGACTTAAACTGCAAGACGGTGTCAATTTTCCGTCTTTTCGCAGTCACTGCCGCATACGAAGAGGGTGTTTCCACTTTAGCAGGACTTGCTACGGATCCCGTCTTCAAAGTTTGTCCGAAAACATCCATCCTTCCTGGGATAAGATTATCCTTATCAGTCTGAGTCTGAATCGACTTAGACTTCGTCTTCTTCTTTGCGGGAATCTGCTCTCGTTGTTGTTCCTCTTTGTTTTGTCGTTGGATCCTCTCCGAGAGACCCACAAGATGATCCTTCAACCCAATTACTTTGTCCAATCGTGCTGGTAGTTGGCTAATCATCTCCTTGTACGCCATTTTAATGTTTTTCACACCAGGGGCGTACAAAGAGAGATCCCTAATATTTCCTTGTAACTTTACTAGTTCTCTGCTCACCTTCCTAGCATAAACTTCAAATGCCTCCAGGTGTTCAGCCTTAGTCTGGCTCACTTTCAGTACTGGGGTTTTAAGATCCGTGATAGACCTAATGCTAGGTTTCCCACTTCTGCTCGTAAACACCTTAGTCTTAAACTGTTGGACTTTTCCTTTTCCCTTTTTGGAGGTCCCACTCTGTGGTGTCGTAACAGACAAATCCACCTTAAATACAGATGGGATTTGTCCTTGTCCCGTCTCTCCCCCTGTGGAAGTCCCAGGTTGGGGACTCCACTGGGTAGTAGGGGCCGTTACGTCCACTGACCATTCCATTGAGTCCCCCTCCTGTCCTGTTACCATGGCTGAGCGAGGAATTTCTTTTATATCAGCCATAGTAACCTCTACTAATTTTTCTTCTAATTCTTTTCTTTTTTCAGGTTCCCCTTCGGCTGCACTATCTGCAACCTCCGGTTCCCACTGACTATATACATTATTCTCTGGTACTGCCTCATCCAAAGGACCAAGAAACAAAGGACCCCCCACCTCCGGACCAGGAAGCCCCGTCCCATGGCCAGATAAATCCCCCATTCCAGGATCAGGTAAGACCACTGCACTCAGACTTTGAGTTTCCATCGCCTCCGGTGCAGGTAAGTGTATCTCCTCCGGTCCAGGTAAGTCTTCCCTTTCAGGAATCCGACCACTATCGGAGGACACAGGTAAATCTTTTTCTTTTTCAGGAACACATTCTGCAATCAACTCGGGATCAGGTAAGTCCACTATGGATTCAACAACAGGTAAGTGAATTTCTTCAACCTTCCTTTGCTTCTTCCTCTCCTTCCTCTGAATCCTTTCCTTGATTATCCTTAGATCCTCCGCATCCTTCCTGGCTTTTTCTTCCAGTACTTCTTTGTCCTTCCTCTCTTTTTCCTTCGACAAGGCCTCTCTGAAAATATCAGCCATAGGACCAGTCCTATAGTCTTTTATTTCCTTATTCCCGAGGTACATGTTGCGTCGTACAATATCGTACTCCTCCTTGTCCATGATCCCGGGCTTTCCGAAGTACTCTCCAATTGCGTCACCGCAGCGTGAGAGATACTCCAAGAGAATAATAATTCTCTTGCACACTATGTCTTTATCCTCTTGTGATAAGGAAGACACATCATTTTGAATAATACTTAGGGCCCTAGATCTATGCTCCAAAGGAAAATTCCATTTTTCTTGTAAGGTTGGTTCCTCTTCTTCTGAGTAAACCAGCCTCTTTGCCGTCTTCTTCTTTTTCTTCTTTAAATTGAGCTTCTGTTTCATCTTTCGTCGAGCTTGAAGCTTTTTAATCTCCTTAAGCTCATCCTCGTTTCCGCTTAGCTCAAAGCTATCCGACGTGCTCGACTTAGATGACTCTTGACTGACCCAGTCGGAGTCATCATCTTTTCCTTCTTGGTCTGATTGGCCAAGGGCCTCCCCAATGACCTTGTCCAAATCCGATTCTCGGTCCCCCGTCAGATCGCCGCTGGCAGACGACGACCCGATCGTGAGACCATCCCCCCCTAGAGGGGGATCTACCTTTGTCGCAGTTTCTTGCTGCGGGACCAAAGGGTCCAATCCCGCAGCCTCGACGTTGCATGATGACGACCCGGGGGGTGCCGTCGAGCTAACCTCCCCCGTGCCGGTACTGAGGTCTCCCTCCTCTGCACCGTAAACGTTTTTTCCTAATGGCGTATCCAGACTGAACCAGAGTATAAAGCTCTCCAGCTGAAGACGCCCACATATCCAGTCGTCGCCGTATATCCGTCCCTGGGGCGGACCTGGTTCGTATTCTTGCTGCCACAAGGAGATCCCAAGGCCCGTCCACGCACCTGCCTACTCCGTTCGCACTCTGTTTCAGCCGAAGCTTCCACAGAGTCCCGGGGCCACCACGAGGAGGTGGAGTAGGAGGATTTTGACCAAAGAGGACCCTCAACTTCACCGAAATTCTCCGTTCAAGGCCTCTCTCCCGAGAACCCACCGAAGGTGAGTAAACAGGTAAGTACCTCTTCGGGAGAACATCAGTTCCATCGAAGTTTCATCATGGATGTGGGGGAATCCCAAGAGGCACACGAGGTCCTCGAGGTCATTCCCACACCCACTCCGAATCCTCTCCGGCCTTCAGACCCCATCCTAACCCTATCCTAACCCTATCCTTTTTTTTTTTGTTAAGGAAGGTGGTAAAGTTCAAAACATCCACCTCCCGGGACAACCTATGGGTTGCCCCTCTACTACTCGGGGGCCGGATTAAGTACCTGGGGGACCCGCTTGCCGCATTAACTCCCCACGTACCTGTTTCCGGCTCTTTTCCACTCCTGTTCTTTTCTATCCGTTTATTATTAACCTATTTACAATTCTGTATCTCTTATTTATTTAAATCTTAACCTATATTTACAATATTTAAATCTATGTACATATTTGGCCCATTAATTTTTTGTCTCTTTTGTGTGGATTTTGCATTCTTTTATTTGTTTTGCTCGCTTTTCTTTGTTTTCTTATTTTATGATATTGTTTTTTCTATAGCTTTGGTTTTCTTTCTTGCCCTTTTTGCTCTTTTATTTATTTATTTATTTGTATTTATTTTGCATATTAAGGTTTATATATCTTTGTTTTGTCTCTGTTGTTTTCTGATTTTGTTTGCATGTATTAGTTATTATTTCTATTTTCTCTTTCTTTCTTTTCTATTTCTCTTTCTTCTATTTCCTTTTTTATTATTACGTTGTTTATAAATCTATTTATTATTTTCCAGTTCTTCTCATTTTTTGTTATTATTTCGCAAAAATTATCTACATTTAAGTTTTCTTCTAAATCTAATTCTAGTTTATATTTATCCACGGCCCATCTGTCGCATTCGACCAGTGTGTGTTCGGGACTATCTTTTTTGTTGCATCCAAACCAGCATAAGTCCGTCTGGCTTTTCTGTATCCTTTTTCTATATGTGCCAAAGGCACCGTGTCCCGTCAAAAACTGTGTCAGTCTAAAATTTAAACTTTTTTCTTTTTTGTTTTCCTTCCATTTTTTCACGTCTGGAATTAGTCTCCTGGTCCACTCTGAGTGTTGGGTTGCCCGCCACATGTGTTGCCACTCGATCCAGGAGATCGAGATCATCGCCTCTGTTTCCTCTTTTATTTTTTCCCTTTTATTTTGTTTTTCTTCTTCACTGTCTACTTCTTGTATTTTATGTTTTTGTTTTATGTTATATATTCTTTTTACTTCTTTTATTTTAATTTCTAATGGTAAGGTTCCGGTGATCGCACATAGTGCTTCTCTTGAAGCCGTCTTGTATGCTCTGGCTACTCTATTCAGCCCTTTTCTTTGAATCCTCCTGATTTTTTCTATATTTATTTTTAGATTTAGCGCTTGGTCTGCCCACATGGGGCAGCCATAGCAGACTATGGACTCTAAAATTTTATAATATAGGTGACGCCCAGCTGTTGTGGGGCCGCCCGTATTTATCATTAATCGTGATAATTCACTTGTGTATATACTTGTTTTTTGTTCGATTTTATTTAGATGGTAGTTATAGTTGTTTGTTTTATCCATATTTATTCCGAGATATTTTAAACTTTGTCACGCCGTCTATTTTTCGTGGCCGAAAAACAGAGCGACTACGGGTCTTTGATAGGCTTTACAGCCGGGCCACGCGCGGCCGCGCGACACGTGGTCCGCCCGCGACAAATAGTCCGTCGCCGCTTCGAAATTCGCTCGCTTCTTTGCACGATTTTACGATACAATTCGGGCGCCAGGCACGGGAACGTGCCACTAGAACAACGCGAACACTTGATGAATCGAGAGGGCGGTTTCCGAAGCGACGGAGACTACGCGAACACCTGAGATAGCTCGCGAACAGGCCGAGGGTTCTACGGAAGGAAAGGACGGGGCATCCCCCGCGGCAGGGACGTTTCTCACGGAAAAATTAATACAACGTTTTCGGCAATAAGGTCTTTATTGGACCGGTCTTGTACCGTCGGCAGGAGCCGGCGGCGGTCAGAATTTGCCACGCGCGGCTTACAAAATTCGCGGCAGGTGGTCGGTCGCGCGCGCGTTGTCCTCGCGTGGAATTTTCTCGTTCGCGCGCCGAGCTCGGTAGTCACAAGATTCCGCGAGGATATTACAAGCCTTAACGGCACGAATCTACCGAGCTCCGATGTTATGCGCGGCAATAATCGGCGACTGGCCAAAGGACGCGGCAAAGTACGAGAAGTGAGAGAAAAACGATCGGGCACGTCGCGTCGTCCCACCGTGGGCGGCACCGAGGATGAACGATAATTTTCTAAATTCGGCACGTTCCGCCTTCCTCCGGATGGAAGGTTCTCGGCAACGTGGCTTTTCACGGCCGTCTCGACGCGCCGCGTGCACTTTTCCACGTTTCCCGGCTACGCAGACGGACGCGTGAATACGACGCGAAAGTGTGATCCGCGAACACGCCCCGAGCCAACACGAACTGTTCACAATTTAGACCGCAGAATCTGACCGGCACTTACCAAATCGGCAATCGCAGGATAGCCCTCGGCGCGGCAGTGCAAAAGTACTTTCTTATGAAGCAATATTTAAAGCGTTAAGTCGCGGCAACGTCCTGCGGCACAGTGACCTACTTCGCGTCGGCTCGGGAACGCGGAAGTGGGGCGTCCCCCTACTCCCTCATCTAATTCCGACGGTGCGACGCTCGGGCCTATCGCAGGGGTTCTCGCGGCAGGGGCGCTTCTTAATTGGGGAGCCCCCTTGTCTTCGGCAATTTGTCGATCTCCGACGACGGTGTTCCCTGATTTTCCGCCGCGCGCCTCGAGGTTGGTACGAGCCGGTCCGGCAGTCTGCTCGTGATCTACTCCGGGTGAGGGGCCGACGGGACGGAGGGGGTCGTCGTCTCCGATTCACGAGGTCCTCGTCTGCTCCTCCAGGCTTGCTGGCCTGGGCTCGTTCCAATCGCGACATGTTCGGTACGGCGTCGGTGCTGCGATAGGTCCTTTGAGTGCCTCGTCGTGAGGTATTTTCGCCAATTAGCTGTCGGAATTAGGTACCGGGTTCCTTCGTGGATTCCGGCTACGATCCTGTAACTTTGCGTCGCGCTCAGTGGCGCGACGTTTAAAACGCGTTAATACTCTGCCACTGGTACTCGGATTTTCCCAGGGAGAGCGATCGCAACGGCCCTTTCGTTTCGGCACTGCTCGAGGTGACCCGGTCCTTCGTTAAGGGTTCGGAAAGACGTCGGCAAAACTTGCCACGTCACAACTTTTTTCTATATTTATTTCTGTATTTGTTATATTGATTTTGAAGTTTTCTGGTATTTGTTTTTTATTAAATTGTATTACTTTTGTTTTTTGCGGGGCTAAATCGAGGCCTTTCTCTTTTAACCATGGTGCGATCATTAAATTTACGGTATTTTCTAATTTATTTATTGTTTCTTGTAAGTTATGGCCAGCTGAATAGATTGCGATATCATCTGCAAAGGCGATGATCTCGACCTCGGGATCGAATGGCAACCCTAGAAGTTCATCGTAGACGAGGTTCCACAGGATCGGCGAAATCACCGATCCCTGTGGAACCCCTCTACCTACTCTCACATCCACCCAGTTATTTTCGGCTCGATATCTTACTGATCTATCCTTCAGGTAGATCTGTATTAGTTTCCTTAGATGATCCGGAAAACCGCGTTTTTTCAGGCACTCAAATATATTTGACCATTCCAGACAGTTAAAGGCGTTTTTAACGTCGAGACTTATTAGAAAACCATATTTCCTTTTTTCGTTTTGTTCATTTATGTAATTTTTTAGTTTTATTAACGCTTGTACAGTAGTTTTACCTTTTGAAAAACCGTATTGATTATTATTGAACGCCTGTATACCTAAATGTTCATAAATTTTCTTTTCTATAATTTTCTCAAATATTTTATTTATGCTGTTGCAGATGCAGATAGGCCGAAAATCCTGTGGTCTCAGCGAATCATCGTACGTCTTCCTGAGTAGAATGACCCGGACCTTCTTCCAACTACTAGGTAAGTAACATAAAATTAAGCACGCCTGCATTATTTTCGTGAAGTTTTTATAATCTTTTTTAATAATCATTTTAATTATGGCCGGGGGGACCTTATCCAGGCCTGAAGCCTTATTAGTTTTTAAGTTTTCTCCAATTTCCATAATATCTTCTTCTGTTATTGTTATTGGTTCTTTTATAGTTATAAGTTAACGTTCGGATAATTTTATTTGCATTGTTTTTATTTACTACTGGCGCTGGTAGTTTGTTTTTAATTTTGTTTTTGATGACCTGGAAGGGTCTCCCCCAAGCATCTTCTTCTAGTAGATTTATAAAGTTTCTCCACTGGTTTCTTTTACTATCTTTTATTAATAATTGTAGGTTTTTTCTTTTGTTTTTATATTCTTCTTTTTCTAAATTTGAATTAGTCTTCTTTTTCCTTTTTCTTTGCAGGAGGCGGCGAGCGGCATGGACTTCTTCCCTGGCGGCGGCGATTTCTTGGTTCCACCACGAATTTTCACTTGGTAAGTATTTGTTTGTTTTCTTTTTTAATGTTTTATTGCATGTTTTTTTAATATTTTCCATATAGGTATTTATTGTTTCTAAATTAATATTATTTATTTCTAGGTTTTCTATTTTTAGGTGTTCATTTAATTTATTAAACGTTTGCATGAATTTATCTGTATTTAGGTTTTTAATATTCCATTGCCATGTGACATGTTTGTAAATCATATTTTTGTATTTTTTATTATCTATTTTTATTTCGTGAATGCAGTTCATATGATCTGACGCGTTGTATGTTTTTTCTACAAAACTGTGAATGTTCTTGTAAATATCTTTCGTGGCACAAATTATGTCTATTTTTGAACTTCTATCTTTTTTATGGAACGTGTCACCGCCTTTTGTTATTATAGGTTCTAGTCTCATTTCGCTTATGTAGTGTAAGAAAGTTCGTCCTCTAAAATTTTCTATTTTATCTCCGAATGCGTACGTTCTGGCGTTCGGATCGCCTAATAGAACCACTGGTCCTTTCCAATTTTTTCGTATATTTTTAATTTTTTCCAATTGCATGTGATAATTTTGTTTAGAAATATTTGGGCTTATATACACGTTTACCAAAATCATAAAATCTAGTTTTATCGCGGTGAAGTTCTGTTCGATTATTTTATTTTCTTTCGTAAGTTTTATATTTAAGTTTTTTATTATTATAGCGGTTTTTTTATCTAATGCATGAATCCAGTTTTTTTCTATTTTATGTGGCTCTTGTACGCACACTATATCTATTTTTTGTTCCACACACGTTTGGTGCATAATTTCCTGGGCTAACTTGCATGCGTTACAGTTTAGTTGTAGTATCTTTATTATATTGTATAAATTGATGTTTAAGTTCTCTTACCCTTTGCCGAAATTGTGGACATGACATTGAGCATGCCAAGTGTCTTGATGGAACTTTCAATCTGTCACATGTAACACATTTAAATTCGTTTTTACATTCTACCATATTATGTCCGTCTTCACAGCATTTGCGGCATCTAGGTGTATCTTTTTTAAGTTTAGCTGTACAATTCGTACTGTAGTGCCCCATATTATGGCACCTAAAACATTTTATAATTTTTGGTGATGGGGTCAATCTTGCATATGTTATACCAATTCTTATTTTTTCTTTTTCTACCACTAGATTTAAATATTTTAATGGCGCTTCGACCACTGCAATCTGGGTACCGACCTTTGTTGGTCTCAGTACTCTGCATATCAATTCATTTTTATTTATTTTTAATTCTTCCTCTATCGCTTCTATCATTTCCTCTCTTTCGATTGTAGGATCTATATCTCGTATTTCGATATCAAAAGTTTTTTGCAAAACTTGAACCAATTGATCCTCGGGGATCGCGTCTTTTATTTGTTTTTTAATCTTCTCTACATCTTCGTTTTTCTCTATTTCTAGAAGCAATTGACCCATCCTCGTTTTTCTCACTCTTTTAATCGTATTTGGATCTTCTATTTTAGAGCTAATTTGTTTATATATATTTTTAAATTCTTCTGTATCCTTTACTTTTACCACCAAGGCGTCCGGTCTGGGTATTGACCATTTTGGTCTGGATGCCCCGGCCGGTCGTCTTTCTGTTTCACTTTGTCCCATTTCTCCTTCTGTTTTATTTCTCGTTTTTCTTTTAGATATCGTGATCCAGCCTGCGTCTTCTCTATTTTTACTTACTCTATTGTTTTGCATGTCTTTTATGTTATCTTTGTTTTTATTATTTACACTATTTACATCTGCATGCTTTTTTATTGTTGTCTGTTTTTTATCCGTTGCTTGTTTTTTGTTGGTTTTTCCACCTTTTATTAATTATTTTATTTTATCTCCTAGTTGTCCTAATATTCTTGTTATCTCGTTCCCCGAGAAATCCTCGTCTGATGATGAGGATTCATAATCGTTTATTTTATTGTCATTATTCGCTCTATTGTCTGTTTGGTTGTTATTATTTTTATTAATATATTTATTTTTATCTATTTCGTTTTGTTTATTATTAGTTTTTTTCTTTTTGGTTTCAGGGATCAGTGGTGGTGACTCTTCTCTTTGTTGAGTCACCATTCCTGCGTAAGTGATAGGTCTGAAGATATATGATGATGAGGATACTGATTCTCTTCTGCTCGTGTTTGAAATTGAGTCCCATCTACTGGCTAATGACAGCTCGGATTCTGATTCCATTCTTGTATTTGTATCCGTTGGTGTTATGTAAGTTATTTTTGTGGCCTCTAGTGTGCGTTTTCTGGAGCTTTTATTTTTTGTTTGTTTCTTTTCGTCTGTTTTTGTTTTTTCTGTTAATTTATTTTCTTCATTGTATACTTCTTTTATTTCTTCCTTCCTGTCTTCACTTAATAATGCTAGTGAGTTATATATTCCCATCATACGGATTTGGATGTTTTCTACATTCTGTCTTTGTTGTGCTCTAAAATTTTTGTGAGTTTTTATGTAGTTCATTAACTCCTCAAAATCTTCACTCATATGTTTGGTTTCGTCTGTTATTTTATTAATTGATTTTAATATTTTATCCTCTTTAATTTTGTTATTTATTTTTTCGGTTTTGTTTTGTTTGATTTTGACTTCTATTTTTGGAAGCTCGTCTCTTATTATTTTATTGTTGTTGTTTTGCATGCTAGTTTTATTATTGTTATTCTCTTCATTGTTATTAATTTTATTATTGTTATTACTGTTGTCGTTGTCTTGTATATCTTTGCTGCATCCCGGTATTTCATCTTTGTTAGTAGTAGTTAAGGGATCTTTGTCCAGGCTTATTTCCTCACCGTCTCCAATATCCATTCTTCCATCATCCGTTCCTCCTATTATCGTTTTATTATCCTCTTCCTCGTTATCCCTTGTTTCCTGATTCCCTATTTGCATTATCCATTGTTCCTCGATCATTCCTTCCTTTTCCTTATCCTTATTCATTTCCTTTAGAATAGCCCTGGTCACTCCTAAAGCTTCTTTGAGCCCACTTGTCGTCATTCCTGTTGGTGGTGCCAAGGGGTCCACTTCCACCAACCCGCAGTCTTGGGCTGACGACCCAGGGGGGGCCTGCTCGCCCACCCCCCCCCCCGTGCCGGCACTGAGGTGTCCCTCCTCTGTGCGGTAAACTTTTTCCTTTTCGTTGTCCAGAGAGTGAAAATCACACCATTTGCGGCTGGCCGAGACCTGTAAATACTCCTGACTTGCCCTGGTCCATGTCATCATCCAAACCTGACGGGAGAAGAGGATTACGCGAACCCACCCAGAAGAGAAGATTCCCAAAGTAAAAAACCAACTGAAGAGGAAGGTAACTAACTCAGGTAAGTAAATTAATATAATTAAACAAATAAAGAGAAAAGGAAACTAAAAAACCCACCCGCTTTTTTGCGCCCCATCCCGGCTCCACTAGGCCACCCCGCAGGATAGCCCAGGGAGGAAAAAGAAGAAGATCGGACACCGCAAACTAACTAAAAACTGAGAAGAGGACGAACACAGGAAAGGTAAGTAAGTAGATAAGTAAGGTAACTAAGGTAAGTAAAAAATTAAATGAACTAAAAGTAACATAAGGTAAGTGAACTCAACTTAAAAAATAACTGAAATTAATGAACTCAAGGTAAGTAAAGCCCCTTTTTTTTTTTTTTTAGGAGCTGAAGCGGAACCAAGGGTAAGAAATTAAAGGTAAGTAAATAAAGAATAACTAGATAACTTAATGATAGAGTAGAAATAAAGTATACACCCCGAAATAATAAAACGATAACCCCAAAAACACGCGACCCCCTCCCCCCGTCACCCCTCACTCCGTTCGCCACCCTCCGTAGAGGGTGCCCAGGGACCACCACGAGGAGGTGGAGTGAGAGGATTTTAGTCACGTGACTCTCTCACACCGAGAGACCGAAATCGACAGTGGATCCGAGTCACCACTGTAGACGCCACATGACCTCAGTCCCCATCCTAACCCTATCCTTTTTTTTTTTTTTTTTTTTTTTTGTTAAGGGAGGTGGTAAAGTTCAAAACATCCACCTCCCGGGACATCCAATGGGATGCCCCTCTACTCCCTGTGGGCCGGATTAAGTGCCCGGGGGACCCGCTTGCCGCATTAACTCCCCGGATACCTATTTCCGGCACTCCCCCACTCCTGTTCTTTTCCTTAGATTAGTTTATAACTTATTTCTTTTTATTTACATTTATGTACATTTTATTTACAATTTCTGTATATATCAGCCCCTTTTGTTCCTCTTAATCCAATGAGTTTAGCGCCCTTTTGTTTGATTTTGCATGCTTATGTTTATTTATTTGTTTCTAATTGTATTTATTTTATACTTTTGTTTTTTCCGCTCGTTTTATTTGCACTTTTATTTATTTTTGTCTGTTGTAGGTTGATTGCATGTGTTTTGTTATTTTGCATGTCTCCTTTTACAAGTGTTATCTGTTTCTTCTATTGTTTCTGTTATCTCTTTCCCTTTTTTCTATTTCTCTTTCTTCTACTTCTTTTTTGATTATTATTTCATTTATAAATCTGTTTATTGCTTTCCAATTCTTTTCATTTTTTGTCATTATAGTGCAAATATTTTTTGCGTTTATGTTTTCTTGTATTTCTAATTCTAATTTTAATTTTTTAGCGGCCCATCTATTACATCCATCCAGTGTGTGCTCAGGGTTATCTTTTTTATTGCATCCGTACCAACATAGATCGGTTTGACTTTTTTGTATTCTTTTCCTATATGTTCCGAATACACCGTGTCCTGTTAGGAACTGTGTTAATCTAAAGTTTAACTCATGTTTTTTATTTTCTTTCCAGGTTTTAACTTCCGGTATCAATTTTCTGGTCCACTCCGAGTGGGGAGTTGCTCTCCACATGCTCTGCCACTCCACCCACGAGATCGCGGTCATCGTCTCCGTTTCATCTTTAATTTTTTCAGTTTTATTTTGTTTCTCTTCTTCGCTATCTGTTTCTTTTATTTTATATTTCTCTCTTATATTGTAAATTCTTTTTATTTCTTTTATTTTTATTTCCAGTGGTAACGTTCCTGTAATCGCACATAGCGCCTCTCTCGATGTTGTTTTATACGCACACGCAACTCTATTTAGTCCTTTTCTTTGGATTCTTCTTATCTTTTCTATATTTATCTTTAAATTCAAGGCCTGATCCGCCCACATGGGACATCCGTAGCATACTATTGATTCTAGAATGTTGTAATACAGGTGACGCCCAGCAGATGTGGGGCCACCCGTATTTACCATTAAACGTGATAGCTCGCTTATATATATGCTTGTTTTTTGTTCTATTTTATTAAGGTGAAAATTGTAGTTGTTAGTTTTGTCCATATTTATTCCAAGATATTTTAGGTTATTTTCACATTCTATTTCATTATTTATTATATTTATTTTAAAATTATCTGGTAGTTGTTTTTTATTTATTTGTATAATTTTAGTTTTTTGCGCACCTAGGTCTAATCCTTTTTCTTTCATCCAGGGTGCGATTACGTGGTTTATAGCGTGCTCGAGATTCTTTTTTAATTCCTCTAGATTATGTCCGGCGGAAAATATCGCGATATCGTCGGCGAAAGCGACGACCTCAATCTCGGGGTCGAGTGGCAGTTCCAGCATTTCGTCGTAAACGAGGTTCCAAAGGATCGGCGATATCACCGATCCTTGTGGAACCCCTCTACTCACTCGTACATCTACCCAGTCGTTTTCTGCACGGTACCTGACCGATCTATTTTTAAGGTATATTTGTATCAATTTTCTTAAATGATCCGGGAATTTTCGTTTTTTTAATATTTCGAAGATGTTTGACCATTCCAAGCAGTTAAATGCGTTTTTAACGTCTAAACTTATAAGAAATCCGTATTTTCTTTTTTCATTTTGTTCTTTAATATAATTGTTTAGTTTTATTAATGCCTGTACTGTTGTTTTCCCTTTTGAGAAACCGTATTGTTTTTTATTGAAAGTTGGTGTACCCAGGTGCTCATATATTTTCTTTTCTATTATTTTTTCCATTATTTTGTTTATGCTGTTGCAGATGCATATTGGACGGAAATCTTGTGGCCTCAACGAATCGTCAGACGTCTTCCGGAGCAGAATAACACGAACCTTCTTCCAGTTATCGGGTATGTAACATAGCTTTAAACACGCTTGCATTATTTTAGTGAAATTTTTGTAGTCTATTTTTATTATTAATTTTATTATAGCCGGCGGGATTTTATCCAGGCCGGATGCTTTATTAGCTTTTAAGTTTTCACCAATTTCTAAAATGTCTTCTTCTGTTATTTTTAAGTGTTCTGTTATATTTGTTATTTCTTCGTATTCTATTAATTTATTATTTCGTGGGAATAGTGTTCTTATTATTTTGTTTGCGTTATTTTTACTAACTACTGGAGCCGGGTTTTTATTTTTGATTTTATTTTTAACCACCTGGAATGGTCTACCCCATTGGTCTTCCTCAAGCATGTTTATAAAATTTCTCCATTGATCCTTTTTACTATCTTTTATCATTAGTTGTAGTCTTTTCCTTTTATTTTTATAATCTTCTTCTTCTAACTCTGTATTAACTTTCTTTTTTCTTTTCCTTTGCAGGTGACGGCGTGCAGTCTGGACCTCCTCTCTGGCCGCAGCGATCTCGGGATTCCACCATGGATTTTCACCAGGTATGTATTTGTTTGTTTTCTTTTTAAGTAGTTTGTTGCATGTTTTATTTATATTATTTATATATGTATTTATTGTTGTTATATCTATGTTATCTAGTTCTAAGTTTTTTATTTTCAGGTTTTCATTTAGGTTGTTAAAAGTTTGCATGAATTTATTGTTATCCATGTTTTTAATGTTCCATTGCCAGGTCACGTGTTTGTATAACATATATTTATATTTTTTATTATTTATTTTTATTTCATGGATACAATTCCTGTGATCGGACGCATTATAGGATTTTTCTACTTTACTATTAATTTTCTTGTAGATTTCTTTCGTAGCGCATATAATGTCAATCTTGGAGCTTCTGTCTTTTTTGTGGAAGGTGTCTCCTCCTTTAGTTATTAAGGGTTCTAATCTCATTTCATTGATATAATGCAAAAAAGTACGTCCTCTAAAGTTTTCTACTTTATCACCGAATGCAAACGATCTGGCGTTCGGATCTCCTATTAGGACTACTGGGCCTTTCCAATTTTTGCGTATTCTTTTAAGTTTTTCTAGTTGCATGTGGTATATTTGTTTGGTAGTGTTAGGGCTAATATATATATTTATTAAGGTCATATAATCTAATTTTATCGCGACGAAATTTTCTTCAATATTTTTATTTTCTTTGGTTAATTTTATATTTAGATTTTTAATTATTATCGCGGTTTTTTTATCATTTGCATGTATCCAATTTTTTTCAATTTTATGTGGTTCCTGTAAGCATACTATGTCGATTTTATTTTCCACGCATGTTTGATGCATAATTTCTTGCGCTAGTTTGCACGCGTTACAGTTCAGCTGTAGTATTTTTAGTATATTGGAAAAATTGGTATTTAAGTTCTCTGACCCTTTGCCTGAACTGTGGACACGACATAGAACATGCCAGATGCGTTGACTGAATTTTTAATCTATCGCACGTTACGCATTTGAATTCATTTTTACATTCGTTTATACTGTGGCCCTCTTCACTGCATTTCCGACACCTTGGTTCTTTTTTTATTTTAATTGTACAATTTGTGCTATAGTGTCCCATATTGTGGCACTTGTAGCATTTTATAATTTTTGGCGACGGAGTTAGTTTGACGTAGGTTAATCCAATTCTTATTTTATCTTTCTCTATAATTGTTTTTAGGTGTTTTATCGGCGTTTCCACCACCGCTATTTGAGTGCCAACTTTAGTTGGCCTCAGTACTCTACATATAAGTTCATTTTTGTTTATCTTTAATTCTTTCTCTAATGTGTCTAGCAATTCTTCTTTTTCTATAATCGGGTCAATATTTCGAATTTCTAAGTCGAAGGTTTTCTGCAGTATTTGTACCGACTGATCTACTGGAATCGCCTCCTTAATTTGGGTTTTGATTTTTTCGATGTCCTCGTCTTTCTCCAATTCAAAAAGGAGTTGTCCCATTCGAGTCTTTCTCACGCGTTTAATTGCGTTCGGGTTTTCGATTTTAGAGCTAATTTGCGTGTAAATACTTTTAAACTCTTCTACATTTTTTATTTTAACTACTAAAGCGTCCGGTCTAGGTATCGACCATTTCGGTCTCGTTACCTTGGTCGGTCGCCCTTCTCTTTCGCTTAACCCTGTGTCTTCGTCTGTTTTATGTCTTCCTTTTCGTTTTGTGACCGTAATCCATTCTTTTTTTTCTCTATTTCTTTTTTCTTTGTTATTTTCTCCTTGGTTGATTTTTTCTATGTTTTTATTTTTTGTTATGGCATGCCTTTTTTCTTTTGCATGCGTTTTATCATTTCTCGTTAATAGTTTTATTTGTTCTCCTAGTGTTTTCAATGTTTTTATTATAAGGTCCCCGGGTGATTCTTCTTCTTCCGAGGATGTCTCATAGTTTGTTGTATAATCGTTGTTTGTTTTATTGTTATTTATATTTTTATTTATACCATTGTTATTTATATTGTTGTTGTTTTTATTATTTTGTTTAGCTTGGTTTATTCTTTGTCTTTTTGTTTCAGGTATAATTGGTGGTGATCCTTGTCTCTCATTTATTTTGTTTACCATATCTGCGTAAGTTGTTTTAGGTCTCATAACGCTCGTGGTTGAGGACATTGAATCTTTCCTACTTGATGGTTCTCCTCCTTTACTTATTAAAGATATTTCTGATTCAGATTCTGTAACTGTGTTTGTTTCGTATGTTGTTTCTTCTTCTTCTCTTGTGCGCTTTCTTGTTGTTTTTGTTTCATTGTTATTTCCTGTTTCTTTATTGCATGGTTCTATCTTTTTTGTTTTTTCTTCTTGTTCTTTTATTTCTTTGTTAGTTAGTTCTTTTAGTTCTTGTTTTCTATGTTCTTTTAATGTTTTTAATGTTACTTTTATACCTTGCATGCGTTCGTATATGTTATTGCTGTTTGTTCTTTGTTGCGCCCTGAAATTTTTATGTGTCCTTATATAGTTTAAAAGTTCTTCGAAATCCTGGCTCATGTATTTAATTTCTGTTTGTATTTCTTTGATTATTTTAGTTGTTTTATCTGTTTTAATTTTTTCTTTAAATTTGTCTTGTTTTGGAATGTTGAATATCTCTTGATTCGGTAAATTGAATATCTCTTTTGAGGTGCTGGCTATTTCTTTTTGTTTATTATTGTTATTGTTGTTTTGGTTATCGTTATTCTCTTGATTGTTATTGTTGTTGGTGTTTTTGTTTTGCATGTTATTTTCTATGTTGTTTCCTTGTTGTTGGCTAATGTCTAGATCTAAGTTTTCTTCTATGTCTAGTCTATTTATTTCGGTATCCGCAATGACCGTTTTTCTATCTTCTTCGTCACTATCTTTATTGTCTTTTGTTTTTTCTGCTACTTCTATACATTTTGCTAGTCTTTCTAACTTCTCTTTTAGACCTCCTGGGCTTTTTTCTCTTATTTTTCTTTCTTTTATTTCTTTTAGCTCTATCTCTTTTAATTCTTTTTCTATCCTTTCTTTTTCTATTCTTTCTTTATCTAACCTTTCTTTTTCTAACCTTTCTCTTTCTTTGTTTTCTCTTTCTCTCATCTCTTTTTGAAAGACCCATTCTTCTTTTATCTTTTCTTTTTCTTCTGGCTCCTGTTTTAAATCTTTCAGAAGTGTAGAGGTAGCATCTAATACTTCTGCAAGTCCGCTCGTCGTTATTACTATTGATGGCGCCGAGGGGTCCACCTCCATCAATCCGCAGTCGCCGGATGACGACCCGGAGGGGGCCTGCTCGCCCACCCCCTCCGTGCCGGTACTGGGGATCCGAAGCCCCTGCACCGTAAACTTCTTATCTTTGTTTGTCTCCAGGGGGAAAATCTCACCAATTGCGGCTGGCCGATACCTAATCCTCCTGAACACGCCCTGGTCCGTACCTAGTAAGCTGACCCGTCGGGTGTGAGGGGTTCACGCGTGGCCACCCATAAAAACTTGAAAAAAGATCAAAACTAAAGCGGGAAATTAGTAATAGGTTAAGGTAAGTAGAGGTAGAGGTAAGTAGGTAAGTATGCTATTATGTAAGTTAGGTATAAGTTTTCTGTAGTTTAAGGTAAGTATATTTAGGTAAGTAGGTTGTAAATAAGCGTAAATTTGTAAATAATGGTTTTTTATGTTTTTTAGGTATAAGGTAAGTATAAGTTATTATAATTATTATAGGTAAGTATAGGTAAGTATAGGTAAGTATCTTAGTTTTCTGTAGCTATTTAAGGAATGTGAGTAAATAAATGAGGTAAGTAAAAAATTAGAAGAGAAAGGTGTAATTCAAATAAATCTCCCACCCAGCGTATTGCGCCCCATCCCTACTCCTCTGGAAAAGTCATGCTATATGCATGGCCCTCCATGGAGAATAAAGGAAAGGGACAGGACACTGCAAAATAAACTAAAAAACTTAGAAGAGAAATGATAGGTTAGGAAAAAGGAAAGGTAAGTAGGAAGTACACCCCAAAATAAACCCCTTTAAACCCACGCGAAACCCTCCCCCCCCCTGCACCCCTCACTCCGTTCGCCACCCTCCGCAGAGGGTGCCCAGGGACCACCACGAGGAGGTGGAGTGAGAGGATTTTAGCCATGTGACTCTCTCACACCGAGAGACCGAAATCGACAGTGGATCAGAGTCACCACTGTAGACGCCACATGACCTTAGTCCCCATCCTAACCCTATCCTAACCCTATCCTAACCCTATCCTAACCCTATCCTAACCCTATCCTAGTAGTAGTAGTAGTAGTAGTAAATTCAGCCGGGGCAGAAGTGAGCGGCACTCCTACCTGTCCTTGCGGGAGAGGGGGTGGTGCCGCCAGGCACCTCCCCTCTCCCGATCGCACACCGACAGCATAGTCAGTTTCATATGGCGACCGGCTCTCGGCCCCATAGGGTTGCAAATACCACTGCGTTCGACCGCCGCTCTGCTTTTTATAGCCCGGGCAACTTTCAGAGCGGTCGGTCTACTAGTCAGGGAAGCGATCGTCATCGGTGAGTCGGCCATTCTACCTAGCGTATTTGGATTTTTGAGCGTTTTACGGCTCGGAGCGTACGTCGGGCCGTGCTCACCCTCGGATCATGCAGGTTCGCCACACCTGCCCAGTTGGCCCCCCCTCTTCACCATAGAACCATGTCGTGCGCCTGCGAGTCTTACTTCCCTTTCCCTAGTCTATCCCGGCTGTCCGGGACTTACCCACTCCCACCCTGGATTAGGATAGGCTACTCTACGCTTCTACGGGTATTTCAATAGCAAGGGGCCGCGCCTTTACGATCGTTGGGATGAATTTGCGTACTATGTGTTCGACCCCCTCGGGCTCCGATCCGACTTCGGCGAAATACCAGTGAAGACCGGTATATCGCGTTCATACGGTCTTCGCCCTCGAAGGCTTCCCACCCTAATGCGTACGCATCAACTTGGGGTCCGATCCGACTTCAGCGAAATTCCTGCCGAGGCTGGAATATCGCTTCCATGCGGTCTTTCCTTGCCGAGCCTGCCGCGTATTGGGTTGGGGGGGACTCTAGCCGCACTAGGTTCTATGGCTGGTGAATTTCGAGCGTGACCATCACTCTCGGGGTCCGGCGGAAGTGCGAGCTTGTGCTGCCTTCCTTCCGGGTTCGCCCATTCAGGTTTGTCTCCTGTTCGTCTGTTTGCTTCCCTGTGAGTGTCTGTTGTTGTTCCTTTATTGGGCTGTTTCGCCTTCGATTGTTGCTCTTTCGGGGGTTCCTTATGCCGTTTCCCTTTTGTTACACCTTTGTTCGCTTCCTTGTGAGATGGTCCTTATTTGTTTGCACTTGGGGGTAATTTTCCTGTTGCTGTTGATCCTTTGTTCTTGATCCTTGTTCATGTACCTCCGTTTCTTCCTTTGACTCGCTGTTCCTTGTCGTGTGGTTTCCAGTTTTTTGCGCTTCCTGTTCTCTTCTCCTTATTAATCGTTCTTTGTTCCTTTGCCTTTCCCGTTGCTCCTTGTGGTTCCCTCCCTTCGTGTTTGCCTTTCCTCGCGTTTGTTCTCTGCTTTGTGATGTCTCTTTTCATTGTCTCTTTTTGCCCATCTTCCGGGTGTGTCCCGGTGTTAGTTCCTCCTGAGTTGTTTCCCTTCTCCTTGTTTCTTTCTTTCGTGATCCTGTTCTTCTTTCCCCTTATTGTTCCATTCCTGTTGGTCTGTCTCCTTTTGTTGTTGCCTTTCCGTTGCTCCTTGTGATTCCCTTCCTTGGTTCCTGTCCTTGCGTTATGATGTCTCTTTTCATTGTCTCTTTTTGTCCATCTTCCGGGTGTGTCCCGGTGTTAGTTCCTCCTAAGTTGTCTCCCTTCTCCTTGTTTTCTTTCTCTCCTGATCCTGTTCTTGTTCCTCCTTGTTGTTCCGTTCCTGTTGGTATGTCTCCTTTTGTTGTTGCCTTCCCGTTCTCCCTTGGTTTCTGACCTTCAATTATGATGTCTCTTTTCATTGTCTCTTTTTACCCATCTTCCGGGTGTGTCCCGGTATTAGTTTCTCCTAAGTTGTTTCCCTTCTCCTTGTTTTCTTTCTCTCCTTGTCCTGCTCTTGTTTCCCTTGTTGTTCCGTTCCTGTCGGTCTGTCTCCTTTTTTGTTGTAGCCTTCCCGTTAATCCTTGTGATTCTCCCCTTGGTTCCTGTCCTTGCGTTATGATGTCTCTTTTCATTGTCTCTTTTGCCTCCTTTCGAGTCTGACTCGTTGCTGGTTCTCCCCGTTTCTTATCCCTTTCTCTTTTCCTCCCTCTATTGATCCTTTGCATGATTTTCCTGTTTTTGGCCCTTGTTAGTTTCCCCCTTGTACGTTTCCTTTCTTTTTTGTTCCTTGTGTGTTTGCCTTGTTTCGTTGTTTCCTGTATTTGCTCTGCGTTCCCCTTTGTGTTGCGTCTTCTTCTCTTTTTTGTTGTTTTCCAGATGTTTCCCATTCTTGATTCTCTCTGTGTCGTTCTCCTCTTTTTTTCCCTTTTTGTTACCTTTCTCTTCCAATTCTTTCCTTTGTTTCTCCCTTTGTTGCCTTCCCTGTTCTCGTTCCTTTCGTGTGTGCTCCTTTCTTTCTTTTCCTGCTTTGTTTGTCTTCTTTGGCCCTTTTGTTCCTTTCGGTATCACCTTGTTCGTTGCTACCTTGTCTTGTACTCTCTGTTCATTGATCCTTCCCTCCTGTTCCTGTCAGTTGGTCCTTTGTTCTCCCTGTTGTTGTTTTCCTATGATTATCCTTTTCACTCTGTCCCTTTGTATACTGTCTCCTCTTGTTCCTGCGTATGTTTCCTTGTTTCTTTTGTCCCGTTCCTCCGCTTCCTTCTTTCCTGTGTTCCATTTCCTACTTCCGTCTTGTTTCTCTGTCCTCTGTTCCGCCCTTTTCTCTTGTTTCCTTTTGTCCGTGTTTGTTCCTCGCGTTCCCTTTACTTCTCTTTTTTTTTCCTCTTTTCTCTCTTCTCTTTCCTCTCTCCTCTTTCCGTTTGGTTTCCGTTTTTCCTTAGTATGTATGTATGTTTTTTTTTCTCCTCTCTCTTCCTTCTTCTCTCCTTCTGTTCTTTCCTTTGTCTTTCTCGTTTTTACCTCCTTCCTTTTTTCTCCTTTTCCCACTTCACTTCCTTTTTCCCATCCCTCTTTCTTTTCCCTTTTTTCTTTCCCTCTATTCTCCTTTCTCATTCCTTTCCTTCCTTCACTCCTCTTTCCTCCTCCTTTTCCTTTCTCTCTTTCTCCCTCTTCTCTCTGTCTCTGTTTCCTTTTCTTCTTCCCTCTCTCTCCTTTCCTCTTCTTTTTTTTCTCTTTTTTACTTTCCTTATCCTTTTTCCTTCGTCCTTCCTTCCTTTCCCTAGTGTCGACAGACCAGGTGTTTCGGCAGGCGGGGTCCATCATCGGCCACTATCGTGGCCTCAGAGCAATGCCTATACATTGCCTATCACCTGACCTGCTTCCTCTCGTTCTTCCTTTACTTTCTTTTTCCTCTTTCCTCTTTTCCTTTATTCCTTCTTTTTTGTTGCCTTTAGTATTTCCATGGGTCCACCACTTCCATGAAGCGTTTGACCTTCTTCCATGGTATCGCATCTAAGATTTCTCCCTCGATGAGATTCGCCTCCAGTATGGTCCTCCTTTTGTGCAGCAGCGCTGCACAATTCCTTACTATGTGTTCCGGTGTTTCCTCTTCTTCCTCGCATAGCGAGCACGTGCTCGTTTCTGCCTTCCCTATTTTTGCCAAGTGCTTGTTAAGCGGTGCTATTCCTATTACCGTTTCCACCATTCTCCTTAGATCCTTTTTCTCCAATTGTAATATTCCTTTCACATGCTTTGTCGACCATTTGTCCTCCCCCAGGAAGCCTTTGCTATGCGCCAGCCCTGGGGTGTTCTTCCATTTCTCCCCAGCCTCCCTCATGCCCCATCTCCTTACTTCCAGATTGAAGTTTGCGTCCGCGACCCCTATCAGGGTCTGCGGTTCTTCCGGGGCCGAGTCCGAGCCTAGATTGGCCAGTCTGTCCGCCTTCTCGTTGCCTTCTAGTCCTGAGTGGCCGGGTATCCATGTGATCGTGATCGATCTTCCTGTACGCGCTAGCTCGTTGAGCGCTACGTGCGTTCCCCATATGATCTTTGATCTACATTCCATCTGTGCTAGGCTTTTGATCGCCGCCTGGCTGTCCGTGCAAATCGTTATTCTTCTTCCGTTCTCCCCGTTCTCCTTGATCTCCTTGGCGCATAGCTGTATGGCCAGGAGCTCCGCCTGGTATACCGTTGGGTATATCCCTAGCCTTATGTAGTGGTGTCTCTCCTTGTTGTCCGTCCATGCTGCCCCCGTCAGCATGTTCCTTTTCTTCGACCCGTCCGTATACCATAGCGCCGTGTTCCTCAGGTCCCTTGGTATACCGTTTTCCCACTCTTCTCTCTCCCTGATCTCCGTTTTGTACAGTTTGTAATCCGTGTATCTCCTCTCGTCCGTGTCCTTTTGCATCTCGCTTAGCGTGACTATCTCCCTGTTCTCTTCCCCGTCTCCTATCTTGTAGATCAGGTTCGAATGTCCGTGTCCCAGGTTTTCCCATTTTCCCCAGGTTATCAGCCTGTATACCGTTTTCAATGCTATTTCCTTTATCCTGATGTCTAGCGGCATCGTGTCCGCCAGTATTTCCATCGCTCTGTTTGGCGTGTTGCCCACGCATCCCAGAGTCCTTCTGTTTGCCATGCTTTGCAGCCTTTCCAGCCATCCTTGCACCGTTTTCATGTCCGTCGCTTGCCACCATATAGCCGCGCCGTACGTGATCCTTGGTATCACTATCGCCCTGTATATCCATCTCATGATGTGGGGCTTCATGCCCCACGTCGCTCCTACCGCTCTGCTGAGCATCGCGATGTTCCCTTTTGCTGCTTCCGTCTTTGCCTTTACGTGTGGTCTCCACAGTAGTTTCCTTGTTATCAGTATTCCCAGGTATTTGATTCTCTGTTTCAGGGGGAGCGGTTTCCCCATATACGTTAGACCGCTGTCTTCCGGGTACAGCGTGGTCTTGGTGAATTCCATGATCTCCATTTTCTCCGGGTTCACCGAGAGCCCTACCGAGTCGCACCATATTTCCGTGATGTTCAGTGCCGTTTGCATCACCTCCATGCATTTCCCTCTGTTCTTGTTCCTGTATATGATTGCCACGTCGTCGGCGTACGCCACGATTTCTGCCCCTGTCTCCTTTAGTTCCCACAGGAGCGAATCCAGTGCCATGCACCATAGCAGCGGGGACAGGATTCCCCCCTGTGGTGTACCTCTTCTTACTCTTCCTTCCACTTCCGCGTCCCCTCTGTACGCCCTGATCCTTCTGTTCTCCAGCATGCTCATTATCCATTTCTGGATATTCTCCTCTACCTTGAAGTCTTTCAGTGCCTGTTCTATCGTTTCTATCGGGGTCATGTTGAATGCCCCTTCTATGTCCATCACGCATACGATTGCGCATTCCTTTCGTTTCAGTGCCGTTTCCGCTTCCTTCACCAGCCTATGCAATGCCACTTCCGTGGAGTTTCCCGTTCTATAGGCGTGTTGCCCGGGGAACATCTCCCTTTCCATTAGTGTCGTGCATTTCAGGTGTCTGTCTATCAGTCTTTCCGCTGTTTTCAGCAGGAACGACGTCAGGCAGATCGGCCTGTATGCCTTCGGTTCCGTAAAGTCCGTTTTCCCTGGTTTCGGCAGGAACACCACTTTCGTGCCTGTCCATGCCTCCGGGATATGCCCCGTGGCTATGCTCGCCTTGATCAGGTTCGTCATAGCCTGTCCATACTGCCCGAACGCCTCTTTCAGCATCCTTGGGCTCAGTCCGTCCATGCCCGGTGCCTTGTCCGGCATGAAGGCGGCCAGTGCCCACCTTACTCTCCTTGGGTTCGCTATTTGATTGGCCAGCTCCCAGTTGGGCCGTGCCTCCCTGTTTCTATTGTTGTTGTCATTCTCCGTCAGTCTCGCCTGAACGCTCGAAGCGAACGGACGTGCTTCGCCCCTGCTCCGTGCCTCAGGTACACGACTACCTGCCGCCGCCATCTTAGACGACGCCGCTCAGCCTACGTGGCCTTTTCGCTTACGTGGCCCTTACGAGTTTTCTCGTGTTTAGCCAGAACTCCCGTGAATTCGCGTGGTTTCATTGTTAACTAGTGCTGATTGGGACTAAAAATAGCGAGAATCAGTGCAGTGATCAATTAATATACAAACTGACTCAATCTGTCGCGACGTGTCCGCGAATCGCGCCGTTCTTTTCCCTGCCCGTCTGAAACTGCTGCTTCCTCGCAGCAGCATAAACTTAGTGTTATTTACCAACGAGTGCATAAACAATTTCGTGCATGCAAACATTTTTAACAAACAATTTTGTCGTATATCCGGGTTTGCCGCTTGCCGCTTCGCCGTTGCCTGCTCCGCGCGTGGGTTTTTCCGCGTGACGTGGCCGCCGCGAACAAAGGACCTTAGCCGCTACGCCGAACACAATGGACAATATCGGAAACCCCAGCCCTAAACCCCAGATAGAACGGACGAAGAAAAAGAAGAGCAAGAAAAAGAAGAAGGTGGAACCCCCAGCAGGCGCAATATCATCAGAGGCACCAGGAACACCACCATCCGACGCTGACGAATCTTCGTGCAGCGTCATGGAGATCGATCCCGCCTTGGTGCTGGATCTTCCCAACAGGAAACGTTCCCACTCCCAAGGCCCCACCCCGGCGACAGAAGATTCGGACGAGGAAAATCTCCAACCGAGAGTCCACCTCGTCAAGCTGGAGCCCCAAGAGAAGGTAAGTACTGATAATTCAGTATTTAACTTCATTGCCCCCGCTCCCGTTCCCCGCATTCCAAAACCGGCCCCCACGAATCCCTCCGCGTCCCCCGCGAATTCCTCCGCGTCCCCCTCGAATTCCTCCGCGTCCCCCGCGAATTCATCCGCGTCCCCTGCGTCTTTCGCTCCCCCCCCGCTGCGGTCCACCGCTGAGCTCGTCTCGCTGTCCGAGCTCACGATGGACCGCCTCACCTCCGTTTGCCTCGACGAGGCAAACAAAATCTCCAAAGCGAGTGCAGATCAAATTCTGCAACTCGCTGGCCAATTCCGCCGTATCGTTGGGGAATTGGCCCAAAACAACAGTTACATCGCGGGCAGATTGTCCGCGATGCCTGCTGCCCCTCGCGCCTCCGCGCCCACCCGGTCTTCGGCCCCTGCCGCTTCCCCGGCTCCCCACCTCCCCGCCGCTTCCCCGGCTCCCCACCTCCCCGCCGCTGGCTCGTATGCCAGCGTCGCCGACCGTCGGCCGCCGCACCGCCGCGCTGCCGCGCCTGCACAATTCCCCCCGCTCCCCCCCAGCACTCGCCTAAACCCCCTCGCGACCGCCCTCCCCACCGCGCAGCCGCTTCTCGCGCCGAACGGCGCTCTTCCCCGACCTCGCTTGGCAACCCAAGTGATTTCGGCCGCGAAATCGACCCCCGCCCGCCACCTCCTCCGCGTCACCCCCGCGGAACCCATCACCGGCGACGGCGCCGCCCTCAAACGCGCCGTGTTCTCCCACGTGGACCTCCGTAAGTCCAACGTGGGATTCAAATCCATTCGCGCTACCCGCGACGGTGCCCTCTTGGTCGAGACGGCCAATGCCAAAGACCTGAGGGTCTTTACAGAGAACCAGGCCCTCCGCAAGGCCGGTTTCACAGCCTCCGCGCCCTCCCCCCAGCTCCCCCGAATTATCATCTACGATATTCCGAAGGAGCTGGAAGCCCAAGATATCGCTGAGCACATCCGTGCTCAGAATCTCACGTCCTCCCCGGCCACCGATAAAGCCACCCTCCGCCCACTCTTCAAAGTGGGCCGCAAAGACAAGGAGGGCAACGACTGGGTTGTCGAGGCTTCATCGGTTATCCGCGAGTCCCTTCTGCCGAAAGGAAAAATCTTCGTTTCCTATGCCTACTGCCGAGTAGACGATTACCTCGTCGCGACCCGATGTTTCAAGTGCCAGAAGTATGGGCACGTGGACAAACACTGCAAAAGCAGTGAAGCCACGTGCTCCTTCTGCGCACAAACCGGGCATACCAACAAGGAATGCCCGAATCGCGAAGCGTCCCCGTCGTGCGCGAACTGCCGCGCGCGCAAACTCCCACACGCGCATGCCGCGGGCAACCGTAACTGCCCCTCGCGCTCGTCTGGCTTGATCCTCAAGGCCTCCCGGATTAACTATTCAATATGAATAGTTATCCCCCGCGACCGGCCCCGCGAAACCCTCCCCCACGGACACCCCCACCAACATCATCCCCCCCAGACTCACGCACTGCAGAGCGCATCCCTACTTTAAAAATTGCGCAAATCAACATGCGGCGATCCCGGCTCGTATCGTGCGAAATTGCTCGTATGATAGAGTCCGGTTGCGTCGATGTTGTTCTTGCGCAAGAACCCTACAATACCGCGGGAAGAGTCGTCGGACTCGACTCCCGGAACGTAGTAATTCACGGCGCCCCGCGTGGCGAAAATTGTCAGGCCGCGATCATTGTGAAGGGCTCGACCTTCACAATTCTTAAGCTCTCGCACCTCTCCAATACGCACACCGCCGTCATAGAATTAACCGGTCCCCTCGGCCCTCTGTACTTGGTCAGCTGCTACTTTCAGTACAAAGACCGTATAGAGGCCGGAATCGCGTCCCTCCAAAATATTATCGATTCCCTCCGCGGAAAGCCGATCTTCTTCGGAATCGACGCGAACGCCAGGTCCGCTCTGTGGCACGACCCGCTCCCCCCCCCCCCCAGCTCAAACACGTACAACAAGCGTGCCTGGATCCGTGGGAGGGAGTTTGAGCGTTTCCTTGCGCAAAACCCCCTCCAAATCCTTAACCAGCCTGGAAATCCCCCCACTTACAGTGGTCCCTCCGGCGTGTCTTGTATAGACGTAACGCTGCGGACTGCTGCAGCCGATTCTCTGTCCTTCTCCTGGAGTGTTCTTGATGGCAGGACCTCCAGTGACCACAATGTCATCCTGCTTGAACTAAGCAGTCATAATACAACTCCAAATCCTCCCCCCATCCTTGGCAGATTTGCGTGCCACAGAGCGAACTGGGACGAATTCGGAATTGAGTTCGCGCGACTTCTCTCCGAGGGCGCTCCCCCTCTCGAATTTTCCTCCCGCGACGACGTCCAGACAGCTGTCTCCCATCTGGAGAGGGCCATACTGGGCGCTGCCTCCCTGGCCATCCCGAGGAAAAGGTGGCACCCCCGTGCCGTTCCCGGATGGACGGAAGAGCTTACGCGCCTTAAGCGCTCGTCTAATCGCCTCCGTAGGCAATTCCAACGCGAGAGGGATCCCGCTCTCCGAGAAGAGAAACGTCGCGCGTACTCTCGGGCCCACAAGGAGTATCGGGCACTTTTCCGCACCTCCGCAAGGAGAGGATGGAGGGAGCTTGTTACCCGAATGGGCCTAGAAAATCCCTGGTCCGCCCCATACCGGGCGGCGTTCGGCAAGAAGATTGCTCCGCAACTTCTCACGTCGATTTCGACCACCGGCTCAACGACCCAGAGCTGGCACGAAAGTGCCAGTGCCCTGCTCGCCGCGCTCTCCCCGGACGACTCTGCTCCGGACAGCGAGTCGCACGCCAATACGCGACGCGATTTCACTCGTGAAATCAACACCCCCGACGCCCCCGACTTCTCCCTCGCGGATCTACAAGTAATAATTAAAAACCTCGGCGACAACCGCACGCCCGGCCCCGACGGTATCGAAGTACCCGTTCTCAAGCAGGCCTTCAGCCGCTCCCCCGCCCTATTTCTCAAAATTTTTAACGGGTGCTTAAAATTCGGCCTATTTTCAAATTCGTGGAAAACGGGAAAAATCAGGGCGATCCTCAAATCCCCTGATAAACCCGAAACCGCGCCCTCCTCTTACCGCCCCATATGCCTGCTTCCCGTTATTGGAAAGGTGATGGAGAAGCTAATAATCACCGGATTAGGTGACCTAATTAACAAACATCCGCTAGCCTCGAACTCGCAATTCGGCTTTAAGAGAGGCTTGGGGACGGACGATGCCCTGCACAGACTGCAGGGAGTCGTTCAGTCGTCCAACGCCAAGCACGCGGTCGCACTCTCCTTTGATATCAAGGGAGCGTTCGACAACGTCTGGTGGCCTGCTGTTACGGCCGAGTTGCGAAATCGCGATTGTCCGCGCAATTTGTACAATGTTCTCATAGATTATTTCCGGGATCGCAAGATAGTTCTTTCCGCGGAATACTCTTCCCATTACAAACCCGTTACCAAGGGATGCCCGCAGGGCTCGGTCCTCGGCCCCTCCATTTGGAATCTCCTCTTCGATTCTTTACTCCGCGAAATCGCGTTAATTCAAAACACGCACACTGTGGCATACGCCGATGACCTGCTGGTCGTCGTGGAAGGGAACTCTCGGGCTTCCTTAGAAATGACGTCAGCCCTGGTCACCGACGCGCTACAGGCATGGTGCAGTAAAAATAAAATGGCCATAGCCCCTCACAAAACAGTTATGCTTCGAGTGAGGGGCAGCCTTTGCATTTCTCGTCCGCCCGTTATCAAAATGGATACCGCTAGCCTTGTTTTCGCTAAGAGCCTTAGGTACCTGGGGATCGTGTACGGTCACTCGTTAAGTGTGTCCGAGCACGTGATCCGGATATCTGACCACGCGAAGGCAAAGTTCAGTGGCATCTCGGCCCTAATGGGATCCAAATGGGGATACGATTTCCGTGCCCGATCTCTGCTATTCAAAAGCATCTTCCTTTCCATAATTTCCTACGGTGCGATTGGTTGGGCCCACAAGCTCACCCAAAAACACGTTTCCACTCTCCAAAGTGCGCAGCGCACTGCCCTTCTCAGAGTATGCGCTGCGTACCGCACCACGTCTAACGATGCGCTCTGCGTGCTGGGACTCCAACCCCCTATAGATTTATATCTGACGGAGAAGCGACTCCGCTTCCTCGTCAGAAAAAATATACCATTCGAACACCGCGGGATTATCTTCGCCCCTGGCCTCTTCGACGACCCCCGCGACCATATTACGGCCACCCGTAAAGCCCTTCGCGAAAATACCCTCGAATTATGGCAAAACAGATGGGCCAGATCGGTCAAGGGAAGAACCACCTTCGGTTTCTTTCCAACATTGACGGAGAGGGCCCGCTGTCGCGTCCCCATCACCTTCTACACAACGCAGTTCCTCACCGGGCACGGCGATTTTCGGGAGAAACTCTGTCACTTCGGATTGACAGACTCTCCTGACTGCGACTGTGGCGAGGGAACTGAGTCATCTACCCACGTACTCCTTCATTGCAAATTGCATGCGACGGAGCGAGAACCACTATCATCCCTAATAAATTCACTTGGGCATACATGGCCACCACCTCTTAGTATTTTCGTAAGCGACGAAGTCGCCGAAGCGTTCAGCTCCTTCGCACGCAAAGTGCTGCAAAAGAAGGAGATGCGGCCGGCCACCGTTGACCGCGCCGCATGACCTGCGCTATTCCCCCCCACCCTCCCTCCCCCGCGACGCGCTCCCCCCTAAACGCCGGCCCCAATAATCACATTATTGCATGCCCTTTCAGCATTTTGCATGCTCCCTATTGCCTCTAGCGGCTTTTGCAGAGCCAAACAGGAGGGGGAGTCTTTGCGCGTTCCGCGCCTTCGCCGCTCGGTCCCCGGGTCGAAGGTGGAGGCGCGGTGCGCGGCCCCCCCCTCTGACATGGTCCACCCGAGTCCATAAATCGGTACCTCGGGGTTGGGGAGCCCAGCGTTCGACGAACGGCTAATAGGCTTCCGTCGATCGCCCCCCAACAATAGGCGTTGGCTTCGAGGTGGCAGTGGTGTCTGGCCCGGACTGTCAAGGGTACGAGCTGGCGTTTCCATCGCTCTGCGCGCGCCTCGCGCGCGGTGGGATGAAATGTCAGCTCAAAATCGGTCAGCTAGAAGACCGTGCTCAACCAGTAGCGGCGCGAAACTGCAAATCTCGCGCCAAACTGGTACTCGAGACCTCGTCTCGAGGTGCGTTGATCGTGCATCACTACGATCCCAATCCCCGATTTCCGAACGTCTTTAGGAATAGGGGAGGGGCGGGTTGGCCAACAGGCTAAGGTACCGTCTCCGGAATCAAAACAGTAGATCTTGTCATTCTCCGTCGTACTCGTTTCCCCCGCCGGGCTCCTCTCGAAGCCCGGGAAGTGCGTCATCATTAACTGCTCCATTATGTCCTCGTTCCTGTGTACCAGAGTGTTCCCTCTTCTGATGGCCCCCATATCGGAGCCTCCGCATTTCAGCAGAGTCTGAGTTATGCGGGCCGCTATCGCTGTTCTCTCTATAGACTTTGTAAATTTCCTCCAGCTTTCCGTCCTGCTTTTCATGATTTCCTTTCTCAGCTTTGCTGCCTCTCTTTTGTAAATCTCCCATTTCCTTCCTTTGGCCTCCGGCCTGGCCGATCTCCATCTTCTCTTGCATTCCCTCACCGTTCGTTTCCCTTTCTCTAGTTTTTCGTTCCACCATTCTATTTTACTGTGTTTCCTGAGCACCTTGGCTTCCGTTGCCTCCTCCCAATTCCTCCTCAGTGTTTCCGCTATTTCTTTCGCGTACGCGTTTATCTCCTCTCGATTCCCGTATCTGCCTGCTAATGCTTTTATCGTCCCTTTGTTCAGTCTTTGATAGAGCTTCCAGTCCGTGTACTGTATACTCCTGATCGTCTCGTTTTCCGTTTGCTTTTCCCATTTTACCTTGTATTCGATATACTTGTGGTCCGACAAGCTCTCGTCTTCCATCACGTACCATTGTTGGAATCTCCTGATTATTGCCTCGGAGCATAACGTTATGTCCAGTACTTCCCTTCTGTCTCGCGTCACGAACGTCGGTCTGCTGCCGTAGTTCGCGATGCACAGTCCCTCGCTAATTATGTACTCCATCAGCCTTTTGCCCCTCGTGTTTGTGTCCGTGCTTCCCCAATTCCTGTGTCTCGCATTGGCGTCTACTCCCATGATCACCGGTACATTGTTCCTGTTCGCCCATTCGATCATTTCCCTGCATTTCGTTCCTGGGATTTCCTTACTGTCGTGCTGCAGGTATAGCGATACCAGCAGTATTTCCTTGCGATCGCTTTCCTGTTTTCCTGTCTGGATCGATATCACCGTGATGTTCTCGTCCGTGAATTGAGTCATCAGTGTACCGATCAGCCTTCTTCTTGTTATTATGCATGTCCTTGTGTTCTCGTTTACCTTACCTGAGTGTATCGTTCCCGTCTGTCCTAGTCCCCTTATTCCCTTTGGTCCCCTCTGGTTCAGCCATGGTTCTTGTATGAGTGCTACGTCACACTTTCCCTGATTGAATTTTTTGGCCAGTAGCGCTGCCGCTGCTACTGCATGGTGCAGGTTGATTTGTATTATTTTCATTTCGTTGCTTTGTTTCCCTTTTCCTTTTTCCCTCTTTCCTTCTTCTCTTACCTTTCCTTTTCCCTTGTGGTTACCTGCGCTACCCTTTGCTCCTGGTTTTTAGACAGACCCTTCCTTCTTCTCCCTGCTGTTTGTCTCTCCTTTTTTCTTTCCTCTGATCTTCCCTTTTCCCTCTTACCTTGTTTTTTTTTCTCTTCCCTTCTCTCCCTCTTTCCTTTCCTTCCTTCTTTCCTTCCTTCTCTCTTTCCCCTCTCCTTTTTTTTTTCCTTTTCCTTTCCCTGGCTTGTTATCTATTTTTTTTTTTGATGTGTGTTCTTTCTCCCTCCCTTCTTCTTCCCCTCTTTCTTCCCCTCCTCTCCTCGCCTTTTCTCTTTTCGTGGGTGGAGCTCTGTTCCTCTCGCTCGTTGTTTTGCTTCTTGATCGTTAGGGTCTTGGTCGTCCTCTCTGTGACCTACAACGTGTAGTACTTTAATTAGTCTTTGCTTACGCTGCCGTTCTCCCTTTTCCTCTTCTTTCCTTTTTCCCTATTCTGTTTTTCTCTTCTTTATTTCTAAGTCTTTCGTTTCTCCTTCGTACCCTTTGTTGAGTATTATCTTCTTGTTCCTGTCGTCATCCCTTTCCTGTATTTTTTTTTCCTCTTTTTTTTTCCTTTTTTCCTCCTTCCCCTTCTCTCGTTTATTCCTTAAATTCTACCTTTCCCTTTCCCGTTTTTCCTTTTCCCTTCTTTGTTTGTTTCTTTTTCTTCTTTCTACTTTCCCTCTTCCCTTTCCTACCTCTTCTGTCCTCTTCGTACTCGTGTTCTACTCATGTTCCTACCTGCTTCCTAGTTTCTGGTCGTCGGCGTCCCGTGCTTGGATGATCTGTACTTGGATGGCCAGTGCAGGGGTATGCCCTGTGTTTGTATATATTCCTCACTACTTTTTTTTTTCCTCTTTTTCCCTTTTCCCTTTCTCCTTAACCTTTCCTTTCTTCCTATCTTTCCCCTTTCCCGTTTCTCTTATTATCCCTCCTTGTGTGTTCTCTCAGATTCCCTATGCTCCTCTTTTTCTATTACTTGTTACATTAAGCTAATCTGACTTTCCGTTGTTTGTTTTTACTCAATGTTCTATTCTCGTTATTTCCACTGTTCTCGTTATTATTGTTTCCTATTTATATATATATTTTTTTTTCTTTTTTCTTTTTCTTTTTTATTCTACTTTTTTGGTGTTTCCGTACTGTTTCCATTTTCCGTTTGTCTCCTGATTCTACCCTATTTATTCTTATGCTTGTAACTTCTCTCTATCTTGTCTCCTCTTGTTCCCCTTGTTCCCCTTGTCCCCTATCTTGGTCTATTCTTCTTTGTCGATTCTACTTCTAATTATTCGCTTTCCGCATGTCGCTTATCTACTAGTTGGGAGATGAATTGGGGTAAGTCTTGTCTTTTCCGTATTAAATTTATTTATGCTTCATTTACATTTTCGCTTATTTCTTTGTACGCAGCTTTTCCGCCCTATTGTCTGTTTGTTCCGCCCTTCGTTCTATCTTGTCCTTATTCTCTACTTATCGTTTGTTGCTTAGCTTATTGCCAGGTGAGACCCCCGCCGGCCTTTTCCCAGTTTCTCCCCCGACGCGGCGGCGCCCCGCGGGGCCGCCCGGCGGGGATGGAGTCCGCGCGGCCTGAGACCGCGCAGACTCCCCCCCGCCCAACCCCCCGCGCAGCGCCCCCCGCCCCGGGGGCCTAGATTTCGCCAGTTTTCCACCGGCTGAGGTCTCACCGTTCTCTTTATTCGCTTATTGTCGCCGTTGCTGAATATTTGCGTTTGGGGAGTTTTACATTAGGTTCGGGCAATCGTACTTGTTCGCTACTCTTGTGTTAACATTCGATTAGCTTTATTATTGATTTTTCTCCTTATATCTACTCATACATTCTCCGTTACTGATTACATATATTCTACTTGTCGCGGCCAGGTTTCCTGCCCTTTTCCTCGCTTAAAGACAGGCAGGCCCGTTTCCACTGCGTTCTCCTTGTTGTGAATGTTACCTCCCGGCCTCCCCCCATAATACTAATCATATTATTATCTTTGGCTCTTATGAATAGCAAGTTTCTCATTAGTATCTCAATTCCAAATTCTACTCCTCTATCTTTTATCCTGAGTTCCCTTCTACGGTGCCATTTTCCATATTTAATTTGCTGTTTTAACTGTGGAATCCCTGTCACGTCCCCGTATATCAGTTCCCTGTTGTTGACGTCCCTGTCGGTCTCGCGGTTCCCTTTAACCTACTCGCGTTCATTTTAAGATATTTCCTCGATTGTTCTATTATCTCCCTTCCATTAATGAGCTACTCAGAGTCGTTTGAGGTTAAATTGAATCCCCTGCCTTCTGTCCCCATCTGCCTGCGTTGACGGGCCTGCCTGTCTTTATTTTATATCTTATGAGTTGCGCTCCACTCTATTACCTCTTTCACAAGTTGTTTCCATCCCTTACCGGGGATTTCCCTATGAGTGTCGCGATTTTCTACCTTTTTGCGCAGTTTTCCGCCCTGCTATTCTTTGGTATCGCCCCTCGTTCTATCTTAGCCTATTGCTAGGTGAGACCCTCGCCGGCCTTTTCCCAGTTTTTCCCCCGACGCGGCGGCGCCCCGCGGGGCCGCCCGGCGAGGGCGGACTCCGCGCGGCCTAAGACCTCGCGGACCCCCCCCCACCCAACCCCCCACGCAGCGCCCCCCGCCCCGGGGGCCCATATTTCACCAGTCTTCCACCGGCGGGAGCCTCACCGTTCGCTGTGTTCGCTTATTGTTGTCGTTGCCGATTATTTGTACTTGGGAAATTGTACAACAGGTCCAGACGGTCATTCCTTGCTCGCTGTTCTTATATTTGGTTAGCTTTATTGTTTTTAATAACTTTCCTTATATCTACTTATACATTATCCGTTAATGGTTACTTATATTCTTATTGTCACGGTCAGGTTTCCTGCCCTTTTCCTCAGCTTAAAAGACAGGCAGGCCCGTTTTCGCTGCGTTCTCCTTGTTGTGATGTTACTTTCCAGCCTCCCCCCATAATACTGATCTTATTATCTTTGGCTCTTATGAATCGCGCGTCTCTCATTGGTATCTCAATCTCAAATTCTACCCCTCTATCTTTTATCCTGGGTTCCCTTCCGAGGTGCCAGTTTTCTGCATTCACTCCGCTGTTATCTAACTGTAGATTCCCTATTACGTCCCTGTATGACAGTCCCCTGTTATTAACAACCATTTCCAGTCTCGCGGTCTCATTTAATCTACTCGCGTTCGCTTATTTTGTTCAGTTGTTCATTTGTTTCCCTTGTGTTAGTGAGCGATTCAGAGTCGTTTGGAGTTAAAATGAATCCCCCTGCCTTTGGTTCCTCGTCTGCCTGCGTTGACGGGCCTGCCTGTCTTTATTTGTTTCTTTTGAGTTACTCTCCGCTTTATTACCCTTCTCGCAAGTTATTCCCGTCCTTTTCCAAGGATTCCCGTGCGAGTGTCGCGATTTTCTACCTTTGCGCGCGGCTTTCCATCTTATAAATCGTTGATTTCGCTCTTCGTTCTATCCTATCTTTATTCCTTACTTATCGTTTATTACTTAGCCTATTGCTAGGCGAGATCCCCGCCGGTCCTCCCCCAGCTTCTCCCCCGACGCGGCGGCGCCCCGCGGGGCCGCCCAGCGGGGACGAAATTCGCGCGGCCTGAGACCGCGCGAACCCCCCCCCCCCGCCCAACCCCCCACACGGCGCCCCCCGCCCCGGGGGCCCAGATTTCGCCAGTCTTCCCGGCGGAGATCTCGCCGTTCGCTGTGTTCGCTTATTGTCGTCATTGTCGATTGTTTGTACTTGGGAAGTTGTACAACAAGTCCGGACGGTCATTCCTTGTTCGCTGTTCTTATATTAATATTTGGTTAGCTTTATTAATATTTCCTTATATCTATTCGTACTTTATCCATTAGTAGTTACTTATATTCTATTGTCGCGGTCTGGTTCCCCGCCCTTTTCCTAGCCTGAAAGACAGGCAGGCCCGTTTTCACTGCGTTCTCCTTGTTGTGAAAGTTACTTTCCAGCCTCCCCCCATAATACTGATCTTATTATCTTTAGCTCTTATAAAACGTAAGTCTCTCATTGGTACCTCAATCTCAAATTCTACCCCTCTATCTTTTATCCTGGGTTCCCTTCTGAGGTGCCAGTTTTCTGTATTCAATTCGCTGTTCTCTATCTGTAAAATTCCTATTACGTCCCTGTATGACAGTTCCCTGTTGTTAACAAACATTGTTAGTCTCGCGGTTCCGTTTAGTCTGTTCGCGTTCGTTATGATGTATTTGTTTTCTGTCTTGTTCAGTTGTTCAATTACTTCTCTAATGTTATTGAGCGATTCAGAGTCGTTTGGAGTTAAAATGAATCCCCCTGCCTTTGGACCCCATCTGCCTACATTTACGGGCCTGCCTGTCTTTATTCTGTATCTTATGAATTGTGCCCATAGTCTGTTAATCTCTTCCCTGTCTATTTCCGTCCCTTGATTCGGATATCCCCGCTTTACTATTGCTATCGTTCTGCCTTCATTTTCGCTTTCTTTCTTTTTGGCTGGTCCTGCTGCTTGTTGTTGCTGCTGCCCGTTGCCTCCGTCTCTCGATGTCGTTGCTGCCGCTGTGGCCGCCGCCATCGCTGCTGTCGACCTGCGTTCGTGTTGTTGCTGTTGGTGTTGGCTTGGCATCGACACCTGTTGGATGGGCGGTATTTCGCCCGTTACTTCCACTTCCTCTATGTCCAGTAACATTCTGTCCGTCTGATCCATTGTTGTTGCTGCCCTAGTTCCTTGCGCCTCCCTCGCGTCGTGAGCCCTGCTAGATCCGGCTAGTTGGTGATCATGCACCTCCGCATTTCTCCTTTCCTGCGCTCTGGGGCGTGGTATCGCCCCCTGCGCCGCCTTGTTATCCATACTTCCTTTCCCCCCGGCTGGGGGTTTGTTTCCTTGTCCTTGTTTCGTCTCCTTCCCCTCCTTGTCCTTATCCTTCCTTTGCCCTCTCGTTACAATCGTTATTTCCTTTCCGTTGATACGGTCCATTGTTCTCTGTGAATATACAGTGTTTGTATTAGCTTGGGATTAATTTTTCTATGGTTTGATAGGATGGCGGGATTGGGTGTGTGGGTAGGTTGTTCCTTTATTTACTTTACTTTTCCTTTTTTTTTTTCTCTTCCTTCCTCTCTCTATTTATCCCCTTTTCCTTATCCCTTTTTCTTGTTATATACCTTACTTTCCTGCTTTCCTGTTTGCATGTGTTTATTTCCTGCCTGTTCATTCCTAGTTATCTATTACCTATTTCCTTCCTATGGTTCTATTTGATTTGATTTATTGGTGCTATGATCCACCGGCTCTCGTTCGGGTTTCCGTTAGTTTGAACGGGTTCGCGGTCGATTATATCTTGATTCTACTCGGTTGTTGTTCTACATTTGGGGAGTTTACATTCCTTAACCTATTATTGTTGCCGTTGTTGTTGATATTAGCTGTTCGGTATCGTGCCACTTTACGTTTGTATATCTAATGTTTGATTCGACCGCAGGCTCGCGAAGCGAGCCCGACAACAATCTCCGTTGATTGTTGTCGATTTCATTCCGATTCGTTCGCAATAGTTCTTTCCGCCCTTCTTATCCGCTTCAAGTTTCGTTGTCTAGTTGGTTCAATATTTGATTCGACCACAGGCTCGCGAAGCGAGCCCGACAACAATCTCCGTTGATTGTTGTCGATTTCGTTCCGATTCGTTCGCAGTAATTCTTTCCGCTCTTTTTATCCGCTTCAAGTTTCTTTGTCTAGTTAGTTCAATATTTGATTCGACCGTAAGCTCGCGAAGCGAGCCCGACAACAATCTCCGGAGATTGTTGTCGATTCCATTATGGTTTGTTCGCGATAGTTCTTTCCGCCCGTTTTATCCGCTTCGAGTTTAGTTGTCTAGTTAGTCCAATATTTGATTCGACTGTAAGCTCGCGAAGCGAGCCCGGCAACAATCTCCGGAGATTGTTGTCGATTCCATTATGGTTTGTTCGCAATAGTTCTTTCCGCCCGTTTTATCCGCTTCGAGTTTCGTTGTCTAGTTAGTCCAATATTTGATTCGACCGTAAGCTCGCGACGCAGGCCCGACAACAATCTCCGGAGATTGTTGTTGATTCCATTATGATTTGTTCACGCTATTTCTTCCACACCTTTTTATTCTTTTTAAGTTAAGTTGTCTTTTTCCGTGTTCCGTTTTAAGGTTCCGAGTCTTAAGTTCTTTGTTCTTTCCGATCAATTACCTGTTCAACTCTTGCCCGGCTATTTCAGTCATCTCTATTTCAACTTTGATTCGTTCGATTCAAGCTACTGTTAATTTATTCGCGACTGATTCAAATATTTGATTCTATCAACCGAGTGTCAAGTTATCGTTAATTCTTATATCGATCAATTATCTTAATAATTTACGTTTGTTAATCGCCTAACGTTTTGCGATCAACAATTATTATGTTATTCTGTAACCGCGAGCTCGCGCAACGAGCGAGCCACCTACAGTAGACTGTCTATCGTGGTGTTCAACACGTGCTCGACTGTTTCAACTATCTCTAATTCAATTTCAAACTATTCAATTTAAACTACTGTTAATTTATCCGCGACTGATTCAACTATTTGATTCTATCTACCGATTGTCAAGTTACCGTTAATTCTTATATCGATCAATTGTCTTTAATAGTTTACGTTTGTTAACCGCCTAACGTTTTGCAATCAACAATTATTATGTTATTCTGTAACCGCGAGCTCGCGCAGCGAGCGAGCCACCTACGGTAGACCGTCTATTGTGGTGTTCAACACGCGCTCGACTGTTTCAACTATCTCTAGTTCAATTTCAAACTATTCAATTTAAACTTCTGTTAATTTATCCGCGACTGATTCAAATATTTGATTCTATCTACCGATTGTCAAGTTACCGTTAATTAACTTCCCGATTCATAGGGAAGTTATGGTAATTACCCCGAAAATCGAAAATCGAATTTTTAACAGATCTTCACGTTTCATGGTCATTGGATTCATTTTAGACTATTTTTATCAAAATGTCGGTATGTGTGTGTGTGTGTGTGTGTGTGTGTGTGTGTGTGTGTGTGCGTATGTCCGTTTCTATGGTATCAAATTTTTCGTTAACGTTTTCAGAAAAAGTAATAACGCGATCAGAATAATGAATGATGCATTGGAAGTGCCCCGCTGCAACTTAGAGCTGATAAGATTTTGGTCAAGTTTGGTCAAGTAGTTTTTTAGTTTTTAAAAAAAAAAATTTTTTTTTTTTTTTTTTGAAAAATTCAAAAGACTACATACATCATGTGGTTGGGCATACTCTATATGCCCAAAACAGTGTTATAATCACTTTCCCTGAAAACATATAATCTTCTTAAAACGTACGAATAGCAAAATAAAAACTAGCTGGTTATTGTTGCTCGCTCGCTTCGCGAGCTCGCGGGTAGAACTGCTCTTGCGAGAGGGTTAGTGGTACGCATTGCTAGTGGGGCATACAGCTATTAATGTTTTTTTACCCCGAAAATCGAAAATCGATTTTTTAGCAGATCTTCACGTTTCATGGTCATTGGAGTCATTTTAGACTATTTTTAACTTCCCGATTCATAGGGAAGTTACTGTAATTACCCCGAAAATCGAGGATCGATTTTTTAGCAGATCTTCACGTTTCATGGTCTTTGGAGTCATTTTAGACTATTTTTATCAAAATGGTGTGTGTGTGTGTGTGCGTGCGCGCGCGTATGTCCGTTTCTATGGTATCAAATTTTTCGTTAACGTTTTCTGAAAAAGTAACGATGCGATCAGAATGATGAATGATGCAATCGATGTGCCCCGCTGTAACTTAGAGCTGATTAGATTTTGGTCCATATTGGTCAAGTAGTTTTTTAGTTTTTTTCGAAAGAAGTTCATTCAACAATGCAAATTATACGAGAGGACGGAAATTTTCCACCGAAGAAACAAACATAATAATTACATATATTTTTTTTTATAATTTAAACAAATTTATTTAAAAAAAAATTTTTTTTTATTTTCCTTTTTTAATTATGCAACTAATGCTAATGTTACCGCTTAGAATAATCGAAAATTATCCCAATGCAAGAGTGAGTTATTCATCGCTACTGCCGAGAATACATTTTCAAAGAATATCGATGAAAGTACAAAAACATTTATATTACAGTCCATTAAAAAACAAGCAGTTCAATACGAATTATTAACTGAGATGAAATTGAAAGTTAATATAAAAAAATTGTTAATGGAGCATGCGAGCAACGAACATACGATGTTGGTTTAATGCGACGCCATACAGAAAACATTTTGATAAGTAGAAAACTATTTAACTTCCCTGAGGACGTATAATCTTCTTAAAACGTACACTAAATAATGATAATAATATACTGCAACTAACGAATCGGGAAGTTCTTTGTGTGGCTCGTGGAGAGTCACACACAAAATAACATCCGTACCACTAACCCTCTCGCGAAATCGCAAAGCGAGCTACAATACCCCCACCTGCGAAGCTCGCGAAGCGAGCGAGCAACAATAACCAGCTAGTTTTTATATTGATCAATTATCTTTAATAATTTATGCTTGTTAATCGCCTAACGTTTTGCAATCAACAATTATTATGTTATTCTGTAACCGCGAGCTCGCGCAGCGAGCGAGCCACCTACAGTAGACTGTCTATTGTGGTATTCAACACGTGCTCGACTGTTTCAAATATCTCTATTTCAATTTCAATCTTTTCACTTTAAACTACTGTTAATTTATCCGCGACTGATTCAACTATTTGATTCTATCTACCGATTGTCAAGTTACCGTTAATTCTTATATCGATCAATTGTCTTTAATAGTTTACGTTTGTTAACCGCCTAACGTTTTGCAATCAACAATTATTATGTTATTCTGTAACCGCGAGCTCGCGCAGCGAGCGAGCCACCTACGGTAGACCGTCTATTGTGGTGTTCAACACGCGCTCGACTGTTTCAACTATCTCTAGTTCAATTTCAAACTATTCAATTTAAACTTCTGTTAATTTATCCGCGACTGATTCAAATATTTGATTCTATCTACCGATTGTCAAGTTACCGTTAATTTTTATATTGATCAATTATCTTTAATAATTTATGCTTGTTAATCGCCTAACGTTTTGCAATCAACAATTATTATGTTATTCTGTAACCGCGAGCTCGCGCAGCAAGCGAGCCACCTACAGTAGACTGTCTATTGTGGTGTTCAACACGTGCTCGACTGTTTCAACTATCTCTAATTCAATTTCAAACTATTCAATTTAAACTACTGTTAATTTATTCGCGACTGATTCGAATATTTGATTCTATCTACCGATTGTCAAGCTACCGTTAATTCTTATATCGATCAATTGTCTTTAATAGTTTACGTTTGTTAACCGCCTAACGTTTTGCAATCAACAATTATTGTGTTAATCTGTAACCGCGAGCTCGCGCAGCGAGCGAGCCACCTACAGTAGACCGTCTATTGTGATGTTCAACACGTGCTCGACTGTTTCAACTATCTCTAATTCAATTTCAAACTATTCAATTTAAATTACTGTTAATTTATCCGCGACTGATTCAAATATTTGATTCTATCTACCGAGTGTCAAGTTATCGTTAATTCTTATATCGATCAATTATCTTTAATAATTTGCGTTTGTTAATCGCATAGCGTTTTGCCATCAACAATTATTATGTTAATCTGTAACCGCGAGCTCGCGCAGCGAGCGAGCCACCTACAGTAGACCGTCTATCGTGGTGTTCAACACGTGCTCGACTGTTTCAACTATCTCTAATTCAATTTCAAACTATTCAATTTAAACTACTGTTAATTTATCCGCGACTGATTCAACTATTTGATTCTATCTACCGATTGTCAAGTTACCGTTAATTCTTATATCGATCAATTGTCTTTAATAGTTTACGTTTGTTAACCGCCTAACGTTTTGCAATCAACAATTATTATGTTATTCTGTAACCGCGAGCTCGCGCAGCGAGCGAGCCACCTACGGTAGACCGTCTATTGTGGTGTTCAACACGCGCTCGACTGTTTCAACTATCTCTAGTTCAATTTCAAACTATTCAATTTAAACTTCTGTTAATTTATCCGCGACTGATTCAAATATTTGATTCTATCTACCGATTGTCAAGTTACCGTTAATTAACTTCCCGATTCATAGGGAAGTTATGGTAATTACCCCGAAAATCGAAAATCGAATTTTTAACAGATCTTCACGTTTCATGGTCATTGGATTCATTTTAGACTATTTTTATCAAAATGTCGGTATGTGTGTGTGTGTGTGTGTGTGTGTGTGTGTGTGTGTGTGTGTGCGCGTATGTCCGTTTCTATGGTATCAAATTTTTCGTTAACGTTTTCAGAAAAAGTAATAACGCGATCAGAATAATGAATGATGCATTGGAAGTGCCCCGCTGCAACTTAGAGCTGATAAGATTTTGGTCAAGTTTGGTCAAGTAGTTTTTTAGTTTTAAAAAAAAAAAATTTTTTTTTTTTTTTTTTGAAAAATTCAAAAGACTACATACATCATGTGGTTGGGCATACTCTATATGCCCAAAACAGTGTTATAATCACTTTCCCTGAAAACATATAATCTTCTTAAAACGTACGAATAGCAAAATAAAAACTAGCTGGTTATTGTTGCTCGCTCGCTTCGCGAGCTTCGCAGGTGGGGGTGTTGTAGCTCGCTCGCTTTGCGAGCTCGCGAGAGGGTTAGTGGTACGGATGTTATTTTATGTGTGACTCTCCACGAGCCACACAAAGAACTTCCCGATTCGTTAGTTGCAGTATATTATTATAATTATTTATTTAGTATACGTTTTAAAATGATTACATGTTATCAGGGAATTTCAACAGTTTTCTACTTATCAAAATGTTTGCTATATGGCGTCGCATTAAACCAACATCGTATGCTCGTTGCTCGCTTGGTTCCTTGTTATAGCATAGTAATGTTGCAAAATAAATCGCAAATGCTCCACAATCAAACGCATTGTTTTGATATTGTACTCTATGAAATATATACTTCTTCTTATATTTATAAAGGGCATTCAAATAATCTATTACATCATGGTTCAAATGATTAGCATTAAAACTATCATAAATGTGTACATTTCCGTTACCGTCAGATCTTGTGCAAATCCAATGTCCTACTACCTTTTCTCCAATTTCACCAGTGTATATTATTTGAATATTCGGCTCATGTTCTGGAATCTCTTGTAAATTACTCAAAAAAGCTCGAACGTAACCAGTATCTTGAGCAAAGTTGTATATTCCACGCTCGTTCAGAGTTCTGTTCATAATTTCTTGAAATAAATTAATATGTTTATCTTGTAAATAACAATCGGGTTTTAAGACTTCCTTACATTCGGCTGTATCTAAAGCATAGTTATAACCATCATTGAGGAAACAGTCTGCAGACACTGCATATTCACGAATATTTTGCTCGATATTCTGGTCCGAGATCATTAAACATTCATCAAAAAGTGTATAAAGTTCAGGATTCAGTTGTTGATTTGTGATTGTTACATCTGTTTTCTCTACATTCTCCTCTTTTTTATATTTGACAACCTCCTTATCGAGGATTGCATAAATTGGTTTATGATAGCTGAAATATGTTTCATAAACACCGCAATCTATATCAGCAACATTTGAGAAAATGATATCTATTTGCGTATTCAAATCGGTCGTTATACTTTCGGATGGTAATTTAGTTTTTAAATTGTACTTGTTCAAAAGGTTAATCAAATAAGTATTGCCATTATCTTTGCAATTTAATATATTGTAATTGAAATCACCTATCAAAATCTTTTCGCTTTCAATTGTAATTTTATTCATTATTCGTTGTACAACGCTACCAAACATAGAATTAGTAGCTTTTGGTGATTTATAACCACTTATTATATAATAATTTCTGAGTTTAAAAGTGAACAGTTCTACATGCGCATTTGAACTAAACTCCTGTGCAACAAATAATTGTTCTATTGATAATTCTTTTTTTCCATAACAAATTAATCCGCGGCTGTTTTTGTCAATGTCGGATCGGAATAATATATCATAATTAAAAATATTCAACTCATCATCGGTTTTCGTTAACGTTTCACTAAAAATTAATATATCGCCTCGATGAAACCATGAATCTTTATTTATATGATTTAATTTACTTGTCAAAGTACCAATGTTTTGATATATAACTATTAATCCGGTTTCATTTACCAAATTATTGAAGGATAATTTTAATTGTTTAGTATTTCGCAAACGATACAATTCATCGGTAGCCGTGTTTGCAGTATTGATCTTTGTTTTTTTCGATACTGGTAATTTAAATTGTCCCAAAATATATAAACCGCTCAATTTTGCAACTCTGCTCAGTGCTACATACAACATTTGTAAAGTTTGCCGTTCCGATTTTTTAAAATCCAAACATACTTTCTCGTATGTTTGTCCCTGACTTTTATGAATCGTAATCGCTTCAGCAGGTACCACTGGAAATTGACAACGTGTGATTTGATATTTTTCCTCACTCGATAAATTCACTTGATTCGATATTTTTATTATTGGTGTTAAATTCTGATTAATATTAGCATTTTTCATATAATTACGATAACGAGTCCTTACTTTCACTCCCACTCTGGGCAATTGAAAATCTAACCACAATATAGACGGAATTTTACTACCCTCGTGAAAAGTAATAAATTTTAGTATTCCGCATGATCCATTAACCAATCCGTCTTCAACATCAATGTTACTAATTATCATATATTTTATATTAATTTTCAATTTAATCTCAGTTAATAATTCGTTTTGGACTGATTGTTTTTTTAAAGATTGTAATATAAATTTTTTTGTACTTTCATCGATATTCTTTGAAAATGTATTCTCGGCAGTAGAGATGATTAACTCACTCTTGCATTGAGATATTTTTCGATTATTGTAAGCGGTAACATTAGCATTAGTTGCATATAATCGTATTGCTATATCTGGAACATCATTTTGATTTTTAATTTCTCTCGATTTAATTAATTGTATATCATCTTCAGACATGTCTCCTATAGCTAAATTATTCAGAGCATTTATAAACGCTAAATCATCTTTTTGTCGCATAACTTCCGTCAATTCATAAAATTCGAACTCGTTCCATAGTGGATAAATATCAATAAAGGGAGCCATTTCGTTTCGTCTCGAGACTTGATAAACAGGTTTATCTCGTACAGGTGGTAATTGATTTAAATCCCCAACTGCTAATACAGAAAGACCACCAAATGATTCATTTATACCAGTTATTTGCCTTAAACGTGTATCAATATAGCCTAGTATTGTACTACTTACCATCGATATTTCATCAATTATTAGTAATTGTACTTTTGATAATTTTTCACGAATATTGTTGGCTAAGTCGCTTGACAATTGTGGTAAACTAACTCCAAATTGATTAATTGGTAAAGCGAAAGCAGAATGAATTGTTACTCCATTAATTAAAAAAGCAGCCTTGCCGGAAGGAGCACATAATAATACTATTATTTTATCCATATCTCCGCCGGGCAATTTATCAAAATAATTAGTTATTAATTGATATAGTGTGTTAATCACTCTACTCTTTCCAACACCAGCTGAACCACTTAAAAAAATTTTAAATGGAACTTTATGCAATTTAAAACAATTCAATGTATGCATTACAAATTCTTTTTGTTTACAATTTAATTCTTTTACCATATCATGAAGTTCATTTTCGTTTACTCTTGCCGGACATGTGTATCTAGTTTTATGAGAATCTTTTTTTAAATGTTTTTCTTTAGCGTTATCTTGTTCACCACCTTGTTTGAATATATCAATATGTTGAGTACACGAATTTTCCTTAGCAACATATTGTTCTGCTTTCTGGTTCTCTATTTCACGATTATCATGTTCCACTTGTTCCAAAGCATCATCCATAGCTGTATCACTAATTATTGAAAATTTTTCTTGATTTGCTTCAATAACAACTATATTATTTTTATAAACCAGTTCATGATCAATATTTTCAACTTCACTTCGTTCATCAAGCCAAGGCATGAATAACAATATTCTTTCTCTATAATAATTTGATGGATCTTGTTCTAATTTATATCGTCTGTATCTAATAATAGCTGATTGCTGCCGAAATCTGAAATCATTTACTTCGTCATTTTCGTCATTACAGTCAACATCACCTTCCTCTTGTTTCTTGTTCGTGATCTTTTGGTAATTCGCTGCAAAATCAGCAAGGCAGATGTCATGTAAATTAATATCTCTTCTACTATAATTATCAAATATATCATCCATATAAATTGCGGTGGAGTCTTCATTTAATTTTTTTAGAGCATTCTCAGATTTCAACATTGATACACGTTCTGATATCGGATTGGTATTAATGTATACTGTCTTTCTACTTTGCTTTGATAAAGGTAATGATAAAACATGATAGGCTGCTTCTTGTGCAGACATTAAATTACTATTTAAAAAAACATTGGTAATATTTCGAAATTTTTCTCTAACAGTCTTATTGTTATTATCACAATCGATAGTAGCTTCCCTTAATAATTTGGATAAACCCCCTTCAATTTTACTAATGTAATTAGTTACATAACTCACCGCCGAATATTCGTCAAGTACAAACTGTAAATCCATATTCGATTCAAATAATTGTAAAATATCTGCATTATAACCATTAATATTAACTTCAAGGCTGGATCGTTGTAAGAATACCCGTTTTTGTTTTAAACTACTTCGAATAGCTAATAGGTATTCTTCATCAGTCATATTCAGTTTCTCTAGAATTTCATCATAGCTCATAACAATTTTTTTCTTATAAAATTCATTTATTAATTCATCAATAAGTTCATAGGATTTAGGTGCTATTTCATTTTTATTTAATGGTTCCAGAATCATCGTTCTTCTCATTACCGGATAAGGGATATGAAATCGACACCTCTTATTTTTTTGTCCTTTGTAACAACTATGATTATGTTTGTGCATTTGAAATTTAATGTATGGATTATTCTCGTCATATCTACATGTGATAAATCGGTCAATTAAATCAATCAATTCTTTGTTACCAACATGATCGTGTCTATCTTTAACACAATTGTATGTAGGTGCTCCTTTCAACCACAGAAAAATATGTTCATGTGGACTTCCACGTTGCTGAATTTCCACTCGTTCATAACTATCCACAACCTCATATTCTCCGAAAATACTTTGTTCTTGTCTTAATAACCACATAAGCTTATGTGCTTTATGATCGAAATATCGAGCGCATGTAACGGGATCATTTCTAATTAGATCAGTTTTGGTATTGTAATCCAAATTGAATGCGTCTTGTACAGATAATGTTTTACCGCCATCGCGATATTTCATCAATGTTTGCAATAACTCAGGCCAGTAACTTTCTGCAGCCGACACTGTCATAAAGAAAGTGGGTTTACCCAATTGACGGATCATTGCTAGTAACTCTTTCTTTTTTTGTTCCCAATATGCTGGCGATGAACGAATATTTTTAAGTAACTTGTATCCGTCATCAAATTCAATCAAATTATTCACAAAATCCGGATTCAAAACGTCAGAAGCACGTAAATTCCTATTCGTATTCATTTTTATTCGTCTCAAACAGACATTTATACTAGATAAACATGACATCTCTAAACATTTTTTAGCCATAAATAAAATCCTAGAAGGAATGCATGATCGTCGATCATACCGTCTAACTTCGGATCTAATACGATCTGAATATGATACTGATTTCGGCAAATTGAAAGAATATCCAGCAAATATTCTTGGGAAACATAATTCATCCAAGTCATCCATTTTATGCCATGGTAATGGATATTTTCCCTGTCCTGGTGCAATAATATTCACAACGGAAGAATGCCCTTCTGCCACAGCAGCATTATTATCAACAAGTAATACCTCATCATTATTTATTTGATCTAAACAGATTGCATTTTTTATATTTTTTTCCACATCCATATTGTCATTCATGTCTATCTCATCTACCTCATCGTTATTGTCAACTATGAAATTAATTTCTTCGCTACCATGACTTGCATAATTTTGAAAATACTTTTCATCTACTTTAATAGCATATTTCACATACAATGGTGTTGTCACTAAATGTTGTAATGCTTTACAAATTACTCCTGGTCTGACTGATTCGAACATATAATCACTTTTATGATCTTTATGACGTTTTAATTTCAGTTGAATTGTTTCCATATCCGTAAATTTTCGAGGCAATACTTCTAACATATTATTCACATCGATTTGAATATTAACAACACTACCTTTGAGACCTAATTGTGGATTTAAAGCATATGGTTTCAACGCGCGAATCTGCATAAAATTCAAAATCGGTGCTACCATTCTTTCCTCAAGATCAGTCAATTCTTTCACTGATTTTGGAACTGTGGGAAACCGGAGACCATTGCTTGTTGACAGCTTATATACTTTGCCTCTATAAGCACAATTTTTACAAGTGCCACAAATGAAACCTGACGGAAAATTATTTATTTGAGATAATATTGCATCATTTGCTTTATTGATTCTCAATTCATTTAATTTTACAACGGCAGATTTAAAAAAAAAACCTTCACAACAGCAACATATGAACGAAGGCGTCTCCATACGACATTTGATAAATTGCCATTGCAATTTCGCCGTGGTATTAACATCTTTTTGATTCAACAAATAGTTATATAACTTATCTCGAAACTGTAATACATCAATGTCTCTCTTTTCTTGTTGACATACTGTTTTTTTTATTGATTCTTGATATTTATATCTCAGGCTTTGTCTTAATTTTCGTATTCTTTGAACATTATTAAGTTTTTCTTGACATTTGTATTGTTTGTGTTTCCGCATCATTCTCATGTGGTTAATATTTTGTTGTAATTCATTTTTCTTATATACAAGATTCATCCGCAACATCCTATTTCGTGCAATATTTTCAGCAAGTTCTCGGGACTTATATGCATCATTATGCCGTAGTATTTTATTTCGTGCAATATTTTCAGCAAGTTCTCGGGACTTATATGCATCATTATGCCGTAGTATTTTATTTCGTGCAATATTTTCAGCAAGTTCTCGGGACTTATATGCATCATTATGCCGTAGTATTTTATTTCGTGCAATATTTTTAGCAAGTTCTCGGGACTTATATGCATCATTATGCCGTAGTATTTTATTTCGTGCATTATTTTCAGCAACTTCTCGGGACTTATATGCATCATTATGCCGTAGTATTTTATTTCGTGCAATATTTTTAGCAAGTTCTCGGGACTTATATGCATCATTATGCCGTAGTATTTTATTTCGTGCAATATTTTTAGCAAGTTCTCGGGACTTATATGCATCATTATGCCGTAGTATTTTATTTCTTGCAGAATTTTTGGCAATTTCTTTTGCAATGTAATTTATTCTTTGCCGCAATATCTTCATCCTACTTAGTGTTTTTCTATTTTCCAGTTGTTTAAATTCTGGAATTTCTCGTTTACGTTTAATTCGATTTAAATTTGTTTCATTCTCCTTGGTACGATATTCGTCATTTTCTCTTGTACGTTTCTTTCGATTTAGCCTTATTTCATTTTCTTTTTTACGAAAATCGTCATTCAGTCGTTTCTGTTGCATTTGTTTGCGAGTAGATTCAATGTATTTCTTCTTCCAATCAATATTATCACGATATTTTTTTCTGTTTCGCATTCGATTTTTCTCATATTCATCATTTTTATATGTACTTTTAGACCGTAATTTTTGCTTGGCCTGTCTTATTTGTGCATTCCGTTTTTCTTCTTTTTCGCTCTCATTGACAACATTATTATTAAGGGAGACATAATCATATTTTCGTTTCTTATTGATGGCTTTTCGTGATTGACGTTTTACCTTCATTTTCGTACTGTCGAAAAATTATGTATTATTTATTCAAAATGTGGTGTCGCCCCTGGCTGACAAGACAATATGTTTTATTTAGTACTTTGTGTCGCCTACGGCTGACAATTATATTTTTTTTATTCCAAAATTGGTGTCGCCCTTGGCTGACAATACAATATTTTATTTAGTACTTTGTGTCGCCTACGGCTGACAAGTATATTTTTTTATTCCAAAATTGGTGTCGCCCTTGGCTGACAAGACAGTATTTTATTTAGTACTTTGTGTCGCCTACGGCTGACAATTATATTTTATTCCAAAATTGGTGTCGCCCTTGGCTGACAATACAATATTTTTTATTTAGTACTTTGTGTCGCCTACGGCTGACAAGTATATTTTATTCCAAAATTGGTGTCGCCCTTGGCTGACAAGACAGTGTTTTATTTAGTACTTTGTGTCGCCTACGGCTGACAATTGTATTTTTTTATTTAAAAATGAGTGTCGCCCTTGGCTGACAATACAATATTTATTTAGTACTTTGTGTCGCCTACGGCTGACAATTGTATGTTATTCATAAATTTGTATTATATACAAATATATATCTCCTTATGTATATATTGCGTATATATATTTATATTTATATACGCATATATTATATACGCAACATATAAGTAATGTTTAACAACAAAAAAATAATTTGTTATAAACAGACAAAGTTCTTACCTGTTTCAATATGAAAAGAAACTCGCAGTTATATTCACTCATATACGAACGATCACCACGAGTGTCACAGGAGAACTGATAAGGAAAATATTTACAGTGAATTCCTCACTCAAAAAAAATATATTTCATCGTTTCTTTTCTTTATTTTGGTCGGAATGTACCAGGTACAGTATGTGAGACGAAGGTGAGACGTTCAGGGGCAGGGAAAGAAGTACTGCTACCATAAACGAGCGCGTGACACACACACACACACATATACATGTATTACACAAACATATAATATGATTATAACGTGAATCGTTATAATTCTAGTAATCATAGTTCCAATTTTGAATACGTTCACAAACCTATAAATAATAATAATAATAATAATAATAATAATAATAATAATAATGATAATGACAATGAAAATGTAGATGAGGATGAGGATGAGGATGAGGACGAGGACGAGGACGAGGATGAGAATGAAAAGTAATCGGGAAGTTAACAATAATAATTCAATTTATCAATTTATTTCACTCCAAGATACGCCTCAGTGGAAATGGACCACATTATAGGTGCCCCTCCCCCTCGTTCCTCCACCACCACGACCACCCCGTCCCCCACGACCTCGTCCTCCACCCCTTCGGCGGGCAAACGCGTGGCGCCAACGCCCACGGGATCTCCCGCCATTCGTACCACGCTCTGAAACATAGAAAAAACATTATTTTTTAATCCCATAAATTTATTATTTCATAAAATTCTTATCTCGAACCCATTTTTTTCCCGCAAGATTGTAGGAGCATGATCTACAAGTGAAACACATACGAAAACAGTAACTTTCCTATGAATCGGGAAGTTAAAAATGTTGTATGAAGGATTGTTACAAATGCTATATTACAATATTATAGGCAAACAATGAATGTAGTCTAAATAGGTGAGCAACCTTCTACATTGATAAAATCCTCCAGATAAACCATACACAAACATAACATAATATAGGCATATTCTTCATTTAAAAATACTCTTGACATTTTCATATCTATCTCACACAATACCTCGCAAGATAACTGATGACAATTAATCAGTTATAATAAAAACAAATTTTATATAGCATTACTTTCGTATTTCACTTGTAGATCATGCTTCTACAATCTTGCCAGAAAAGTAGGAAACACCATATATAGCAGAAAAAAATGAAGGAAAAACTTACTATTATTATCTTCTAGCGCCCTTATCAGCCGCTTCATGAGTGCGGCCGGCACCACCACGTTTGCAACCTCCGAAGCGGGTGGAGGAGGTGCTGGCGTAGGAGGTGGTGGTGGTGGCTGCTGAGCAGCTGCAGACGGACTCGGCGGGGGAGGGGCGACGTCCATTCTCTGCAATAAGTCTGGAAAAAAAAAAATTAATATCAAACATCAGTGATGAATAAAAAAAAAAATTATTTACAGGAAATGTGATGAGTGTTAATATTATATACTTACTCGATACCTCTTCGCTCCTCGGTGGTTCCATAATTGTATTCCAAAGGACGCGAGTTGATATTTTCAATCTGGAAAAATACACATGTTTATAAATCATGACAATTTTTTATAAAATATATTGAATAAAAAAAAAGAATATATAAATTCACCCTATTGGAATATACAAGATAATAACTTCTTCACATTTCATTATGTTTCTCCGAAACTATCACCAACATATACGTGGCATTTTTATAATGCAAAATGATACCAAATATGATGTAGTTTCGATGATATTTACTTGTGTAATGGACAATTAAAGTTTCTAGCGCCAGGAAGGCTGGCGCATGGGAAAGAAAGAGACGCTGAGAGTCGCAGTCGGCGGCACAGTTCGAAGGCTCGCGTGTTCTCACAATGCAATACCAAGGAATAACTTTTTTATTATTACTTATTTCTTTATAGAATATATTTTATTTAAAAAAATATTTTTATGACATTGTTTCTGATTACAATGATACCAAACACAATATAATTCGGACCATATACAGGTGTATACGCTGGAAACTTTAATTGTCCATTACACAAGTAAATGTCATCGGAATTACATCATATTTGGTACCATTTTGCATCAGAAATATACCACGAATACATTGTTCAAAGTCCCATACAAAAATTATGAAAAATTAAGAAGTTAGAAATTCATATTAGTATACCTATAGAGACTTACCTATGATGTTGTCGGCGCGCGAGGCACAATCAAACTGATGCTATGAACACACATATTTCGTGAATTCCCCACCGAGGACAATAAGTCATACCTCGTTCCATTTATTTTGTTCGATAGGGCAACCGTGTTTACAACAGCGTTAGCCGCATTCCATCGGCAGAAGCAAAATATAAAAAAAACTATGAATCGGGAAGTTAACTAGATCGATAATAGATCCGACGGTGACAGCCCATAGCGCGGCGAACTGTTGATCGATCAGCGATCTCTCGACGACGCGAGCAGCACCCAATCACAGGGCTGCGCTGTGGATCGCGTTTCTCGATCCTACGTCACGCGCAACCACTCTTGAACACATATAATCACGATAACAAGTTCATACTTTCACTACCACTCTGGGCAATTGAAAATTTAACCACAATGTAGACGGAATTTTAGTATTTTCTTGAAAAGTAATAAATCTTAATATTCCGCACGCTCCATTACCCAGCCCGTCTTCAACATCAATGTTATTAATTATCATATATTTTATATTAATTTTCAATTTAATCTCAGTTAGTAATTCATTTTGACTGATTTATTTTCAAAGATTGTAATATAAATTTTTTTTTTTAGTACTTTTATCGATATTCTTTGCAAATGTATTCTCGACAATAGATATGATTAACTCACTCTTGCATTGGGATAATTTTCGATTATTGTAAGCGGTAACATTAGCATTAGTTGCATAATTTAAAAAAAAACACATAAAAAAATTTTTTTTTTTTATTAAAAAAAAATGTTTTAAAAAATTTTTTTTTAAAATAAATTATATATAATTGTTACCTTTATTTCTTCGGTGGAAAATATCCGTCCTCTCGTATAATTTGCATTGTTGAATGAACTTGTTTCGAAAAAAACTAAAAAATCTAAAAAACTACTTGACCAATATGGACCAAAATCTAATCAGCTCTAAGTTACAGCGGGGCACATCGATTGCATCATTCATTATTCTGATCGCATTGTTATTTTTTCAGAAAACGTTAACGAAAAATTTGATACCATACAAACGGACATACGCACACACACACACACACACACACACACACACACACACACACACACACATACGAACATTTTGATAAAAATAGTCTAAAATGACTCCATTGACCATGAAACGTGAAGATCTGCTAAAAAATCAATTTTCGATTTTCGGGGTAATTACAGTAACTTCCCTATGAATCGGGAAGTTAACTAGCTGGTTATTGTTGCTCGCTCGCTTCGCGAGCTCGCGGGTAGAACTGCTCTTGCGAGAGGGTTAGTGGTACGCATTGCTAGTGGGGCATACAGCTATTAATGTTTTTTTACCCCGAAAATCGAAAATCGATTTTTTAGCAGATCTTCACGTTTCATGGTCATTGGAGTCATTTTAGACTATTTTTAACTTCCCGATTCATAGGGAAGTTACTGTAATTACCCCGAAAATCGAGGATCGATTTTTTAGCAGATCTTCACGTTTCATGGTCTTTGGAGTCATTTTAGACTATTTTTATCAAAATGGTGTGTGTGTGTGTGTGCGTGCGCGCGCGTATGTCCGTTTCTATGGTATCAAATTTTTCGTTAACGTTTTCTGAAAAAGTAACGATGCGATCAGAATGATGAATGATGCAATCGATGTGCCCCGCTGTAACTTAGAGCTGATTAGATTTTGGTCCATATTGGTCAAGTAGTTTTTTAGTTTTTTTCGAAAGAAGTTCATTCAACAATGCAAATTATACGAGAGGACGGAAATTTTCCACCGAAGAAACAAACATAATAATTACATATATTTTTTTTTATAATTTAAACAAATTTATTTTAAAAAAAATTTTTTTTTATTTTCCTTTTTTAATTATGCAACTAATGCTAATGTTACCGCTTAGAATAATCGAAAATTATCCCAATGCAAGAGTGAGTTATTCATCGCTACTGCCGAGAATACATTTTCAAAGAATATCGATGAAAGTACAAAAACATTTATATTACAGTCCATTAAAAAACAAGCAGTTCAATACGAATTATTAACTGAGATGAAATTGAAAGTTAATATAAAAAAATTGTTAATGGAGCATGCGAGCAACGAACATACGATGTTGGTTTAATGCGACGCCATACAGAAAACATTTTGATAAGTAGAAAACTATTTAACTTCCCTGAGGACGTATAATCTTCTTAAAACGTACACTAAATAATGATAATAATATACTGCAACTAACGAATCGGGAAGTTCTTTGTGTGGCTCGTGGAGAGTCACACACAAAATAACATCCGTACCACTAACCCTCTCGCGAAATCGCAAAGCGAGCTACAATACCCCCACCTGCGAAGCTCGCGAAGCGAGCGAGCAACAATAACCAGCTAGTTTTTATATTGATCAATTATCTTTAATAATTTATGCTTGTTAATCGCCTAACGTTTTGCAATCAACAATTATTATGTTATTCTGTAACCGCGAGCTCGCGCAGCGAGCGAGCCACCTACAGTAGACTGTCTATTGTGGTATTCAACACGTGCTCGACTGTTTCAAATATCTCTATTTCAATTTCAATCTTTTCACTTTAAACTACTGTTAATTTATCCGCGACTGATTCAACTATTTGATTCTATCTACCGATTGTCAAGTTACCGTTAATTCTTATATCGATCAATTGTCTTTAATAGTTTACGTTTGTTAACCGCCTAACGTTTTGCAATCAACAATTATTATGTTATTCTGTAACCGCGAGCTCGCGCAGCGAGCGAGCCACCTACGGTAGACCGTCTATTGTGGTGTTCAACACGCGCTCGACTGTTTCAACTATCTCTAGTTCAATTTCAAACTATTCAATTTAAACTTCTGTTAATTTATCCGCGACTGATTCAAATATTTGATTCTATCTACCGATTGTCAAGTTACCGTTAATTTTTATATTGATCAATTATCTTTAATAATTTATGCTTGTTAATCGCCTAACGTTTTGCAATCAACAATTATTATGTTATTCTGTAACCGCGAGCTCGCGCAGCGAGCGAGCCACCTACAGTAGACTGTCTATTGTGGTGTTCAACACGTGCTCGACTGTTTCAACTATCTCTAATTCAATTTCAAACTATTCAATTTAAACTACTGTTAATTTATTCGCGACTGATTCGAATATTTGATTCTATCTACCGATTGTCAAGCTACCGTTAATTCTTATATCGATCAATTGTCTTTAATAGTTTACGTTTGTTAACCGCCTAACGTTTTGCAATCAACAATTATTGTGTTAATCTGTAACCGCGAGCTCGCGCAGCGAGCGAGCCACCTACAGTAGACCGTCTATTGTGATGTTCAACACGTGCTCGACTGTTTCAACTATCTCTAATTCAATTTCAAACTATTCAATTTAAATTACTGTTAATTTATCCGCGACTGATTCAAATATTTGATTCTATCTACCGAGTGTCAAGTTATCGTTAATTCTTATATCGATCAATTATCTTTAATAATTTGCGTTTGTTAATCGCATAGCGTTTTGCCATCAACAATTATTATGTTAATCTGTAACCGCGAGCTCGCGCAGCGAGCGAGCCACCTACAGTAGACCGTCTATTGTGATGTTCAACACGTGCTCGACTGTTCAACTATCTCTAATTCATTTTCAAACTATTCAATTTAAATTACTGTTAATTTATCCGCGACTGATTCAAATATTTGATTCTATCTACCGAGTGTCAAGTTATCGTTAATTCTTATATCGATCAATTATCTTTAATAATTTGCGTTCGTTAATCGCATAGCGTTTTGCCATCAACAATTATTATGTTAATCTGTAACCGCGAGCTCGCGCAGCGAGCGAGCCACCTACAGTAGACCGTCTATTGTGATGTTCAACACGTGCTCGACTGTTTCAACTATCTCTAATTCAATTTCAAACTATTCAATTTAAACTACTGTTAATTTATCCGCGACTGATTCAAATATTTAATTCTATCTACCGAGTGTCAAGTTATCGTTAATTCTTATATCGATCAATTATCTTTAATAATTTGCGTTTGTTAATCGCATAGCGTTTTGCCATCAACAATTATTATGTTAATCTGTAACCGCGAGCTCGCGCAGCGAGCGAGCCACCTACAGTAGACTGTCTAATGTGGTGTTCAACACGTGCTCGACTGTTTCAAATATCTCTATTTCAATTTCAAACTATTCAATTTAAACTACTGTTAATTTATTCGCGACTGATTCGAATATTTGATTCTATCTACCGATTGTCAAGTTACCGTTAAATCTTATATCGATCAATTGTCTTTAATAGTTTACGTTTGTTAACCGCCTAACGTTTTGCAATCAACAATTATTGTGTTAATCTGTAACCGCGAGCTCGCGCAGCGAGCGAGCCACCTACAGTAGATCGTATATTGTGATGTTCAACACGTGCTCGACTGTTTCAACTATCTCTAATTCAATTTCAAACTATTCAATTTAAACTACTGTTAATTTATCCGCGACTGATTCAAATATTTGATTCTATCTACCGAGTGTCAAGTTATCGTTAATTCTTTTATACTGATCAATTATCTTTAGTAATTCACTTTTGTTGATTGCTTGACGTTTTGCAATTTACAATTGTTATGTTATTCTGTAACCGCGAGCTCGCGCAGCGAGCGAGCCACCTATAGTAGACTGTCTATCGTGGTGTTCAACACGTGCTCGACTGTTTCAAATATCTCTATTTCAATTTCAAACTATCCAATACAAACTACTGTTAATTTATTCGCGACTGATTCAAATATTTGATACTTTCTATTGATTGTCAAGTTATCGTTAATTCTTATATCGATCAATTATCTTCAATAGTTTACGTTTGTTAGTCGCCTAACGTTCTGCAGTCACCAATTATTATGTTATTCTGTAATCGCAAGCTCGCGCAGCGAGCGAGCCACCTACAGTAGACCGTCTATTGTGGTGTTCAACACGCACTCGACTGTTTCAACTATCTCTAGTTCAATTTCAAACTATTCAATTTAAACTTCTGTTAATTTATCCGCGACTGATTCAAATATTTGATTCTATCTACCGATTGTCAAGTTACCGTTAATTTTTATATTGATCAATTATCTTTAATAATTTATGCTTGTTAATCGCCTAACGTTTTGCAATCAACAATTATTATGTTATTCTGTAACCGCGAGCTCGCGCAGCGAGCGAGCCACCTACAGTAGACTGTCTATTGTGGTATTCAACACGTGCTCGACTGTTTCAAATATCTCTATTTCAATTTCAATCTTTTCACTTTAAACTACTGTTAATTTATTCGCGACTGATTCAAATATTTGGTACTTTCTATTGATTGTCAAGTTATCGTTAATTCTTATATCGATCAATTATCTTTAATAATTTACGTTTGTTAATCGCCTAACGTTTTGCAATCAAGAATTATTATGTTAATCTGTAACCGCGAGCTCGCGCAGCGAGCGAGCCACCTACAGTAGACTGTCTATTGTGGTGTTCAACACGTGCTCGACTGTTTCAAATATCTCTAATTCAATTTCAAACTATTCAATTTAAACTACTGTTAATTTATTCGCGACTGATTCGAATATTTGATTCTATCTACCGATTGTCAAGCTACCGTTAATTCTTATATCGATCAATTGTCTTTAATAGTTTACGTTTGTTAACCGCCTAACGTTTTGCAATCAACAATTATTGTGTTAATCTGTAACCGCGAGCTCGCGCAGCGAGCGAGCCACCTACAGTAGACCGTCTATTGTGATGTTCAACACGTGCTCGACTGTTTCAACTATCTCTAATTCAATTTCAAACTATTCAATTTAAACTACTGTTAATTTATCCGCGACTGATTCAAATATTTAATTCTATCTACCGAGTGTCAAGTTATCGTTAATTCTTTTATACTGATCAATTATCTTTAGTAATTCACTTTTGTTGATTGCTTGACGTTTTGCAATTTACAATTGTTATGTTATTCTGTAACCGCGAGCTCGCGCAGCGAGCGAGCCACCTATAGTAGACTGTCTATCGTGGTGTTCAACACGTGCTCGACTGTTTCAAATATCTCTATTTCAATTTCAAACTATCCAATACAAACTACTGTTAATTTATTCGCGACTGATTCAAATATTTGATACTTTCTATTGATTGTCAAGTTATCGTTAATTCTTATATCGATCAATTATCTTTAATAATTTACGTTTGTTGATCGTCTAACTTTTGCAATCAACAATTATTATGTTATTCTGTAACCGCGAGCTCGCGCAGCGAGCGAGCCACCTACAGTAGACTGTCTATTGTGGTGTTCAACACGTACTCGACTGTTTCAAATATCTCTATTTCAATTTCAAACTATTCAATTTAAACTACTGTTAATTTATTCGCGACTGATTCAACTATTTGATTCTATCTACCGATTGTCAAGTTACCGTTAATTCTTATATCGATCAATTGTCTTTAATAGTTTACGTTTGTTAATCGCCTAACGTTTTGCGATCAACAATTATTATGGTATTCTGTAACCGCGAGCTCGCGCAGCGAGCGAGCCACCTACAGTAGACCGTCTATTGTGGTGTCCAACACGTGCTCGACTGTTTCAACTATCTCTATTTCAATTACAAAGTATTCAATTTAAACTACTGTTAATTTATTCGCGACTGATTCAACTATTTGATTCTATCTACCGAGTGTCAAGTTACCGTTAATTCTTATATCGATCAATTATCTATAATAATTTACGTTTGTTAATCGCCTAACGTTTTGCGATCAACCATTATTATGTTATTCTGTAACCGCGAGCTCGCGCAGCGAGCGAACCACCTACAGTAGACTGTCTATTGTGGTATTCAACACGTACTCGACTGTTTCAACTATCTCTAATTCAATTTCAAACTATTCATTTTAAGCTACTGTTAATTTATCCGCGACTGATTCAAATATTTGATTCTATCTACCGATTATCAAATTACCGTTAATTCATATAATGATCAATTATCTTCAATAGTTTACGTTTGTTAGTCGCCTAACGGTTTGCGATCAACCATTATTATGTTATTCTGTAACCGCGAGCTCGCGCAGCGAGCGAGCCACCTACAGTAGACTGTCTATTGTGGTATTCAACACGTACTCGACTGTTTCGACTATCTCTAATTCAATTTCAAACTATTCATTTTAAGCTACTGTTAATTTATCCGCGACTGATCCAAATATTTGATTCTATCTACCGATTATCAAATTACCGTTAATTCATATAATGATCAATTATCTTCAATAGTTTACGTTTGTTAGTCGCCTAACGTTTTGCAGTCACCAATTATTATGTTATTCTGTAATCGCGAGCTCGCGCAGCGAGCGAGCCACCTACCGTAGACTGTCTATTGTGGTGTTCAACACGTGCTCGACTGTTTCAACTATCTCTATTTCAATTTCAAACTATTCAATTTAAACTACTGTTAATTTATTCGCGACTGATTCAACTATTTGATTCTATCTACCGATTGTCAAGTTACCGTTAATTCTTATATCGATCAATTGTCTTTAATAGTTTACGTTTGTTAACCGCCTAACGTTTTGCAATCAACAATTATTATGTTATTCTGTAACCGCGAGCTCGCGCAGCGAGCGAGCCACCTACAGTAGACTGTCTATTGTGGTATTCAACACGTACTCGACTGTTTCGACTATCTCTAATTCAATTTCAAACTATTCATTTTAAGCTACTGTTAATTTATCCGCGACTGATCCAAATATTTGATTCTATCTACCGATTATCAAATTACCGTTAATTCATATAATGATCAATTATCTTCAATAGTTTACGTTTGTTAGTCGCCTAACGTTTTGCAGTCACCAATTATTATGTTATTCTGTAATCGCGAGCTCGCGCAGCGAGCGAGCCACCTACCGTAAACTGTCTATTGTGGTGTTCAACACGTGCTCGACTGTTTCAACTATCTCTATTTCAATTTCAAACTATTCAATTTAAACTACTGTTAATTTATTCGCGACTGATTCAACTATTTGATTCTATCTACCGATTGTCAAGTTACCGTTAATTCTTATATCGATCAATTGTCTTTAATAGTTTACGTTTGTTAACCGCCTAACGTTTTGCAATCAACAATTATTATGTTATTCTGTAACCGCGAGCTCGCGCAGCGAGCGAGCCACCTACCGTAGACTGTCTATTGTGGTGTTCAACACGTGCTCGACTGTTTCAACTATCTCTATTTCAATTTCAAACTATTCAATTTAAACTACTGTTAATTTATTCGCGACTGATTCAACTATTTGATTCTATCTACCGATTGTCAAGTTACCGTTAATTCTTATATCGATCAATTGTCTTTAATAGTTTACGTTTGTTAACCGCCTAACGTTTTGCAATCAACAATTATTATGTTATTCTGTAACCGCGAGCTCGCGCAGCGAGCGAGCCACCTACAGTAGACTGTCTATTGTGGTATTCAACACGTACTCGACTGTTTCGACTATCTCTAATTCAATTTCAAACTATTCATTTTAAGCTACTGTTAATTTATCCGCGACTGATCCAAATATTTGATTCTATCTACCGATTATCAAATTACCGTTAATTCATATAATGATCAATTATCTTCAATAGTTTACGTTTGTTAGTCGCCTAACGTTTTGCAGTCACCAATTATTATGTTATTCTGTAATCGCGAGCTCGCGCAGCGAGCGAGCCACCTACCGTAAACTGTCTATTGTGGTGTTCAACACGTGCTCGACTGTTTCAACTATCTCTATTTCAATTTCAAACTATTCAATTTAAACTACTGTTAATTTATTCGCGACTGATTCAACTATTTGATTCTATCTACCGATTGTCAAGTTACCGTTAATTCTTATATCGATCAATTGTCTTTAATAGTTTACGTTTGTTAACCGCCTAACGTTTTGCAATCAACAATTATTATGTTATTCTGTAACCGCGAGCTCGCGCAGCGAGCGAGCCACCTACAGTAGACTGTCTATTGTGGTGTTCAACACGCGCTCGACTGTTTCAACTATCTCTAGTTCAATTTCAAACTATTCAATTTAAACTTCTGTTAATTTATCCGCGACTGATTCAAATATTTGATTCTATCTACCGATTGTCAAGTTACCGTTAATTTTTATATTGATCAATTATCTTTAATAATTTATGCTTGTTAATCGCCTAACGTTTTGCAATCAACAATTATTATGTTATTCTGTAACCGCGAGCTCGCGCAGCGAGCGAGCCACCTACAGTAGACTGTCTATTGTGGTGTTCAACACGTGCTCGACTGTTTCAACTATCTCTAATTCAATTTCAAACTATTCAATTTAAACTACTGTTAATTTATTCGCGACTGATTCGAATATTTGATTCTATCTACCGATTGTCAAGTTACCGTTAATTCTTATATCGATCAATTGTCTTTAATAGTTTACGTTTGTTAACCGCCTAACGTTTTGCAATCAACAATTATTATGTTATTCTGTAACCGCGAGCTCGCGCAGCGAGCGAGCCACCTACAGTAGACTGTCTATTGTGGTGTTCAACACGTGCTCGACTGTTTCAACTATCTCTATTTCAATTTCAAACTATTCAATTTAAACTGCTGTTAATTTATCCGCGACTGATTCAAATATTTGATTCTATCTACCGAGTGTCAAGTTATCGTTAATTCTTTTATACTGATCAATTATCTTTAGTAATTCACATTTGTTGATCGCCTAACGTTTTGCCATTTACAATTGTTATGTTATTCTGTAACCGCGAGCTCGCGCAGCGAGCGAGCCACCTACGGTAGACTGTTTAGTCGCGCGCTTGACTGATTGAAAATGCCTCTATTCTAACTACAATTTTATTCGGGCGATTCTACTGATAATTTGTTCGTGACTTTTCGCGTTTCGCAATTTCCGATTGCGGGGTCGTTCTCCTCGCGAGTTTACGAAGCGATCGGGCCATCCTTGCAGGATTGCCGCCATTGTGGTCTACAACACGTATCCAGCTCTGGTGGCCCGCTCGCTTCGTCTCGCCCTTTCGAATCATCGCGATCTCTTTGTTTAACCTTCTCTATGTCCCTATTCCTTGTTTCCTCGTGAGTTCGCTTATTTCTGGCTATTTTCCGTTTATCCGCTACGCGTTCGTTCGCCCCGTTCCCGATTGCGTTTTCGAACTATCCTACTCCCCGCCGTTCTCCCGGATAACGTTCGCGATCGGTGCTTCGTACTTCTTTTATCCTCCATGAGTGGTATGCACGTGCTATGGTCTAGTTCGCACTATATTTCTCTTAATCACGATTGTTCTATCCTTCCAATAAATGTATAGAGCGCGTGTAAAGAGCCTTCATGCATCCATCCATGCAGGCAAGATCGTATTTCCGCCCGAGCAGGGCTCTCTTGGCCGTCCGCCATTAGGCGTTCGCCCCTCTTCACATTCTCCGCGCGCGTGAATTCGAATCGTGCTGTAATGGCTCCCGGCGTGCCTACTTGCAATTTTCCGTAACGTTTCCCGACCTGTCTGTCTTTCCCGTGCTTCTACGTTTTCATTTTCACCGCTTTCCGTCGAGAAGGGATTTCGACCGATCCCTCGTGCGTTTACCGATCTTATTCTTCGCGTCGTTTGTCCGCACGAGATGTTATTCACTTTCTACGTTTTCCTCCTCGCCCGTCTATCGTCGCCCTCGCTTCCTGATTCTTTCTACTTAGCTAGCATTAATATTTTGTTGTTGTTCCTACCTTTGCTGTCTCCCCTTTTCCTTTATGCCCTCGAGTCTCTATCGTTGTCTCGTCTCTCTCGTCGCCTGGCCTCTCTTTACCCTCGAGCTTTCTTCCTCTCCCTCGCCTCGTGCACTACACGTGAATTTATTCTATTCGCGGCTTCGCGTGGCTATTAGCACTGCCTTTTACTTTTATTCGCTCGCTAATGGTAACCTTCTGTTCTACTTGTTTGTATCAAACGACTGCGCAATTCGGTATGTTTGGGATGAAGTTCAAACTATCTCGACCGACCCTCAGCTTCTGACTCTAACCCTATCCTAACCCTATCCTATCCCTATCCTAACCCTATCCTAGTAGTAGTAGTAGTAGTAAAGAGTCTGACCGGGGCGAGGGCAGTCGGTTGCCCTCGCCGGTTCGCACATCAGCAGCACAGCCGATTTCATATGGCGGTAACCGGTCCTCGGCCCCAGAGGGGTTGCGAATAGCCACTGCGTTCGAAAGCCGCTCTGCTTTTTATAGCCCGGGCAACTTTCAGAGCGTCAATCTACTAATCAGGGTGCGATCATCATTGATGAGAAGGCCATTCTACCTAATTGTATGGATTTTTGAGCGTTTTACGGCTCGGAGCGTACGTCGGACCTTCTCACCTTCAGATCATGCAGGTTTGCCTGGCCTGCCCGTGTTTGGCCCCCCCAACTACACCATAGATCCATGTCGTGCGTTCTCGAGTTTGACGTCCCGTCCCTAAGCTGTTCCGGCTGTCCGGAACTTACCCACTCCCACCCCTAGGTTAGGATAGGTCCTGAGCTACGACTCTACATATATATGGGCAGCAAAGCAAGGGGTCGCGTGTCAATAGAAACGTTGGGGTGGCTTTATATGCTACCGTGTGCGTCCGGAGTCCTCGAGGTCCAATCCGACTTCTGCGAAATTCTGGCCATTGACCTGAATATCGCTTCCATCCGGTTTTCGCTCTCGGAAACCTTTCACACCGGTGGGCATACATCTACTTGGGGGCCGATCCGACTTCGGCGAAATCCCGGCGCCAGCCGGGATATCGCGTCCATTCGGTCATTCCTTGCCGAGCCTACCGCGAGTTGGGTGTGTGGAGGGCTCGAGAAACGCACTAGGATCCATGGCTGGAAGAGTTTGGACGTGACCATCGTCCCCAGGTTTCGGCCGGATTCGATCCGGTCGTCGCCCATTCAGGTTTGTCACCCGTTGTTGACTTCCTCTGTTTGTGGGTAGGATTCCGCTATTGGTGGTTCCGCTATTGGTGGTTCCGCTATTGGCTTTCCTCTAATTGATTTCCTTATTTGCTTATTCCGTTTTCGTTTGGTCCGTTCGCGTTTTGTTGTGTTTGGGTTGAATCTCCCGGTGTCAGTTCCTTCTTTGGGAGTGTATCCCGATTTGTCTTGTTGTTGCTGCCTCGTGGGGGTCTTCCCGTTGTGATTCGTGTCGTTTAGTCGGTTTGTTCCTTTTGTGTGTTTCTTCTGCCTGGTGGTGTTGTTCCTTCGTCACTCTTGCGAGTCTGGTCTCCGTGGAGGAGTTCCGCTGTTGGGTTTCCTCTGGTTGATTATTCCGTTTTCGTTTGGTCCGTTTGATTTTTTGTTGTGTTTGTACTGAGCTTCTTTTTGGGAGTGTGTCCCGAGTTGTCTGTTGTTGCTGCCTCGTGGGGGTCTTCCCGTTTTGATTTGTGTCGTTTGGTCGGTTTGTTCCGTTTGTGTGTTTCTTTTGTCTGTTGGTGTTCCTTTGTCGCTCTTTCGAGTCTGGTATCCGTTGTGGAGTTCCTCTATTGGTTTTCCTCTATTTGATTGCCTTATTTGCTTATTCCTTTTTCGTGTGGTCCGTTCGATTTGTTGTGTTTGTGCTGAATTTCCTGGTGTTTTGTACCTTCTTTTTGGGAGTGTGTCCCGTGTTGTCTATTGTTGCTGCCTCGTGGGGGTCTTCCCGTTTGGTCGGTTTTCCCTTTTTTCCTTTTATGCGTTACTTCTGTCTGTTGGTGTTCCTTCGTTGCTCTTACGAGTCTGGTCTCCGTGGTGGAGTTCCGCTATTGGTGGTTCCGCTATTGGCTTTCCTCTAATTGGTTTCCTTGTTTGCTTGTTCCTGGTTCATTTGGTCCCTTCGGGTTTGTTGTCTTTGTGCTGAATCTCCTAGTGTTTTTGTTCTTTTGGGAGTGTGTCCCGGGTTACTTGTCGTTTTGGTTGTTCCATGCGTTTGTTTGTTTCCCTGCGTGGGTTGTGTGTTTGCGTGTTTCCTTTCTGTTTTGTTTCTTGTTTGGTTCGTTGCTAGTTTGTCGGGGTGGTGTCCGACTGTGTGTCTTTTGGTTCTGTTGCCCTTGGCGTGTTCCGCCTTTCTTGTGTTATAGGTTGCCTTTCTTGTTGCGTTTTCCTTGCTGTCGTGTTGCTGTTCCTGTTTTCTGTGATTTCTCTGTTATTTTGCTTGTTTTAATCTTGGTTTCTAGGGCTGTTGTCTTCCTCTTGGTTTCTCAGTTAACTTGTTTGCTTTTATGTTTTGGGTTCATTCCGTGTTTTTCCGTCTTTCAGTCATTTTGGTGTCATTCTTTTTCTCTTCTTCCTTCCTTTGACTTCCGGATCTTCTTTTTATGAGGTCTTCCTTGTGTATGGTTTATTGGTGGTTGATCGTTCGATAGTTTTTCCTTCTTTGTGCGTCTTTGTGCTGTTGTTCTGGTCTTCCTGTGGTTTGTTGCTTGCTGCCTTTTGTTGCTATGTCCTGTTCTCATCTTTTTGTATTTCTTTTTGTTTTGTTCTGGGTCTCTTTGGCTGCTGCCGTTGTTTCTTGGTTATTTGTTTGCTTTTGTGTTTTGGATTCTTTTCTGTATATCTTTTCGTCTTGTGGTTGTTCTGATTCCCGTCATATCCATGTTTCCCCGTTTTTTTTTCTTTTTTCCTTCGTTCAGTCTGGGTTTCTTAGGCTGCCTGTTGTTCTCTTGTTCCCTCTCTTTCTTGTTTTTTTTCCTTTTTTCCTTTCTTTCCTTCTTTTTTGGTTTCCTCCTTTTTCGAGCTTCTCGTTTGTCCGGTCTTCGGTTCCGGTCTTTCTGTTCGGTGCTTCCTCTGTTTCCGTGCTCATGTACCTGCTTGCGCGTGTGCATTGTCCTTGTATTAGTTTGGTTGTTGTTTTTTTCCGATTCGGTCGCAAACAGGCAGGTTTTGGCGTGGGGGTCCATCATCGACTACCATGTAGTCTCAGTTTATCGCCGTAACATAACCTTTCCTGCTTGCTTCCTGTTTTCCCTTTTTCCTTTTTTTTTCATACACTTTTTTTTTCTTCTTCTTCTTTTATTCTTTCCATGGGTCTACTTCCTCCATGAATCGTTTTAGTTTTTTCCATTCTACTGCTTTCAGTACGTCTCCCTCGATGGTACTGTCTTCTAGTATGGCTCGTCTTTTCCTTGTTACTGCCTCGCATTCCGTGACTATGTGCTCGGGAGTTTCCTCTTTATCATTGCATAGCGAGCATATGCTCGTGTCTGCTCTTCCTAGTTTTGTCAGGTGTTTGTTCAGCGGGGCTATTCCCGTGATCGTTTCTACCATTCTTCTTAGTTCCTTCCTGTTCAGGTCGATGATGCCTCTGACCCTTTTGGCTGGCCATTCATCTACCCCCAGGAACCTTTTACTGTGTTCCAGCCCTGTGGATGTTCTCCATTTTTCCGCTGATCTTTCTTCCGCCCATCTTCTTACCAGGAGGTTGTAATTGGCGTCTGGTAGGCCAACCCACTGTTGTGGTTCCTCCGGAGGTGAGTCCGATCCTTTGTTGGCCAGTTCGTCCGCTTTCTCGTTTCCCTCCAGTCCCGAGTGACCTGGTATCCAGGTTATCTTTACGGTTTTTCCTTTCTTGACCAGCTGGTTTAGCGTGTCATGTGCCTCCCATAGTAGTCTTGATCTGCATTCCAGCTGTTGCAGGCTTTTGATGGCCGCTTGGCTGTCTGTGCAGATCGTGATCTCTTTCTTGTTCTCCCCTTTTTCTATGATTTCCAGGGCGCATAACTTTATGGCCAGTAGTTCTGCCTGATAAACTGTGGGGTGTTCTCCTAGTTTGACGTAGAAGTGTCTGTCTTTGTTATTTGTCCAAGCTGCACCTGTCAGCTCGTTTTTCCTCGATCCGTCTGTGTACCAGAGTGCCGTTTCCTTCAGGTCCCTCGGTATTCCTTTCTTCCAGTCGTCCCTTTCTCTTATCTCTGTTTTGTACAGCTTACTGTCCAAATATCTTTTCTCATCCGTGTCCTTTTGCAACTGGCTCAGGGTGATGAGTTCCCTGTTGTCCCTTTTTCCTATATACTCGATGATGTTGGAGTGGCCGTAGCCTAAGTCTTCCCATTTGTTCCAGCATATTAGCCTGTATGCTGTTTTCAGCGCTATTTCTTTTATTCTTATGTCTAGCGGTTGTATGTCCGCTAGCACTTCCATAGTCTTGTTCGGCGTGTTTCCCGCGCATCCTAGTATTCTCCTATTTGCCATGCCTTGTAGTCTGTCCAGCCAGCCTTTGACCGTTGCCAGGTCTGTTCCCTTCCACCATATTGCCGCTCCGTATGTTACCCTCGGCACCACGATCGCCTTGTAGATCCATCTTAGGATGTACGGTGTTAGTCCCCAGGTTGCGCCTACCGCTCTGCTCAGCATCATTACATTCCCTTTTGCCGCGTCTACTTTGCCTTTGATGTGTGGTCTCCACATCAGTTTCCTGTTTATGGTTATTCCTAGGTATTTTACCTTCTCTTTTAGTGGCAGCGGAGTGCCCATGTAGCTCAGTCCGCTGTCCACCGGGTACAGGGTGGTTCTGGTGAATTCCATCACTTCCGTTTTCTCGGGGTTTACCGATAGACCTACCGTTTCGCACCAGACTTCCGTTATGTTTAACGCCGTCTGTATCGTTTCCACGCATTTTCCTCTGTCCTTGTTTCTGCTTACGATGGCCACGTCGTCGGCGTAGGCCACTATCGTGGCTCCGGTTTCCTCCAGTGCGCGTAGGAGCGAGTCCAGCGCCATGCACCACAGCAGTGGGGAGAGTATTCCCCCCTGTGGGGTGCCCCTTTTTACCTTGCCTTCTACTTCCGCGTCCCCTCTGTACGCTTTGATTCTTCTGTTCTTCAGCATGTTCATTATCCATGTTCTGATGTTTGGTTCCACGTTGAAGTCTTCCATCGCTTGATCCATGGCATCGATCGGGGTCATGTTGAATGCCCCCTCGATGTCCATGAAGCACGCCATGGCGCATTCCTTTTTTACGCGTGCCTTTTCGGCTTCGTTTAACACCCTGTGTAGGGCAACTTCCGTCGAGTGTCCCGTTCTGTAGGCGTGTTGCCCTTCGAACAGTTCCCTTTCCCTTAGCGTGGTGCATTTGAGATGCCTGTCGATCAGTTTTTCTGCTGTTTTCAGCAGAAACGATGTCAGGCATATCGGTCGGTATGCCTTTGGTACCGTCAGATCCGTTTTCCCGGGTTTGGGTAGGAATACTACCTTCGTTACCGTCCATGCTTCCGGGATGTGTCCCGTAGCAATGCTTGCTTTTATCAGGTTGGTTATGGCCTGTCCATATTGGTTTTGCGACTTCTTTAGAATTCGCGGGCTCAGCTTGTCCAGCCCGGGAGCCTTGTCCGGGCTGAAGACCGATAGGGCCCATTTGACCCTGCTGGGGTTGGCGATCTGATTCGCCAGCCTCCAGTTCGGTTGTACCTCGTTGGTTCCGTTGTTCTCCTCCTCGGCGGCCTCGGCCCCCGTGTCTCTGGTGAACCCGGGGAAGTGGGTCTCTAGCAGTTGCTCCATTATCTCGTCGTTCCTGTGGAGTAAGGTGTTTCCCTTTCTTATTGCTCCCATGTTTGCGCCTCCGCATTTCAGCAAAGTCTGTGTGATCCTGGCCGCTACCGAGGTTTTCTCGATCGACTTGGTGAATTTCTTCCAGCATTCTCTTCTGCTTTTCATTATTTCGTACCTGAAGTTTTTGCATTCTTTTTTGTAGGCTGCTCATTTCTTAGCCTTGTTCCTTGGTTTGGCCTTCCTCCATCTTTGTTTGCATATTTTTACCGTTTCTTTCTTTTTCTCTAGTTTTTTGTTCCACCATCTTACTTTCCTTCTTCCTGTCGTCGGAGTTGCCTCCGTTGCGTCTTCCCAGTTCATTCTTAGCGTTGTCGCTATGCTTTCCGCGTACACGTCTATTTCTGCCGCGTTTCCGTATTTTCCTTCCAATGTTTTTACTGATTCCTTGTTCAATTCCTTGAATCTGTCCCAGTCTGTGTTGTTAACGCTCCTTTTTTCCTCTGTTTCCGTTTGGCAGTCCCATCTTATTCTGTACTCTATCGAGTTGTGGTCTGAGCCGTTAATCTCGTCCAGTACCTTCCATTTATAGAATTTGTCTATTATTGATTCTGAGCATATGGTTATGTCCAGAACCTCTTTCCTGTTTTTTGTGACGTATGTCGGTCTGTTTCCGTAGTTGGCTATGAACAGCCCTGCGTTCACTATGTAGTCCATTAGGATTATTCCTCTTGGATTGGTATCCGTGCTTCCCCAGTGCCTGTTTCTGGCGTTCGCGTCCGCCCCTATTATCACAGAGACGTCGTTCCTGTTTGCCCATTCTACCATTTCCGTGTATTTCTTGCCCGGGATGTCTTTCCCTTCGTGGTGTAGATACAATGACACTACTAGTATTTCCTTGGATTCGTTTCCTTTTCCTATTTGTATCGACACGGTCGTGATCGAGTTGTCCGTGAATTGGGTCATTAGAGTTCCCGTTATGTTCTTTCTTGTTACCACGCAGGTTCTCGTTTCCTCGTTTACCTTGCTTGAGTGGATGGTTCCAATCCCGTTCATGCCTCTGATGCCTTTTCGACTGACCCAGGGTTCCTTTTTTTTTTTTTTTTTTTTTTGTTAAGGAAGGTGGTAAAGTTTAAAACATCCACCTCCCGGGACAACCAATGGGTTGCCCCTCTACTATCTTTGGGCCCGGATTAGTTTCCCCTGGGCCCTACTTGCCGTATTTCTCCTGGGTAGCTATTTCCGGGTTTTTACCACTCCTGTTCTTGTCTTTTAATTTAATTTATTTACATTATTTACAAGTTATTATTTACAAATTTTTATATACATTATGTATATTTAGAGCATCTTTTTTTTGCATGTTCTTTTATTTCTTTTATTTCTTTTATTATCTAACTCTTCTCTGGTTTCTTTCTTCTTCTCTTTCGAATGTTTCTTTTTCTTTTATTATTTTATTTACATATTTGTCTATCATCTTCCAATTTTTCTCTGATTTTGTTAAGATATTTATAAAATTATGAACATTAAAGTTTTCTTGTAATTCGCATTCTAGTTGTTGCCTTTCTTGGAACCATCTGTCACACTCGAAAAGAGTGTGTTCCGGTCCATCTCTTATACCGCATCCGTACCAGCATGTATCACTGTCTTTTTTGCCTATTCTTTTTATATACGCTGCAAAAACTCCATGTCCCGTTAGGATCTGTGTTAGCCTAAAATTTAATAAACCTTTTTTATTTTCAAGCCAAAATTTTACGTCTGGGATTAGTTTTCTCGGCCATTCTGAGTGTTTGGTGGTATTCCACATCCTCTGCCATTCGGTCCATGAAATCTCTTTAATTAATTTTGTTTCTCTCTCTATTTTTGTTAGCTTTTCTTGTTTTATTATTTCACTGTCTTCTGTATTTATTTTATGTTTTTGTTGTGTATTGAAAATTCTTTTAGTTTCTTTGATTTTAATTTCTAATGGTAAAATTCCGACTATTGCACATAGGGCTTCCCTGGAGACCGTTCTGTATGCGCATGCCACTCTATTTAGGCCGAATCTTTGGGCTTTCCTGATTTTTTCTATATTCTTTTTGATACTTAGAGCACTATCGGCCCACATTGAGCATCCATAGCAAATAATTGCTTCTAAAATATTGTAATAGAGGCGTCTTCCGGTGAAAGTTGGTCCGCCTGTGTTAATCATTAGCCTTGAGAGTTCACCTATATATAGGGAGCTTTTTTTAGTGACCTTATCTAGATGTAGGCTATATTTATTAGTTTTATCCAAGTTAACGCCTAGATATTTCAAGTTGCTATCAATAGTTTTTTCTGTATCTAGAATTTTTATTATAAAGTTTTCAGGAAGAACTTTTTTGTTGACTGACATAATTTTAGTTTTTTGTGGCGCTAATTTAAGGCCCTGGTTTTTCAGCCAAGGTGCAATTGTTTTATTAATTGTAGTTTCTAATTCAGTTTTAAGTTCCGTAATATTGTAGCTAGATGAATATATTGCTATATCGTCGGCAAAGGCAATGATATTTATTTCCTGACCAAATGGCAGATCAAGCAGTTCGTCGTAGACGAGGTTCCACAGGATCGGTGAGATCACCGATCCCTGTGGAACCCCTTTTTCGACCCGTACCTCCATCCACTTTCCATCAGCACGGTACTGGATGTATCTATCTTTGAGGAAAAGTTGTATCAGGCATTGTAGGTGTTCCGGGAAATTCCTTTTACGCATTGTTTCAAAAATGCTATTCCAACTTAAGTTATTAAAGGCGTTTTGAATGTCAAGGCTCACGAGTAATCCGAATTTTCTTTTAGCGTTATTCTCTTTTATGTAGTTTGTAAGTTTTATTAATGCATGCGTAGTGGTTTTTCCTTTTGAAAAGCCATATTGGTTTTCATGGAATGCGGGTGTTCCTAGATGCTCTAATATTCTTAATTCTATTATTTTTTCGAAAACTTTATTGATAGAGTCGCCGATACAAATTGGTCTAAAGTCACTAGGTCTCATTAGTTCTTCCGTATTTTTTCTAATTAGAATTGCACGTACTCTCTTCCATTTTTTCGGAATATAACAAAGTGTTATGCATGCCTGCATGATCCTAGTAAAATTTTTAAGGTCAAATTTAATTATTAATTTAATTAGAATTGGTGGGATTTTGTCAAGTCCTGCCGCTTTGTTTGGTTGTATGTTGGTACCTATTGCTTGTAGCTCATTTTCATTGATTGTCACTGTAGGTATCATATTATTAAATTCATTGTAAATAGTTAATTTATTATCTCTAGGAAATAACGTTTTTAATATTCTTTTGGCATCTTTATAGTCTATAGGAGTCGCAGCTGTTTTATTTTTAATTTTATTTTTCACGATTTGAAACGGGCGACCCCAGAGGTCAGTTTCTAATATTTTTATAAAATTTTGCCATTGTAGTTTCTTACTATCTTTTATTAAATTTGTTAATTTTTTCCTTAAGATTTTATAATTTTCTTTTTCTGTATCTATGTTAATTTTCTTTCTTCTTTTATGTTGTAGGACTCTACGGGCGGCCTGGACCTCATCACGGGCTTTGGCGATATCCGGATTCCACCATGGGTTTTCTCTAGGTAAGTATTTGTTAGTTTTTTTCTTTAATAATTTGTTGCACGTTTTATTTATATTTTGCATGTATATATCTATTTCTTTGTTATCTAGGTTATTCCATTTTATGTTTTCGTTTAGTTTTTTAAAAGTATTTATTTAATGTTTTTAAGTTCCATGCCCATACAATGTTTTTAAATAGTTTTTTATTATATTTTTTATTATTTTTAATTTCTATTTCGTGGATACAGTTCTTGTGGTCGGAGCCGTTATAAGAGTTATCGACTTTACTGCTAATTTTGTTGTAGATATTTTTTGTTGCGCAGATAATGTCGATTTTAGATCGACGATTAGCTTTAACGAAGGTATCACCTCCACTTGTGATTATCGGCTCTAGTTGCATATCATTAACATAATATAAAAAGGCTTTGCCTCTAAAGTTTTCTATTTTGTCACCAAAAGCAAAGGATCGTGCGTTCGGGTCCCCTAGGAGGATTACCGGTCCTCGCCAATCCTTTCTGTGAGATTTAATGTCTTCTAAATATTCAAAATATTCGCGTTTAGTGCTATTAGGTGTAATATATACATTTATTATTGTCACAAAATCTAATTTAATTCCCACGAAACTTTTAGCTATAATTTTATTATTAGAGGTTATTTTAATATTTAAGTTCTTTATATAGATTGCAGTCTTCCCATCGAGGGACTGCATCCACCGAGGGTCAACCTTATAGGGTTCTTGCAGGCATATAATGTCGATCTTTTGATCGCAGCATGTTTGGTGCATGAGATTCTGTGCCAATTGGCAGTTATTACAGTTTAGCTGCAGTATTCGTACTATGATAAGTAAGGAATTGCGACTTTAGCTGTCTCACTCGCTGTCGAAACTGTGGACATGCCATGGAGCACACCAGATGATTATACGGGAGCCTTAGCTTCTCACAAGCTGCGCATTTAAATTCATTTTCGCAATCTTTCATTTCGTGTCCATCACGATTACATTTCCTGCATCTCGGCGTATCTTTTTTAATATTCGCCGTACAGTTAGTGCTGAAGTGCCCCATGGCATGGCACTTATAGCACTTTATAATTTTCGGCGAGGGACTTAGCCTAACGTAAGTAAAACCTATTCTAATTTTTGGTTTTTCCATAATTTGTATTAGATATTTCAGCGGTATTTCCGCTACTGCAAGTTGCGTACCAACTTTTGTGTTTCTTAAAATTTTTATGTACATTTCCTCTTTATTAATTTTCATTTCTTTTTCCAACGCCATTCTGATATCCTCTTTCTCGACCATTGGGTCGATGTCGCGGATTTCCAAGTCGAATGTTTTTTGAATGACTTGTAGTTGTTGGTCATCCGGAATTGCGTTTTTAATTTGTATTTTAATGTTTTCTAGGTCTTCGTTCTTTTCGATCTCAAATAATAGTTGACCCATTCTGGTCTTCCTGACGCGTTTTATTGCTTCCGGGTTTTCTATTTTCGAACTGATTCTGGTGTATAAGTTTTTAAATTCTTCGTTATTTCTTACTTTAATCATTAAAGCGTCCGGTCTGGGTATTGACCATTTCGGTCTACTTATTCTGGTCGGACGTCTTTCGCTTTCACTACACCCGGTATCCTCTTCTGTTTTACTTCTGCTTTTTCTTTTTGTGACCGTAGTCCACTCGGCGTCTTCTCTCGTGGTTATATTTCTGCTATTTTGCATGTTTTTTGTTTGCATGCTTTTTATTTTACCTTTGTTTTTATCCATGTTTTTATCCATGTTTTTATATATACTCTTGTCTTTATTTTTGTTTGCCTGCTTTTTTTCCTTTGCATGTTTTTTGTTTGTTTTTTCGCCTTTTATCAGTTGATTTATTTTTTCTCCTAGTTGTCCTAGGATTCTTGTTATTTCGTTACCTGAGGACTCCTCGTCTGAGGAGGAGGATTCATGGTCGGTTATGTTGTTTTCTATATTTACTCTTTTATCTATTTGTTTATTATTATTGCTATCTATTTGTTTGTTGTTTTTATTTTTATTTTCATCTATTTCGTTTGTGTTATTTGTTTTCATTCTTTTCTTTTCAGGTATTAGCGGCGGGGAGTTCTCTCTCTGTTGAGAGGTGATCTCCGCGTAGCCGAGTGGTCCGAATATACATGAAGAGGAGGATATGGACTCTCTCCTGCTCGTATTGGACAGTCTCGCCTGAACGCTCGAAGCGAAAGGACGTGCTTTGCCCTTGCTCCGTGCACAGGTATACGACTACCTGCCGCCGCCATCTTAGACGACGCCGCTCAGCCTACGTGGCCTTTCCGCTGACGTGGTCTTTACGTGCTTTTCGCGTGTAGCTACGATTCTACGGAATTCGCGTAGTGACATTGCATTACTAGTGCTGATTGGGACTAATAAATAGCGAGAATCAGTGCTGTGATCAATTAATATACAAACTGACTCAATCTGTCGCGACGAGTCCGCGAATCGCGCCGTTCTTTTCCCTGCCCGTCCGAAACTGCTGCTCCCTCGCAGCAGCATAAACTTAGTGATATTTATCAACGAGTGCATAAACAATTTCGTGCATGCAAACATTTTTAACAAACAATTTTGCCGTATATCCGGGTTTGCCGCTTGCCGCTTCGCCGTTGCCTGCTCCGCGCGTGGGTTTTTCCGCGTGACGTGGCCGCCGCGAACAAAGGACCTTAGCCGCTATACCGAGTATAATGGACAGTGCCGTAAACCCCAGCCCTATACCCCAAGTCGAACGCACGAAGAAGAAGAAGGGCAAAAAGAAAAAGAAGGTGGAAACTCCAGCAGGCGCAGGTGCACCGGACGCACCAGGATCAACACCTTCCGACGCTGATGAATCTTCATGCAGCGTCATGGAGATTGATCCCGCCCTGGTGCTAAATCTGCCCACCACCACGAGGAAGCGTTCCCGCTCCCAAGCCCCCACCACAGCTACAGAATGCTCAGACGAGGAGGATCTCCAGCCGAGAGTCCACCTCGTCAAGCTGGAGCCCCAGGACAAGGGAAACGTGAGTACTGGTAACCCAGTATTTAATTTCATTGCCCCCGCTCCCGTTCCCCTTACTCCGAAACCGGCCCCCGCGAAATCCTCCGCGTCCCCCGCGAATCCCTTCGCGTCCCCCGTGAACTCACCCGCGTCCCCCACGTCGTTCGCTCCCCCACCGCTGCGGTCCACCGCTGAGCTCGTCTCGCTGTCCGAGCTCACGATGGACCGCCTCACCTCCGTTTGCCTCGACGAGGCAAACAAGATCTCAAAAGCGAGTGCAGATCAAATTCTGCAACTCGCTGGCCAATTCCGCCGCATCGTCGGGGAATTGGCACAAAACAACAGCTACATCGCGGGCAAATTGTCCGCGATGTCTGCTGCCCCCCGCGCCTCCGCGCCCACCCGGTCTTCGGCCCCTGCCGCTTCCCCGGCTTGCCACCCCCCCGCCGCCTCCCCGGCTCCCCACCACCCTGCCGCTGGCTCGTACGCCAGCGCCGCCGACCGTCGCCCGCCGCCCCGCCGTGCTGCCGTGTCAGCGCAATTCCCCCCGCTCCCCCCCACCACTCGCCCAAACCCGTTCGCGACCGCTCTCCCCACCACCGCGCAGCCGCTTCTCGCGCCGAACGGCGCTCTCCCCCGACCACGCTTGGCCAGCCAAGTGATTTCGGCCGCGAAATCAACCCCTGCCCGCCACCTCCTCCGCGTCACCCCCGCGGAACCCGTCATCGGCGACGGCGCCGCCCTCAAACGCGCCGTTTTCTCCCACGTAGACCTGCGTAAGGCCAACGTGGGTTTTAAATCAATCCGCGCTACCCGCGACGGTGCCCTCTTGGTCGAGGCGGCCAACGCCAAAGACCTGAGGGTCTTCACCGAGAACCAGGCCCTCCGCAAGGCCGGTTTCACGGCCTCCGCGCCCTCCCCCCAGCTCCCCCGGATTATCATCTACGATATTCCGAAGGAGCTGGAAGCCCAAGATATCGCTGAGCACATCCGTGCTCAGAACCTCCCGTCCTCCCCGGCCATCGATAAAGCCACCCTCCGTCCACTCTTCAAAGTGGGCCGTAAAGACAAGGAGGGCAACGACTGGGTTGTCGAGGCTTCATCGGTCATCCGCGAGTCCCTCTTGCCGAAAGGAAAAATTTTCGTTTCCTACGCCTACTGCCGAGTAGACGACTATCTCGTCGCGACCCGATGTTTCAAATGCCAGAAGTACGGGCACGTGGACAAACACTGCAAAAGCAGTGAATCTACGTGCTCCTTCTGCGCACAAACCGGGCATACCAACAAGGAATGCCCGAATCGCGAAGCGCCCCCGTCGTGCGCAAACTGTCGCGCGCGCAAACTCCCACACGCGCATGCCGCGGGCAACCGTAACTGCCCCTCGCGCTCGACTGCCTTGATCCTCAAGGCCTCCCGGATTAACTATTCGATATGAATAATTATCCCCCGCGACCGGCCCCGCGAAACCCTCCCCCACGAACACCCCCAACAACATCATCCCCCCCAGACTCACGCACTGCAGAGCGCATCCCTACTTTAAAAATTGCGCAAATCAACATGCGGCGATCCCGGCTCGTATCGTGCGAAATTGCTCGTATGATAGAGTCCGGTTGCGTCGATGTTGTTCTTGCGCAAGAACCCTACAATACCGCGGGAAGAGTCGTCGGACTCGACTCCCGGAACGTAGTAATTCACGGCGCCCCGCGTGGCGAAAATTGTCAGGCCGCGATCATTGTGAAGGGCTCGACCTTCACAATTCTTAAGCTCTCGCACCTCTCCAATACGCACACCGCCGTCATAGAATTAACCGGTCCCCTCGGCCCTCTGTACTTGGTCAGCTGCTACTTTCAGTACAAAGACCGTATAGAGGCCGGAATCGCGTCCCTCCAAAACATCATCGATTCCCTCCGCGGAAAGCCGATCTTCTTCGGAATCGACGCGAACGCCAGGTCCGCTCTGTGGCACGACCCGCTCCCCCCCAGCTCAAACACGTACAACAAGCGTGCCTGGATCCGTGGGAGGGAGTTTGAGCGTTTCCTTGCGCAAAACTCCCTCCAAATCCTTAACCAGCCTGAAAATCCCCCCACTTACAGTGGTCCCTCCGGCGTGTCTTGTATAGACGTAACGTTGCGGACTGCTGCAGCCGATTCTCTGTCCTTCTCCTGGAGTGTTCTTGATGGCAGGACCTCCAGTGACCACAATGTCATCCTGCTTGAACTAAGCAGTCATAATCCAAATCCAAATCCTCCCCCCATCCTTGGCAGATTTGCGTGCCACAGAGCGAACTGGGATGAATTCGGAATTGAGTTCGCGCGGCTTCTCTCCGAGGGCGCTCCCCCTCTCGAATTTTCCTCCCGCGACGACGTCCAGACAGCCGTCTCCCATCTGGAGAGGGCCATACTGGGCGCTGCCTCTCTGGCCATCCCGAGGAAAAAGTGGCACCCCCGTGCCGTTCCCGGATGGACGGAAGAGCTTACGCGCCTTAAGCGCTCGTCTAATCGCCTCCGTAGGCAATTCCAACGCGAGAGGGATCCCGCTCTCAGAGAAGAGAAACGTCGCGCGTACTCTCGGGCCCACAAGGAGTATCGGGCACTCTTCCGCACCTCCGCAAGGAGAGGTTGGAGGGAGCTTGTTACCCGAATGGGCCTAGAAAATCCCTGGTCCGCCCCATACCGAGCGGCGTTCGGCAAGAAGATTGCTCCGCAACTTCTCACGTCGATTTCGACCACCGGCTCAACGACCCAGAGCTGGCACGAAAGTGCCAGTGCCCTGCTCGCCGCGCTCTCCCCTGACGACACTGCTCCGGACAGCGAGTCGCACGCCATTACGCGACGCGATTTCACTCGCGAAATCAACACCCCCGATGCCCCCGACTTCTCCCTCGCGGACCTACAAGTAATAATCGGGAACCTTGGCGACAATCGTACGCCCGGCCCCGACGGTATCGAAGTACCCGTTCTCAAACAGGCCTTCAGCCGCTCCCCCGCCCTATTTCTCAGAATTTTTAACGGGTGCTTAAAATTCGGCATATTCTCAAACTCGTGGAAAACGGGAAAAATCAGGGCGATCCTCAAATCCCCTGATAAACCCGAAACCGCGCCCTCCTCTTACCGCCCCATATGCCTGCTTCCCGTTATTGGAAAGGTGATGGAGAAGCTCATAATCACCGGATTAGGTGACCTAATTAATAACCATCCGCTAGCCTCGAACTCGCAGTTCGGCTTTAAGAGAGGCTTGGGTACGGACGATGCCCTGCACAGACTGCAGGGAGTCGTTCATTCATCCAACGCCAAGCACGCGGTCGCACTCTCCTTTGATATCAAGGGAGCGTTCGACAACGTCTGGTGGCCTGCTGTTACAGCCGAGTTGCGCAACCGCGATTGTCCGCGCAATTTGTACAATGTACTCATTGACTATTTCCGGGATCGCAAGATAGTTCTCTCCGCGGAATACTCCTCCTATTACAAACCCGTTACTAAAGGATGCCCGCAGGGCTCGGTCCTCGGCCCCTCCATTTGGAATCTCCTCTTCGACTCTTTACTCCGCGAAATCGCGTTAATTCAAAATACGCACACTGTGGCATACGCCGATGACCTGCTTGTCGTCGTGGAAGGGAACTCTCGTGTTTCCCTAGAAACGACGGCAGCCCAGGTCACCGGCGCGCTACAGGCATGGTGCAATAAAAATAAAATGGCCATTTCCCCTCACAAAACAGTTATGCTTCGAGTGAGGGGCAGCCTTAGCATTTCTCGTCCGCCCGTCATTAAAATGGATACCGCCAGCCTTGCTTTCGCTAAGAGCCTCAGGTACCTGGGGATCGTGTACGGTCACTCGTTAAGTGTGTCCGAGCACGTAATCCGGATATCTGACCACGCGAAGGCAAAGTTCAGTGGCATCTCGGCCCTAATGGGTTCCAAATGGGGATACGATTTCCGTGCCCGATCTCTGCTATTCAAAAGCATCTTCCTCTCCATAATTTCCTACGGTGCGATTGGTTGGGCCCACAAGCTCACCCAAAAACACGTTTCCACTCTCCAAAGTGCGCAGCGCACTGCTCTTCTGAGAGTATGCGCTGCGTACCGCACCACGTCCAACGATGCGCTCTGCGTGCTGGGACTCCAACCCCCTATAGATTTATTTCTGACGGAGAAGCGACTCCGCTTCCTCGTCAGAAAAAACATCCCATTCGAACATCGCGGGATTATCTTCGCCCCTGGCCTCTTTGACGACCCCCGCGACCATATTACGGCCACTCGTAAAGCCCTTCGCGACGATACCCTCGAATTGTGGCAAAACAGATGGGCCAGATCGGTCAAGGGAAGAACCACTTTCGGTTTCTTTCCAACATTGACGGAGAGGGCCCGCTGTCGCGTCCCCATCACCTTCTACACGACGCAGTTCCTCACCGGGCACGGCGATTTTCGGGAGAAACTCTGGCATTTCGGTTTGACAGAGTCTCCTGACTGCGACTGTGGCGAGGGAACTGAGTCATCTACCCACGTACTCCTTCATTGCAAATTGCATGCGACGGAGCGAGAACCACTGTCATCCTTAATTAATTCACTTGGGCATACATGGCCACCACCTCTTAGTATTTTCGTAAGCGACGACGTCGCCGAAGCGTTCAGCTCCTTCGCACGCAAAGTGCTGCAAAAGAAGGAGATGCGGCCGGCCACCGTTGACCGCGCCGCATGACCTGCGCTAATCCCCCCCACCCTCCCTCCGCCGCGACGCGCTCCCCCCTAAACGCCGGCCCCAATAATTACTTTATTGCATGCCCTTTCAGCATTTTGCATGCTCACTATTGCCTTTAGCGGCTTTTGCAGAGCCAAACAGGAGGGGGAGTCTTTGCGCGTTCCGCGCCTTGCCGCTCGGTCCCCGGGTCGAAGGTGGAGGCGCGGTGCGCGGCCCCCCCCCTCCGACATGGTCCACCCGAGTCCATAAAATCGGTACCTCGGGGTTGGGGAGCCCAGCGATCGACGAATGGCTAATAGGCTTCCGTCGATCGCCCCCCAACAATAGGCGTTGGCTTCGAGGCGGCAGTGGTGTCTGGCCCGGACTGTCAAGGGTACGAACTGACGTTTCCATCGCTCTGCGCGCGCCTCGCGCGCGGAGGGATGAAATGTCAGTTCAAAATCGGTCAGCTAGAAGACCGTGCTCAACCAGTAGCGGCGCGAAACTGCAAATCTCGCGCCAAACTGGTACTCGAGACTCTGTCTCGAGGTGCGTTGATCGTGCACCACAACGATCCCAATCCCCGATTTCCGAACGTCTCTAGGAATAGGGGAGAGGCGGGTTGGCCAACAGGCTAAGGTACCGTCTCCGGAACAAAAAACAGTAGATCTTGCTCGTATTGGAGATCGAGTCCCATCTGCTCGTGACTGATAACTCTGATTCTGAATCCAATCTTACATTAGTTTCTATAGGTTTTATATACGTTCTTTTTGTTACTTCTAATGTTCGTTTCCTGGTTCCTTTTCTTTTGATTTCTGTATTAATTTTGGTTTTTTCTTGTTCTATCTTTTTGTTTTCTTCCTTGCATGTTTCTTTTATTTCTTCTTTTCTGTCTTCGCTTATTAGTGCAAGTGAGTTATACAGACCCATCATTCGTATCTGTATATTTTCTACGTTTTGCCTCTGTTGTGCTATGAAGTTTTTATGTGTTTTTATATAATTTGTTAAATGTTCAAAATCTTCGCTCATGTGTTTTGTTTCTGCTATTACTTTTTTAATTGATTTTAGTATTTTATCCTTTTTAATTTTATTGTTATATATTTCATTTATGTTTTGGTTGGTTGTATTCATAGGTTTTAGAAAGTCTGTATTTATTATTAAGTTTTTATTGTTATCCTGCATGTCTTTGTTACTATTATTTTCTTCTTTGTTATTATTATTTATATTATTATTTTGCGTGTCTTTACTGCATCCGGGTATTTCGTCTTTGTTTGTATTATAGGGGTCCTTTTCAAAGATACATTCTTCATCGTCTCCTAAATCCGTTTTTCCATCCTCTGTTCCTCCTACTATTGTTTTATTATCTTCTTCTTCGTTGTCCTTATTTTCCTGGTTCCTTATCTGTATAATCCACTGTTCCTTTATCCCTTCTTCCGTATTCTCTTCCCCTTCTTTCCTTTTTTCCTCCTCGCTGTCCTTCCTTTCCATTTCCTCTGTCCCATCCTTTTCCTTATCGTTATCCTGGGTCATATCCTTTTGGGTAGCCGTAGTCGTAGATATCGTTGTTGTCCCTCTTGTCGTAACCGCTGATGGCGCCAAGGGGTCCACATCCATCAGTACGCAGTCGTGTGATAACGACCCGGAGGGGGCCTGCTCGCCCACCCCCTCCGTGCCGGTACTGGGGATCCGAAGCCCCTGCACCGTAAACTTCTTGTCTTTATTTGTGTCCAGAGAAGAAAAACGCACCATTTGCGGCTGGCCGAGACCCAATGACTCCTTACTTGCCCTGGTCCATGTCATCATCCGAACCTGACGGGAGAAGAGGATTACGCGAACCCACCCAGAGGAGAAGATTCCCAAAGTAAAAAAAAAACCAACTGAAGAGGAAGGTAACTAACTCAGGTAAGTAAATTAATATAATTAAACAAATAAAGAGAAAAGGAAACTAAAAAACCCCCCCGCTTTTTTGCGCCCCATCCCGGCTCCACTAGGCCACCCCGCAGGATAGCCCAGGGAGGAAAAAGAAGAGGATCGGACACCGCAAACTAACTAAAAACTGAGAAGAGGACGAACACAGGAAAGGTAAGTAAGTAGATAAGTAAGGTAACTAAGGTAAGTAAAAAATTAAATGAACTAAAAGTAACATAAGGTAAGTGAACTCAACTTAAAAAATAACTGAAATTAATGAACTCAAGGTAAGTAAAGCCCCTTTTATTTTTTTTTTTTTTAGGAGCTGGAGCGGAACCAAGGATAAGAAATTAAAGGTAAGTAAATAAAGAATAACTAGATAACTTAATGATAGAGTAGAAATAAAGTATACACCCCGAAATAATAAAACGATAACCCCAAAAACACGCGACCCCCTCCCCCCGTCACCCCTCACTCCGTTCGCCACCCTCCGTAGAGGGTGCCCAGGGACCACCACGAGGAGGTGGAGTGAGAGGATTTTAGTCATGTGACTCTCTCACACCGAGAGACCGAAATCGACAGTGGATCAGAGTCACCACTGTAGACGCCACATGACCTCAGTCCCCTGACCCAGGGTTCCTGGATGAGTGCTACGTCGAATGCTTCCTCGCTGAATTTCTTGGCCAGCAGGGCTGCTGCCCCGGCCGCGTGGTGAAGGTTTACCTGGATTATTTTCATTATTCTTTCTCTTTTTTTTCCTTCTTTCCTTTCCCTTTCTTTCTTCCTTTCTTTTCCTTTCTTTTCCTTTCTTTTCCTTTCTTTTTCCCTTTTTTGAGAGGGTTTTTTTCCCCTCTCTTCTCTTCTTCTCCTTTTTTTCTTTTTTTTCTCCCCCCCTTTTTTTTTCCTTCGAGAGAGAGTCTCTTTTTTTCTCTCTCTCTCGCTTTCTCCTCCTGTCAGCTTGCGTGCCCTTTTGTGGTGGGGTTCGCTTTCGGTGGTGGTGGGTTTAGCGTTTGGCGGTCTTTATAGCGCTGCTGTCTGCTGCTATTCCTGTTGCTTTTTGCCCTGCCGAGTGTTTGTGGCTAGGTGGCAAAGCAAACCTGCGAACAGATGAGGTTAGTCGGCGCCGGGGTGGGAGTTTGAGGATGGGATGCTCATTCTTGTCTCTTTATTTGTCGTGAGCTTAGGGGTTTTTTTTTGTAGGGTGGGGTGTATTGGCTTATTATAATCTATAATTATTTAGTAGTACTCCTTTCTTATGTGAGGTGTGCTGGTTGGTTGTACCTCTGTCGCTTGTTACTTTGTCGATCCGCGTTTAGGTTTCGTGTTCGGATGCGGGCTGTTTTCCGCTGTTGTGGGTAGGGGGGGTATGATTCTGCTTTGGCCCGTGTGCCTTTTATGTTTTGGGTTTTGGGTTCGCGTGATTGGTCTGTGCTTTCTTGGAGAGTGTCGGTGGCGGGGGTTGATGTGATGTTCTTCTTTATTGTTTGTATTCTCTTGGTCGATTTGTAGTTTGTGGTTCTGGGTGGTTGTGACCCGTGCGTGTTTTAGCATAGCACTTACCTTTCGTTGCCGTTGATCGTCTGGGGTTTTGCTGTGATGGGATCAGGGTATTGGTTGGGGTTCGTTTGATGTGTGTGTGTGTTGGTGCTTTGTTGTGTATTTATCCCGTTTGGGGTGGACTTGTGTGCTTGTCTTTGAGGGGGTTCGTTTGTTTTCCGGCCTCCGGTTCGGGGTGTGTTCTGTTTGTCTGTAGAACAGGGTGTGTGTAGTTTCGTGTGTACCGTTTCATGTTCCGTTTTTATCCCTTTTTCCTAATAATATTTCTCGTTTTTCCATGTGTGTGTTGTTTTCCATTGATGATGATATTCTCCCCTTTTTTTCTCTCTTCTTGTTTTTCTCTTTCTTTCTTTCTTCCTTTTCCTTTTTTTTTTGTTCTTCGTTGTTCGGTTGTCTCGTTCGGGTGTGTTCGTCCTTGGTTGGTGCTGTGTGTAGTTTTGTTTGCGGGGGGGGGGGGTCCTTTCTGACTTCTACTGTGGTGTGGGTATGTGTGTATGTATATGTATATATATATTTCTCTCTCTTTTTTCTCTTTTTTTCCGTACGTGTGTTGTTTCTATGTGGCTGGAAGGACCGGGACCGAGCTTGGTTATCTGTTCACGCGGTGGGGAGGTTAATTGGTGCTTGTTTGCCTGTATGTGCATACTTTCCTTCGGTGTTTATTCGTTTCGCGAAGGGTGGTCTTTTTATATGTCTATATGCTTTGTGGGAAAGAGTTTAGTCGGTCTTGTTCTTGGTTTATTCGCGATGGGGAAGGTATGAGCGGGGGGTTTCTCTTTTTTTTTCTTTCGTTTCACTGGGGGTGATTGCCTATGTGTGTGTGTTTCTGTACGTTTTGCCTGTTGTTTTGGTGTGGGCGAGAGTTGAATCCGTCTTCTTCCTCTTTGTATGGTGAGGGGCGGAAGTTCTACTTTTATCGCGAAGGGTAGTTTCGATGCGGGGGAATTTAAACCGTTCTTATTTTGTCTTTCTGTCTGTCTCGTTGTCTTGTTTGTGCGGCGATTGAGTGAGTGGGTAACGATTATTGTTGACGTGAGCGAATTTACTTTTATTTATTGTCTGTTTGTTTCGCGGGAGGGTGGTTTTGGTGCGGGAGAAATTAGACCGATCTTATTTCGTTTGTCCCGTTGGGTGACGCTTGTTTGTCGGTGTGTGCGGAGATTTCCTATCGTTATTATTATTGCTTATCTGCTTCGCGGGGGGTAGTCTGTATGTATTTATTTACGTTACCTATGCTTTTGCTGCGGTGAAGGGTTGTACCGATCTTATCTCTAGTATGTGTCGCTGCTTTAGTTGTATAGTAAGGAGAGGTTAAATGATGATATTATTGCTGATGTGATTGAAAATTTATTTATTTATCTATTTATTCAATTATTTATTCATTGTTGGAGTAGTGTTGGGGAGTTGGGGAGGAGTGACGAGGTCTGCCGAACTTTGGTAAAATGTGATTTATTTTCCCTTTTTATGTCTTATGTCTAGGTTACATTTGTTTGTTTATTGTACCGCGGTTATGATTTTTTAGTAAAGGTTAAGTTTATGGCCCCACCCATTATACAAATTTTGCCTCCCTTACCCTTTATATACAGGAAATCGTTCTCCGGCATCTCCAGCGTGAACTCCTTCCCTCTTTCCGTTACTCTCTCTTTCCGCTTTAGTTGCCATCTTGTGGCCGATAGGGGCTTGTAGTCCTGCTGGAGATGCCCCACAATTACCTCATACTTCATTAGTCGATTACTAATGTACATTGTCGCTCTAATTGTTACGTTTAACTTGTCTAAACCTATCGTTGTTAATTTTTTCGTTGGCGCAAAGTCAAATTCTAGGTCCTTAAGCGCGATCTTGAGGTTGCCGATCGCTTGATCGTCCCTCGCCGTCATCAGTACCCCCCCCCCGCTTTGATCCCCCATCTCTTAAATATTATTGGGCGTTTTTTATATAACGCGTATTCCGTTACGCTGGCCCACATTGCCGTGACGTCGTCGCGTTGGATATCCGTCCCCTTGTCTGGGTAGCCCTCTTTGACGATGACGATAGTCATCGGGTCTGCTAGCAGCTCCGCTTCCTCTTGCTGCCTGCGGCTTCTCTCTGCTGCTGCCCCCGGATTTCCTGTAGGCGCCGTCGTGTTTGCGGCCCCCGCGTTCCCCGCTGTTCCGGAGGTTCCGGACTGCTCTTTTTGGGCCTTAGGTCGGCCGTTGTTGTTGGTGCCGCTGCTGCCTTCGCCCGCGTTCCTAGCCGGTTTGGGTGTCTTGGACTTGGTTTCCTTTTCCCTTCTCTCCACTATTTGGATGTCCTCACCCAGTTGAATTCCTCTGAATTCCATTTTCTCGTTTTCCTGCAACAATTATATGAGAGAGTGGTTGGTTGGGACGTTCTTTTGCTTTCCCTTGTTCAGGGGGTGTGTTGTTGGGGGGGGATTTATTGGGCTGGTGTCTTGTGTGGGCTGGGATGGGTTGTGGGTGAGGGGGGGTTGTTATTTTGCGTCTCCCTTTTGGTGTTGTTACACCGTTTTTCCGTTTTCTCATTTCTTTGTCAGGGGCGTTCGGTTGCCCGACGTGTTTCCCCTTTTTTTTTTCTTTGTTCTTGTTCTTTTGCCTTTCTCGTTACCTTGTTGGGTTGTGTTCCGTTTGTTTGTGTGTGCGTGTGTGTGTGTGTACATGAATTTTGCGGGGACATTTTGAGATGAGCGGTCTGAGCTCTGTTGTGAGCGATTCTCTGACGCGAGGTTGCTTCTATTCTAGATTCTGTTTCTACGTTTGCTACGCGTGAATCTATTTGTTGTTAGATTATTTAAACAATTCGCGTGACGTCACTCGATTTTGTTATGGTGGTTTTCCGCAACCGCGAGCGAGCGAAGCGAACGAGCGGACTACGGACCGCTGTCTACGCGCAGAGAGTTCGACGCGCTTGTTATTTTCGCGCGTACGAATTTATTCAATTATCGAATGAAAATTTTCAATTTGAATGAAAAGTCTGGACTCTGCTGTGAGCGATTCTTAAGGCGCGGGGTTGCTTCTATTCTAGATACTATTTCTACGTTTGCTACGCGTGAGTCTATTTGTTGTTAAATTATTTAAACAATTCGCGTGACGTCACTCGACTTTGTTATGGTGTTTTTCCGCAACCGCGAGCGAGCGAGGCGAGCGAGCGGACCACGGACCACTGTCTACGCGCAGAGAGTTCGACGCGCTTACTATTTCCACGCGTACGAATTTATTCAACTATCGAATGAAAATTTTCAATTTGAATGAAAAGTCTGGACTCTGCTGTGAGCGATTCTTAAGGCGCGAGTTGCTTCTACTAGAGATTTTATCTCTGTGTTTGTGTTTCGGGAACTTCCTCTTGATTGTTTGTGAGGTCGAGTGACTCTATTCGATATTGTTTACATGGGGTTCGCATTGATTATGAGTTCGCGAGGCGGGCGAGCGGGCTGTGGTGGGCTTTTTAATCGTAGGGGGGATTAGGCGCGCGCGTTCTGTTTCCGTTGGTTGATATTATATTTACGCGATCTGTTATGCGAATGATTTCTAACTGTTTGCCTGTGATTTGTTCGAGTTTATCGATTGGCGGTTCGTGATCTCATTGTTGTCGCGTTTGTTTGTGATCGCAGGCTCGAGCTGTCTGCTAACCACTCGCGTCGGTCTGCTGTCGTTGTGATTTTCAACGTGTTTACGACTGTTCGTGGTCGCTTCTTCTCTTTCGCCGTTTTCGCGTTTGGTCGTTTTGCATGTTGCTTATTGGGTTTGTTTTTCCCGTTGGGCAACATGCACGCGTTCGCGAGTTCCGTCTCTATCCTAATGACGTGTTTCGATTCTCGATCGCGGCCGACGCTTCGTACTGGTCTCTTGCGGGTGGTGTTTTCGTATGATTCTACCCGCGTGGCTATTTCCGTTTTTCTCATTGTTGTTTCAATGTTTCTTGGTTCGCATTGAATACTGAATATTCACGGCCGCGTGTTCACCCGCGTGGACTAGTATTCCGCTTCGGCGAGGCTCTCTTGGACGTCCGCCATTTTGCGTTCGCCCCTTCGCAAGTTTCGAAAGCTGCTTACCGCGCGCGTGAATTTGAAACGTGCCTTCCGTGGCATCCCTGCACGCTGGCTTGTGTTCGCCATCGCGTTTTTCCGTTTCTTCGCGTGTCGCGGGGGGATTTTCTATCGTTTTTCACGCGTTTCCTGCTCGGCGTGTTTACGCGTTTCTGGTTTCCCTTCCCTCGTGATTGATTCGGCTTTAATTTCGGTCTCGTACTCGTTGAGGATCCCTACTTTTCGATTCTATTTCGCGTTCGCGTTCCTACTTCTAGTTTATTTGTCAGGTCCTACCTTGGCCGCTATTTTCTTTTCGTCTGTGCCGTTTGCCTGCTTCCTGGCCTTCGTGTTGGCTGGGTTCGCTTTCGGGCGCTGCCTGGGCCTTGTTTCGCTCGCTTGGGCACTCACTAGTGTGTCTTTATTTCGCGAACGACGCGATTTTTCCTAATTCGCACTTAAAATACGACCACTACTTTTTCGCGGCTTTTATCTGACTTCAGATAGCGCGGTGTATACGTGTGTTCCTTCGCTAGAAGGCTCGACGCGAGACTGTATGCTGCACGAATGTTCGAATGTTCGACTGCGAATTGCAAGGCGCTGGGTTCTGTGACCGGACTCAATGACTCTCGACTGCAAACTGTGGGGCCCCTGCGTGGGCTTCATGGCCGCCCCTCCTATCTTTGCTAGCTCTACAGGCCCCTCCCTTGCTGTTGGCGTCACGATGGCCGTTTAGACGGTCCTCTGCTTGGGACTTTCTCCGTGTAAATTCCGCGCTGCGTCTTTTTACCCGGAGACCGTGTCCACATCTGGCCATCTTGACCTCGCATAAAAATCATTCCCTGCGTCGGGTTGTACGGCCGACTGTTTCTCGTGCAATAAAAACCCCTATTGTCTCGTCTGGTTCGTGCTATTTTTATCGCCCGTCCCCGCTATTCTTTTTCGCCCTCATTATTGTTCGTCGTTTTGGCTATTCCCGTTTCTCTACCTATTGTCCCGATTTGTTCTATTGCCTATTTCTGCCCTTGGGCATGTTTTATTCGCGTGTTTGTTTACCTCCCTTCCCACTTTGTCGCTATCTCCCGTTATTTCTCTCTAGCTGATTTAATTCGCTAACAGCGTGATTTTGTTGCTTCAAGACGTTCGCTTTGTGCCTCGACGATTGCTTGCCTCGTGGTCGTTTTCCACGTTGCAGCCTCCATCGAGTGCACGTTTGAAATCTCGCGCTCTATCCGCGTTCCGTTTCCCGCTGTTTCGCGCCTTGTCGCCCGTATTTCCCTCTCGCGGTGTTCCAGTGAACTGTTGTCGCGTTTGGCCGGCTTCGTACTCGTGTTCGTTTCCGCGCTAACCTATGTTTTTCGCGCCTGTCAATTCTAATCTTTTTGATCTGTACCCGTTTGATCGCTCGTATCTTTTGTCGTTACTGGGGTGGTAGTAGTCGTTCTCTATTCTTGTTCGCTGTGCGTCGCGTTCGCGTGATTCCGCGTGTCCGAGTCTCGTGTTGTTGTCGCTCCTAACCTATTTCTAGTCTCTACTTTAAACTTCTTATTTACAGAGTTCGCGGTGCTGTTAATTGGCCTGCCCCTTGTGTCGCGTGCTCTATCTGTTTGACTTCTGTGTGTCGCGGTGGATACAACGATCTTGCCTTCTCCCGTAAGTATGCCTATTTGTATTGTGTCGCGTTGGAGCTTATATGTGTGGTGATTCTAATATGCCTATCTATTTGTTCTCAGGGCTTTCATTATCTGCTGCTTGCTAGCTGATTTGTTGCTTACGCCGGGTGGTGTGTGTGTGTGTGTGCTCGGTTGTTGCCGTTGCACAGGGTATAAGCTATTTCCTGGGCTGCGCCTTGTGGCTCGTCTATTTATTCTACTATTTCCTTCTAGGTTTTAATTCCTGCTTGCTGTCTTAACTCGCTGCCTGGCGTGGGGCTAGGTCGTGTTATTGCCTGTCTATATCAACTGCTGCCTGTTTGTCGTTGGGACTTGTCGTATGGGAACCTGCTCTACATCATTGTATTTGCGCCGGGATGGTGCGCTCTTAGTTGTACCGTAGATTAATTGTTCTATATGTTGGTGCGTGTGTTGCGCCTACTGTTTTGGGGTGTGTGATACCCCCTGTGTGATCACCTATCTGTATGTTTATCCGATTATCGTCGTGTTGCGTGTCTCTACTGTTTCCTTAACTGCGGTGTGTCTGTTCTGTGGTGTATCGTTGGTGCGATTCCAACTCTCTGCGCTTTTTGAGTTTACTCGACTGTCGAATGAAAATTTTCAATTTGAATGAAAAGTCTGGACTCTGCTGTGAGCGATTTTCTGACGCGAGGTTGCTTCTATTCTGGATTCTGTTTCTACGTTTGCTATGCGTGAATCTATTTGTTGCTAAATTATTTAAACAATTCGCGTGACGTCACTCGACTTTGTTGTGGTGGTTTTCCGCAACCGCGAGCGAGCGGACCACGGACCACTGTCTGCGCGCAGAGAGTTCGACGCGCTTACTATTTCCACGCGTACGAATTTATTCAATTGTCGAATGAAAATTTTTCAATTTGACTGAAAAGTCTGGGCTCTGCTGTGAGCGATTCTCTGACGCGAGGTTGCTTCTATTTAACCCTATCCTAACCCTATCCTTTTTTTTTTTTTTTTTTTTTGAAACGGGGAAATCCTCATGGATTAGCCTCCTCTCACCGCCGCAGGTGAGGGAGACTAATGACGAACTGGATCGCCTAAAACCCCGCGACCGTCCCTAAACCAAATGCTCGCAGCCAGGATCGCGTTAGCATACAACTGGCCCGCGAGCGGTCTTTAAATAGACATCCCGACGGGGAGGAGAAGCCTCCCCGACGATTATACCCTCTATCAGGGAAACGCAGCGACGGCAGCCGCATTTCCCCCCCTTCCCAGGGGCGCCCGATGGGGGGCCCGGGTTGCGGACCCGAACCCCCCCAGCGCACCCCCGGGGACCTCCTTCTAGGGCCCGTACCGTGCTGCAGCGACCGCCGCTAGCCCGGTCGGGATCCCCGGAATGAGGCCCCCGCACGCGATAAGGCCCGCCCTTCGAAGGGGTGCACGTGCACCCCCAGGGCTAGCCCCCCTTCCCGTGAACGCGGCGGGTACCGGTACCCCCGCGTTCAAACCCCCTTCGACAATCCGGCCGCTACCGGTTCGTCGGAGGAGGTTTCTCCCCTGTTTGGACTCCGCCTGATGGGCGGAGCCTCTTCCTCCTCTACCTCCATCCCCCCCTCGGGAGGGCGAGTCGGCTCGGCCGGCGGGGGCCCGGTCCTAGGGGAAATGCTCTTACGCACACCCTCTCCCATAGATGACAGCTGGAGAGGGTAGTGTGGGACTCGGCCCCCCCCCTAAGATGGTGTGCGGGGGAAACGGGACTATATAGTACCAAACCACTATATATCCCTGCCCATACCCACTAAAACCCCGCCATACAAGGCACATAGACCTGTCGCCTCGTGAATGTCCGGGCTAACGTGAGAAGAGTGATTACTATTCGCATTACTACTCTGCTCACTACTCCGGATCTAATCTACTCCTGTTCTTGTCTTCTAATTCTTGTTTCTTCTTTCAGGTTTTGTCTATCCCAGGTCAACGTTGTTAAGAAGTGTCAAGTGGATCATCATCTAACCTGACACCCCTTTCAAGCTCGCGTTCGTACTCTTCCTTGGAAAACATGATCGTATTGATAAATTTATCAATTTTCCTCCAATTATCCGCGCTCTTCAACATTAACTCCTGGAAGTGAACCACAGTCAGGTTATCGTCAATTTCAATCTCCAAAGAAAGTCTTTCACCGGCCCATCTGTTGCAGTAAATGAGAGTGTGCTCTGGATCATCCCTTACCCCACAGTCATACCAACACAAATCCGAAGTGGAACGGCGTATCTTATGCCGAAAGGAGTTAAACACTCCATGTCCAGTCAGCATCTGGGTCAAGCGGAAATTAATATCTCCAAATTTCCTAGAGCTCCACAACTCAACATTAGGGATAAGTCTTTTGGTCCAAGATGAGGAACCATAAGAACTCCATCTAGCCTGCCAGTTAATCCAAGATTGCCTCTTCACCAAAGCACTTTCTTCTTTGAGGATATCCATTTTCATACCGATAATATCCTCCGTATCATCATCCAATATCTTATAAGCCTGTTTAAGGCGATACAACTCAGCCCGTTCCACAATCGTATCCTCTATCGGAAGAATCCCAGTAATGGAACACAATGAGAATCGAGAAGCCGAACAATAAGCTCTAGCAACTCTACCTAAACCCAACCTCTGAACACGTCCGACCAAAATTAGGTTTCTCCTGAATCCCAAAGCGACATCAGCCCAAACAGGACATCCATAACAAACTATAGATTCTAAGATGTTATAATACAACTTCCGTCCAGTAGTAGAGGCTCCACCAATATTAGCCATGAGCCGAGAAAGTTCACTCATAGCTCTAGTAGCCTTCAAAACGGTTTTATCGATATGGACAAAGTAATTATTGAATTTACTTAAAAATACTCCCAGGTATTTTACATGCTCCTTAGCCTTGATGTTGTTATCTAAAATACTCAAATAAAAAGTTGATGGAACAACTTTTTTATTAAAGAACATATATTCAGTCTTCTTAGGTGACAACTCCAACCCTTTGTCTTCCAGCCACGGTGCAATAATTGTATTTACTGCTTCTTCTAGATCCCGTTTAAGAGTGACCAAATTACTTGCAGCAGAATAAACCGCAATATCGTCGGCGTATGCGATAACATTTATACTTTGTTTAAACGGAAGTTCCAAAAGACCATCGTAGACCATATTCCAAAGGATCGGAGATATAACTGATCCCTGAGGAACACCTTTTTCCATATTAAAATCAACAAAACCATTCATCGATTTATACTGAACGGACCTATCTTTCAAATAATCCTGTAATATCGCTTGTAATTCCGGAGAGAAATTTCTTTTCTTAAAAGTTTTGAAGATATTATGCCAAGATAAGCTATTAAAAGCATTTCTAATATCAAGACTGACTAAAATACCGAATTTCTGCTTTCTATTATTATCCTTAATGAAAAGAGTAAGCTTCTCAAGGGCGTCAATGGTGGATCTCCCTCGCGTGAAACCAAACTGGTTATCATGAAACGGAGGGTTCCCCAACTGACATAAAATACGATCCTCAAGAATCTTCTCTAAAATTTTATTAAAGCAATCGCCAATGCAAATCGGACGAAAATCAGAAGGGAGCATAGTCTTTTCATCGTTCTTCCTGATCAAGATGACTCTAGACTTCTTCCAACATTTAGGAACTAGCTTCGAACTCAAACATATATTCATAACAGTTGTAAAATTAACTGTATCATTATTAATGATAAATCGAATGATGCTCGGAGGAATCTTGTCTAATCCAACTGCCTTTTTTAGATTCAAGCGTTTACCAAACTCTTCAAGTTCGGTACCAAAGGTGCGCAAATCACAATCCCTAGTTCCAAAGGTATCATAACGAACTCGTTTAGACTCCTTAGGAAACAGGCCAGCCAAAACTGCCCTTGCATCCATAGAGTCAATTAAAGGGGAAGGTTTCCTACCCTTAATCTTATTGCGAATATACAAGAAGGGTCTGCCCCATATATCGTTCTTAAGTTGGTCAATGAACTGAAGCCACAGATTACGCTTACTATCATTAATTTTGAATTGAAGCTTCTTTCGGAGTTCCGAAAAAGCCTCAAATTCTCTATCAACGTATTCCTTACGAGACACCTTCTTTAAGTACTTCCGACGAGCCTTGATAACCATAGATCTTAGATCAGCAATCTCATCCGACCACCAGGGATTTGATTTATGTCTGAATTTATCGGTTTTCTTAGTCATAGTTTGTCTACATGCTTTTTTTAACATTTTTAATATATGACATAACAGTGTTCATGTCCAAATTATTCCAGTCTATTGTATTATTTAATCTTTGAAAATTACACATAAATATTTCCGGGTCAAAGGAATTAAGATTCCAAGACCAGTTAGTTCTATGTTTGATATTATTGATAAATTGAGAATCATTTTTTAAATTAATTACATGTAGACAATTATGATGATCTGAACCATTATATGACCGATCAACTCGACTATCGATTTTATAATAGATGTTATTTGAGGCGCAGATTATATCAACCTTAGATTTACGGTTGCGTTTAATAAATGTAAATCCTCCTCGAGTTACAATAGGGACTAAGTTTATTTCTTGAATAAATTGCTCAAATATAGAGCCTCGTTTATTTGTCAAGGAGTCTCCAAAGAGAGCAGAGCGTGCATTAGGATCACCTAACAGAATAACAGGATCTCGCCAAGCTCTTCTAGCGATTCTCAGTTCCTCCAAATGCTGATAAAATTCCTGAATGGAACAGTTCGGCGAAATATACAATGTAACTAAAGTAAAAGCTTCAGTTATTATGCCTGCATAAAAGTGACCCATAATTTGAAAATTATAAGGTACTCTAAAGTTATCATTTTTTATATATATCGCCGTCTTATTATCATCAGAGCAAATCCAATTTTCCCGTATCCTGAAAGGCTCCTGTATACATACAATGTCAATGGAATGGACAGTACACGTCTGATCAATTAAGGTATGCGCAAGTCTACAATGATTGCAGTTGACCTGCAGAATCCTGACGGCAGAATTGGTGAAATTGCTCCTTGAGGGCCCCGATTCGACCACGAAACAAAGGGCACCCCATGGAGCCAATTAAGTGATTTGGAGGAAGACCCTCTCTCACACAATCCGTACATCGGAAACCCTCCTTACAATCCTTAAGATCATGTCCATCCCTATTACACTTACGGCAACGCATATTACCCTCGATCTTCTCCTTACAATTGGTACTAAAATGTCCAACCCCATGGCATCTAAAGCATTTTATTACCTTAGGAGCCGGGCTTAACTGAACATACGTCATACCAATACGTAATTTCCCACCCTCAGTAACTTTCTTCAAAAGTTTAACTGGGGTCTCGACAACCGCCATTCGAGTGCCCACTTTCGTCATTCGACAAACTCGAAGTTTCAACTCATGAGTAGCGGCTCCCAAATGAGCTGCTAACTTCTTAATAAGCTCCTCACCTTCAACGGTAGGATCCACATCTCGAACCTCGAGATCGAACATCTTTTGAAGCACGTGGATCTCCGTTTTATCCTTCATGATGCCCTGAATCTCCGTTATCAAATTCCGAGAATCACCAGCCTTGTTCAATTCAAGTAACACTTGACCCGTACGAGTCTGTCTGACTCTTCTTATCATATCAAGATTAGCAGATCCATTGCTAATCTTGTTACAAACAGCTTTAAATTCGTCTTTATTACCGACTTTGATGACCAAGGCATCAGGTCTATTAACCGTCCATCTTGGTCTCAATAGAGGTTTTGGAGCCGCTTTGTCAGTAGGTAAGTTCGAATCCTTACTCTTAACATTCTTTTTCTCAACCATAATTTCTTCAGCCTTTTTCACTCTTCCCTTCTTCTTTTTGGTAACTATAGACCAAGTCTCAAGTTTCCGAGAAGAAGATGGAGCCTCAACTTCAGAACCTCCTAGTACAGGAGGAACTTCATTTCTTGATCTAATATCTTCTATTTTTTCAGGTTTTTTAATCGTCTGGACATCTCTCCTAGATTTCTTCAGCTCCTCTAGGTCGCGGACCAATTTCTTAGCAACCCCCAAGAGGGCTTCCAACTTATCATCAGGAGCATCAACAGACGTCTCCACCTCAGATAAGTATTCAGACCTCTTAAGGTCCTTCCTAGCATTTTTCAGCACCTTACTAATCTTAGGAATAGCAGGTACTTTAAATATTTTTTCCTTCACCAAGGGTGGAGAAGCTGTCTTATTTCTTTTCCTTTTCCTAGTTTCCGCAACGATGACACCGCCAGCAGATGGACCAGCAGATGTGCCAACAACCGCAGCATAGGAACAGCCCGGAGCAGAATCAACACTAGTTCCCAAAACGCCAGATACCGAAACGTCACCATCATACTCCTCGGATTTCAAGGACTCCTCCACAACATGAGCGGGCAAGGTCATCGTGCCCATATCATGTTTCTCAGGTAAGTATATTTTTTTTTTCAGGTTTCATTTTCATTTCAGGTTTCTTTTCCTTTGCAGGTAGATGTTCTTCATTTCCAGGTAAGTGTCTATCTTTTTCCGATGAGAATCTCTCTTTTCTAACTTCATCAGTGTATTTATGTCGGATCAGAGTTCTTTTCTTAGAGACCTTCTTAATAGCCTTCGGTAGATCATCAATCAAGTCTCTAAATTCACTCCGAATATTCTTATTGGAGCCAGCGTACTTAGCCAGACGGGTTACGTCACGATAAATCCTCTTCAGGTCATCATCCAAAGACTTATCCAACAAAACAGTCCGATTGTCCTCCCTAACCACAGTAGGACCCCCCCTGCCAGGAATAATAGTAGTAATACTCCTGACAAGAGGCCCCACATTAGAAGACCCCGAACCGTCATCACCCACTCCAGTCGAAATAGGAGTTACAGGGGTCTCCAGAGACACCCCATCCTTGACCGAAGTCCCAACACCGATGCTACCATCTCCCTTAACAGGAATAGGTGTTAAAGGGGCCCCAAAAGAGCTCCCACACTTAACCGGAGTCTTATCACCCATTTCCGAACTCCTATTAATAAAGGAGTCCACCGGAGTGCTCGCACCAAATCCAGAAACCCCAACAGTAGGATATATACGCGGGTTCTAGCACACCACTTATCATTGTGGGCAGATTCCTACCTTACCGGCAGTTTACCTTATAGCGCGACTTTGTGTGGGAGGGGGGAGGGGGGAATTAGCTTATAACAGAACCAAATTTTGCGGGGGGAGGGGTGGGGGGAATTACCTTATAGCACGAGCATATTTTTGAGGGGGAGGGGGTATCAAACTGCAGCGTCAGCTTTTTGAGTATCTCGCACGTGCAAAACTGCAGCGTCAGGTTTTTGGGTAACCTTGACGTGTTCGAAAGTGTGATGAGTCATGCGTGATGAGTCATGAGTCATGACTCACCATCGCGGTATTCGGTGGTATGTAATATGATACCCCATCGCACGTGCAAAACTGCAGAGACAGCATTTTTTAGGAAGACTTGACCTTGAACGTGTCCGAACGTGTTTCGTGAATATGCTATTCCGAACGTGTTTCTTACCTATGGGGATACAATCCCGCCAAACCCCTCGTGGTATGAATACCTGTGGAATCGCGAAAGAATCATCGTTCGATCGTGATCAAATAAATTTAAAAATGAAAAACTAAAATGTGAAATAATTACTATAAGATTTTTATTAAAAAATAATTAATATTAATGGTCAAAATGCAGATATTTTACAATTATTCGAATCGAATATGGATTTACAAATATTCGGCGGTGAGTTATGTAACCAATTACATTAGTAAAATTGAAGGAGGTTTATCAAAATTATTAAGAGAAGCTGCTATTGATTGTGATAATAAACAATAAGACTGTTAGGGAAAAATTTCGAAATATTACCAATACTGTTTAAATAGTAATTTAATGTCTACACAAGAAGCAGCCTATCGTGTTTTATCATTACCTTAATCAAAGCAAAGTAGAAAGACAGTATACATTAATATCAATCCGATATCAGAACGTGTATTCATGTCAAAATCTGAGAATGCTTTAAAAAATTAAATGAAGACTCCACCCAAATTAATATGGATGACATATTTGATAATTATAGTAGAAGAGATATTAGTGTACATGATATGTGCCTCTGTTGATATGTGAATTTGCGACGAATTACCAAAAGATCATGAAAAATGGAACAAGAGGAAAGTGATGCTGACAATAATGAGGAAAATGACGAAGTAAATGATTTCAGACTTCCGCAGCAAACAGCTATTATTAGATACAGACGATACAAATAAAAATTTTTATAACTTTTTTATTTAATAAAAGTATATATTTAAATACTGTGAGTAAAAATTAATAATTTTAAATATTTATTAGTTAATTAAAAATAATACATAACATTTTTTCTTTTTACAGGCTCAACATTGAATATATAATCAATAGAATTATTTTTATAATTACAATTATTTTTTAATAAAAATCTTATATTCATTATTTTACACTTTAGTTTTTCCATTATTTTAATTTATTTTATCACGTTCGAGCGACGATTCTTTCGCGATTCCACAGACATCCACACCGCGAGGGTTTGGCGGGATTGTATCCGGATCGACTCCGATCGGTACGTTGCCGCAGTCCAGCCCACGGACGTACCAACAGAATCTTGACCAGAAGCGATGCTCCGTCATGGGATCATCATTATTTACCCATCGGCACAGACGAGCACGACATTCGAAACATTCGACGCAGTCCTCATCATCCAGATGAAAAAATCCTGCGGCAGCGAGTTTCTCCGGTTGAATGACGTGTGAGTAACGCCAATTGTGAAAACTCTGAAGTCTGTCGCGTTCGAGACGATAATCGGGTGGTGGTGTTGCGTGATCGGTTGTTGTTGATGTTGTCTCGACGGTTCCCTCGGATTTCGTAATCATTGTGATACTCTGTGAAAAAATCAAACGTAAAAAAGAGGAGTCGTTTTTGTGGTTTTGACGGGGAAAATTCAAAGATGTAGACGCGTTCCTTATAACTGATACTTTACGTGTTTCTATAATTGTTAACCCATGCTCGAAATGTTTGCACTTCGCGTAGACAGCAATGATATGGTTTCGTTTTGACGTTTTTTGCCGGTTGCCAACAGTGAAGTCGACAAGGTTCGCCGTCGACAATTTCATATACGGAATCCTGAACTAGTACGTCGTATTTCGGGCAGTTAAAATCTTCCAAATTTATCGAGTTTATTTGCATTTTTCGTAGGATGTCTCTCTCGAAACATCCACCTTTGTAGGCTACGACAGGATTCGCGTAATCGCTCACAAAATTTCGTATAACTTCGAATATATCGCGCTGTTGATAGTTTTCATAGCCGAAATCTTTAAATGGAATCCCGTGGACGAAATTGCTGACATATCGTGCAGACTTTTTGTCAGCGTCGGATAAACAACGAAAGTTCTTTCCCAAACGAAATTCAGAGAGTTCGAACGAGCCATCATGACAAATATCGATTATGGCTAATTCTTTACATATAAATTTTTTTTCCACAATGAATCCGTCCATGTCAATGATTTGAGTGATTCGATCCATCTAAATAGAGAAAGTTTTCACTAGATTTTTACATAGTTTTTAAATTTTTTATCATACTTACCGTTGAAGAAAAGGGGGAATGTGTGAAGTTGACCGGTTGGATTATATGATCATACACGCGATATAACGTCGTATAGCGACTGTGATTGACAACGTTTTTATGATATAACTTCATACAGCGACTGTGGCGAGCAATTTATAATGAATACCCCTACCGCCATATCTCACTCTACGGTGGAGGGAGGTGAATTATTACTGTAATTTTTTTTCATAAATACGAGTTTAATTGTATGAGGAGGAGGAGGAGGAGGAGGAGGAGGATTGTTTTTAAATAAAAAAAAATAAGATCATTCACATAATTTTGTTTTATTTGATAAAGTATATATTTTTTGTTAACATAAGAGCGGTTTAAGTAATTCGTCGTACAATGTTCATTAATGGACTGTCCTCCGCGATACGGTCGTGTATCATCATGCAGTAGGCTGTTGTCGATGGGGGAACGTCGGTTCGACATTCTCATTCAATTCGCACGTCGATCATAGCATTTTTTAAGGCTTAGTTTTGTCGCGAACAATCGAGAACGACGAGCGGACCATATCGCAGGAAATCCATGTTCAAATACAGTGGACGAAATTTCTATAAAAACACTACTATTTTTTAACAAAATGTTGAAGTATTTCGATAATACGATTAAAGGAAGACTAAAAAATAATTAAAGAATATAAGAAAGCAGAAATCAATATTCTGAATCCAAAAGAACTGCTTCATGTTTGTTATAAACAAAATATTACAACTGTTACGAAATTTTTATAAGAACAGTCTCATAAATTCGAACGAGAAACTAAGTTTATAATATCAGTATTTAGTACTTCCACCGTTACATTTAATCACTTCAAATATTATATTTTCCATACCACAAACTAATTTTTCTAACGTTGTTTTATGGATTTGATTCCACTCGTGTCTTAATGCGTTTTCTAACTCTTTAATGTTGTTATACTGCTTCCCATTTTTATACATATATTGCTCGTGATAGGATTCCCCGTAAATTTTCTATTGGGTTTACACCAGGCAACGTGACGGTCAGTTAATTAGTTTAAATTCTTTTGTTTAAACTACTCCGGAGTCTTCTTAACATTGTGTATCACCGCGTTATCTTGTTAAAAAATAACGTTGTAGTTATGATTTTTTTCTACGAGGCAAAGTTAAGTGTCTTCTAATAGGGTGATGTATTTTTCTACGCTCATTCACGTACAAATTTTCCATATTAGTGTCTTTGAATTATAGCTAAACGCAACCCATAGCATTAAACTTCCACCGTCGAAATTCCTACTCATTGCTACGACTTTATTCTTACGTAAATCATGCCAATCGTATTTAAATCCATCAGGACAGTCTAGATTGAATTTTTTCATCGGAAAATATATTTTTCAACTCTTGACGCTAGGTCATGTGATCTCTTGAGAATTTCAATTTTGCTGTTTTGTGCCCACTGGCTAAGAAGTGGATTCATTATTTTTACTAATTTTTTTAAATTTTAATTATTTTTACTAATTCTTTTAAAATATGAGAACGACCACGCTTTGCGAGTTTCGTATTTCCACCTATATATTGGTTTCTGCCATATTTTTCACGGAATTTTAGAAAATGAAGTATGCAAGTACTAGATCTATTAATTCTTTTGTTTTGGCTATCTCTCGAATAGAGAAACTTGTATCGTGCTATCCACCTAGTTTTTCTTTATTCGGAATTTAAATTTTTTCCACGTCGCATTCTAATAAATGAAGAATTGTTTGACAGTTACATTTCCCTCCCCCATTTTTTCTAACGCTTCTCTGAAGGTCGGTCATTTTTTTCTCTTTCACGATTACTCAATGAATGACTACTTAATATCGATAATGCGTGACAGCACAGTACAGGTACAGGTACATGTGCACGTATAGTGCATGTACAGGTACAGGTATAGGTATAGCGCATGTACAGTACGGAGTATGACTGTTGTACATCATATCAACGGATCTCCCCCCACTCTCTCTCAAGATCGGTCCACACGATTCTTTTGCACGTTCACGATTGATATCTTAATATTGTCCTGATCACTTATTCCGAAGTTCTCCAGCCGATCGTCGTCGACGATGTTGTCCATATCGTCTTTTTACCTTTTCCTTCAAGGCCTCGAGCGTTTTCATTTGCGACTCATCCACAGTACAGGTACAGGTACAGGTACAGACAGGTACAGGTACAGACAGGTACAGGTACAGACAGGTACAGGTACAGGTACAGACAGGTACAGGTACAGGTATAACACATGTACAGTACGGATGTCTGTCTGTTTGTAATTTAAATGGAATCCTGGTGGGGGAAGGGGAGGCTTGGCGATTGGGGTTTGGATAGCACTGGGATAGGGCTAGCCCTATATAGGGTTAGGATGGGCGACGGAGATGTCCTTGGTGTTTGGGGTTAGGATAGCATTAGAATAAGGGTAGCATAGGGTCAGGATAGGCGAGGGAGATGTCCTTGGTGTTTAGGGTTAGGATAGCATTAGAATGGGGCTAGCATAGGGTCAGGATAGGCGAGGGAGATGTCCTTGGTGTTTAGGGTTAGGATAGCATTAGAATGGGGCTAGCATAGGGTCAGGATAGGCGAGGGAGTTACCGAAAAAGTAGACGAAACGGCTGGTCATCGTATTATTGTGGACCAGTCACATGCGACCGCATGTGACCTGCCGTTTCGTCTACTTTTTCGGTAACTCCCTCGCCTATCCTGACCCTATGCTAGCCCCATTCTAATGCTATCCTAACCCTAAACACCAAGGACATCTCCCTCGCCTATCCTGACCCTATGCTAGCCCCATTCTAATGCTATCCTAACCCTAAACACCAAGGACATCTCCCTCGCCTATCCTGACCCTATGCTACCCTTATTCTAATGCTATCCTAACCCCAAACACCAAGGACATCTCCGTCGCCCATCCTAACCCTATATAGGGCTAGTAGTAGTAGTTGTAGTAATTACATTGCCGGGGAGGAGTAGCGGATCGTCCGCCCCTCACTTCCTTAAGGCACACCGGTATACACCAGTATCATAATCGGCGCTGCCGGCAGCTCGGCCCACTAAGGGGTTGCAGTTTTCCCATCGTTCCGCCGTTCCTCCGTTTTATTCGGCCCGGGCCATTTTCGGAGTCTGCGACTTACTATGATGGGTCCGGTCGTCATCGATGAGAAGGGCCATGCTACCTAGTTTTCGGATTTTTGAGCGGTTTTAAGGCTCGGAGTGAACGTCGGGCCCTCTCACCTTCGGACCTGCAGGGTGCCTCGCCTGCCCGTGTTTTGGCTCCCCCCACCTTCGCCATATTCCTTGGTTGGGTTGAATGTGTCAAGTTCGAATCCCGTCCCTACTCTGTCGCTGCTATCCAGCGACTTACCCACTCCCTCCCCAAGGTTAGGATAGGCTAAGCTGTGACTCTACGGGCTTTGCAAAGAACAATGGACGCGATCGCGAGAGAGTTTCGTGGGGGTGATTCTAGTATATGTCTGTACATATATTGCAAACTTGGGATCCGATCCGACTTCGGCGAAATTCCCGCTCGCGCGGGAACATCACCTCCATTCGGTCATCACTTGCCGTCCTACTAAACGCGATGGGGTGACGGAGGTCGGTCGCTCCAACTTCGCCGAAATCTTTCTCCTTCGGAGCATAGATATCAGTTCCATCGTGCTCCCGCCTCATTGGGTGGGCTTGACACATTCTCGGAATAATGACTGATTGTTTGGATGTGACCATCATCCCCGGGTCCGGTCGATGTTCAGCAAATAGCTCCGTCCATCTGACCTTTCCCTTAGAGGTTTGTTGTTCCGTTTTTTTTTTTTTTTTTTTTTTTTTTTTTTACGTCGCATCGCAACGGGACCTACAGTTTTTATAAAGGTGGGTTCCGAACCACCTGGGGGCACCACAGTTTATAGAGCACATGGAGTATTTCCAGAGGTGCCGCATCGGGGATCGAACCCGCAACCACGGGGTCCGTA